>JAOXNG010000001.1:214831429-214847285 GCA_028566535.1 Scolopax minor
AAGTGTCTTTGCTGGGAAGTGTCTTTGTGAAATAATAAGTGCCAAGTGTCTTCGCCGCGAATTGTTATTGGAATTTATACGCACAGCTATGCTGTCTTTCAGACTGGTCTTGGTCTCTCTAAAGAAAACATCCCCAGGTGAACTCCACTCTCCTCCAGAGTTTGAATCATTCATTGGCCTTCCAATTTACTCTCTTTAAAGATCTTATTCTTCCAATTTTAATCACAAAGTTTTCCTTTAGCAAACACAGCAACTGAATAAACATTCAAGCAAACTAACATTTTTTTTCTTTTACAACTTAAAAGTTAATTTTTAATTAGCATTTAACCTTTAATTCACTTTTGTAGCTGGAAATCAATGGAAGAAGCCAGCACCTTGTGATCAACCAGGCTTCCATAAAACATCAGCAAGCGCTTTGTGGTCTAAAAATCTCTGGTCTAAGGTATCTGTATGAGTCTAGGCACCAAATGTTCAGATAAAAGTACAAGGAAGCACATTTCCAAAGTCATGCAATTATTCTTCAGAGCCAATTAAAAAATACAGTTCTTCTTCAGTATTGCTAACACTTCTTCCCAACTGGCCTGCCAGAGTGATTCACTTTATTTTAAAAGCACAGATTCCAGAGGAGGTTCCACCTCCATTCTTCATGGTTGGCCTCAAGCACAAAAGAAACAAGTGATTTTCTGAGGTCTCTGTGGTCAAGAATGACAATAGTTTCAACTCCTTTAATTCCCTTTCTGGCAGCAGCACTAAATTGGAAGGCAATTTCAAGCCATTCAGTTGGTACTTGCACATTCTTTAGTTAGATTGAAAAGTGTTCATGATTGTAACCTTTGCTTTTATGGCTGAAAAACCCTGCCTTTAAATCTTAATGTCCTAAGCAGAGAGTAGCATACAAACAGCATAATTAAATCATAATGTTTGTCATTCATAATTTTCTTTTTTCTTGTGTCACACCGACTGGTAAAGTGCTTTCCAGTCTTGCAAATCTCCCACTGGGCTCCTTTGTCTACAGTCATTACATAATTGTTATCTTCTTCACCAGAAAACCTTTTCTACCTTTGATGGAATCCAAATAAATCATACAAGGTCACATTCTAGCCTGTACAATTAGAATGGGTTTTGCCTTCTTTAAATGCCACTAAGCCTGGCCTATCTTTCATTAAAGATTCATTTCACAACTGGGAGGTTCTAGCTCAGCAGTGTCCATCCTTGGTTCCTTGTGCAATTAAAATTTCTGCTGTGGCTAATGGATATACAAAAGATACATGAGTTGTCCCAAAATGAGAACGAGCAAAAGTTTTTAGAATTTGGGTTTTGTATCATTATGAGTTTAGCCTCTTAAAACATTTATTTGGGTGTTAGATTGAGGGTTCGTGTGTGTGTGTGCACATACATACACCATCTTGGCAAAATATATGAAAGTCGTCAAGACTCTCAGAGCAATAGTTATGGACAGGATTGTGCAGAATTGCTATCTGGGAGCAGAAGAGGTATATTTATGTTGAGTCACTGTTTGACAGTTTTTATTTCTCGCTCCTTTTTACAAATTTTGTTTTTATGCCTGTCTCCATAAACCTTATTTCCACTGTTATTTCATAGTGCGGTGAAGCCCACAGATTTTAACAGGAATACAATACTTTTAAGTATCCATCAACATAAGAAAAATATTACGGAAACGGGAACCTAGAAGACTAGGTAAAGATCCAGATAGAGAATGTCCAAGTAAGGACATTGGTCAGCAGCTTACAGTATAAGAGAGCAGATATTAATAGAATCCCTTTGAAATTCACATTAACTATCTCATTGCACTCTTTATATATCAAAACGATATTGCACTGATGGGAAACATATATTATTGTGTAAGTCTTCCATGTACAACATTTAAGTGGTCTAGACTCCCCAAATGAGCATCTTTGTGTCACAGACTGATTGGATATGCCCTTCCCTTAGATAAGTGTTGTAACCTGTCAAAGAAGATGCTTTCTCCTAAAGTCATGGGCAGCTGGGGAGCGATGAGACGTGTTAGTACTGTGAACTAGGAGAGCAAAACCAGGCTCTGGCCTGGAAACTGTGGAGCTGCACAGAACTGAGTCTGTTCTAATCAGTTATGTGAGGAGGCAAGAACTACATATAAGCAATAAGGATCTACAGTCATGATCTGATGTATCTACCTGCTTTCTGGAGTAGAGCTGTTTTGTGACCTGCCAGTTCATGCTATAGGCATAGCTAGTAAGCGACTGTACCTGGCAAAACAGGCATGCCCACAGACTGCTGTTGGATAACACTGCCTTGTGCAGGATGTACAGAGTCACTGGAGTATCTCTGTGAGGTGTTAGCCTGGATTCAGTCATCCACTAATTTTTATTTTAATGATTTTGAGCAGCAAGTTGGGGTGCAGCACATAATGGTCAAACTAGCTTCCCAAAGGAACAGAAAATGGTCTTTACTAAAGTATGTGAATGTGCTTGGTTTTTTTTTTTTTTTTTTTTTTTTGATTAAGTATTTATTATTTTGGATATGGGGGAGAAAAAAGAGGTATGAATTTTGATTGCAAAATATTTGTTATCTTTGAATAAGTTAGATCTCAAAGTTTTGAAAATGAAACATAGTGGCCTTATTTCAAGGCTCCCTTCCGTGAGGCTGTCTTCTATATAAGGCTACATCAATTCAGCTTTGAATTGAAGTACATCACTCATCACTTCATTCTATCCTTAAATAAAATAAAATAAACCCATAAAAGTTTGGCACCTGAGGACAGCTATATCATGAAGGAGAGAGCCAATACACTGTGCGTTTAGGGCCTGACTTACAAGTTCAATGTAACTACACCTATCAAAAATTATTTAGCTTCTATTCAAACTTTAAAACTCTTCCCTGCCTGTATTAAAAAAGTGCTGTGACAGTATGAAGTGCTCTAAACTGTACTACCTTGAAATAGGAAAAAAAAAAAAGAATCCCCTCTTGTTTCTTCTGTCAGTTGCTAAGAAACAAAGAAAGACTCTGTTGGTTCATAATTCATTAGGTCTTCTCTGTTTTAACCTTTACTCTGTATTGCTTTGAAAGTTTTTTTTTTTGTGTCACAGTTCATAGCTGCAAATCGTCAGCAGCTAAATAAAGTTAAAATTGTTGCTAAATCACCTCTAAGCAGATTTTGACACAGGGTATTTTCCCGATATATGAATTATGATTATGACAACCTTTCCACTGACAGCATTCATTATCATCTGGATTGGTATCCTAGAATTCTGTCATTCAAAGTATGGAGAAAGTCCTTAGGGTATTTACCTGTTCCTTACAAGCAAAGATTATGGGTGCCGGAATAAATATTTTAACTGACAATGTTAGCATAAGAACGTCCATAAAAATGTATTAATTTCAGTAGGGAATGCAGTTATAATATAGCTTGGTAGTGCTGCTAGAAAGAGAATATTCACCTCAACAACTTGCCCTGATAAGGGAATTACAAAACAGTACTCCATAAAATATTTTTTGCTACTTCATTATTAGTTGGCAACATGGTGAAATAGTCAGGAAATCTTCCTTGGGTTTTGTTGCTGTGAAGGTGAATCCAATGTTAACAAATCGATTTTTTTGTTACTGATAGAAGAGAATTTCATAAATAAAATGTGTAGGTTGAGAAGTCATTTGTAAAGCCCTCCATATTGCAGTCACTCACTGCAAAGCTTCAGCTTAGTGTTATCCACGTGTAACGCATCACGGACACAATATGCTTCAGCAAAAAGTTTGTTAGTTATTGAACAAAAATTACTGCTTTTTGATATCTTCATATAAAAAAAAAAAAAAAAGAAAGAAAGAAAGCTTGACAGGTTGGTCCCAGATTTGAGTCTGTTAGAAAATGTACATTCAATGTTTGGTCTTCTATTCTTGATAAAAGATCAAGGTTCACTTCTGGGTAAGGAATCAGAGTAAACAAACAAACCATTGTACAGTTGTTTACAATCTAGTTTCCCCCCTGCCCCCTATATTGTACACACAGTTCATTGTAATACTAAAGCAAAGCACTTGGTATGTAACTGATTTAACAGACTCCTTATAAGCCCTCAAAAATAGATTCAGTGTTTCTGAAAAGCCCATGTTTTTTTAAGGCCACGATAATCTGCCAAGAGTCATTTTGTCTTTAAAACAGCATAATTAATCTGATGTTTCCACTTCTCAAGTAATTCCTCTTCTTTCTCTCCATTTCTCACAAGATGACCCAACGCCTCTCACTCTATCTGCATAAACACTGGAGATCTTGAAGGCTTGGCTGTCCCCTCACTACTTGCTTGTAGTTGTTGAGATCCAACATTGTCTTGAACTACATTCACAGCGAAGAAGAACTTTGAGTATAATCTCTGATGAGGAGCGTGTCATACTTTGGGGAGGACGGAATACAGAGAGCTGATTCGGAAACCGGAGAGCTGGGAGATGCACTTCCAGAATCGATGGAGTCTCTAAAAGGAGAAGGAGGAGTTAAAGCTACCAACTCCTCAAGGTCTTGCTTGGTTGATGGGGTCTCTGAAGTACCTTCTTTGATGCTGCCATTAGAAGGTTTCCTAGCTGTCTGCGAAGCGCCATTGACTTCAATGGCAGGAAGCGGCTGGATCTCTGCAAACGTGGTCATTGTTGTAGGGAGCTGGATTTCCCGTGGAATCAGGTATGAAGAGCAGAGAGGAGTGGCTACCATGGTCCCTGGAGTGGCTGTTGAAAGCATCATAGAGTTCAGCTCGCTGATATTTGCTGTAAAGCGAGTAACCACGCTACTGATCTGCTCCATGAGGGAGCCTTGAGAGGAGCTACTTCTCTGAGGAGGCTCTGACTGGAAGGTAGGGGCATCATCTTCTGTTCGGCTAACGGAGGCAGTTCTGTGGCTCAAGGTGCTGATAGGTGAGGGAGTCTGCGGTCGGTACTGAGCTGGGTATTGCTCTTCTGCTTCTGAAACCTCATAAAGCGTTTTGGCACTGGCCTCAGGAAATGTAGCGCTGCTACTATGTCGGCTACTATCTGTGCTTTTAGGAAAAGGCTTGATCACTGCAGTTTGATTTGGGTTCTCTTTTTTGTTGATGTGAATTGACAGACGCTGCCAAAGGTGCGCTCCTCTGCTGCTTTTCTCATTCTGGGCCCAGGAAACTGATTTCCCATTAGAGCTGTAAACAGAAATGAGATAAGATGGTAACTTGCATCAAAGTTAAAAATGTAATCACTGTACCTATACCATGGGTATGTGGAGTTTATATTCATCGTAAAGCTGACTGTTATTTCATCTATATCTATATCATCTATATCTACATCTATTTCTATCGCAATATATCTCAATGATGATCTGCCATTTATATGTATATGTTCTAGGAAAACGAGCAGAGTGGGCCAGCTCATTTCACAGGCCATTTTTTCATCCCACTGTGACCTATGGTGCAGGTTCATGGCCGTTGCTGACCCCTCTGTTGCTATCCTTGGGACACAGGCAATGTCCATTGCTTGATGATTTCCCTTCCATTGAATTGCTGACAGGAAGGGCAGCTGTGGGACTGAGGGATGCATGGAGGAGTGAGGAAGAGGTAAATGACTGGATTGAATAGATGAGAGACCTGGACTGGCCAGGTTGCAGGTAGCAGTTATATGAGCTGGTCTGGGAGCATTGGTATAGGATGATGGCCATGGATTTCTGGTCTGGGGCAGGGAGTGTAGACTGGGAGACAGAGAAGAGCGGTCCATTACGGCTCAGAAAAAAATCCTGTTTATAACCTAGGATTTGGAAGTACTGGAGCAATACTCAGAAAAAGTCTATTTCGGTTGTAGGTGGAGAAACTCTTCATCTGGGTATATGGTAAATTAGCCACCACTAGCTTAAAGAACTTATTTTTGTAATTGCAGGTCAGCTCAGAGAATAAAACTAAATTCCTCATAGGAAAGAAATAATGGACAAGCCATACAAGAAATTCCTCATAATGACCTGATTTTGGAGACAGTTATAAACACCTTCCTCCACTCTCCTGCAAAATTAGTCCTCTTAGGGTAATTTCTCTTCAGATCCCACCATACCCTGCTCTTCATCAAACTTGTTTGGTTTTTTTTTCTCCTCTTGTTACCTAAGGAAAGGCAACTGTGGCACTTATAAACACATACTATAAAACCACTTCTTTCCTTTTACATCTTCCTTAGGCTGATGAGCTGGTGTTTATACATACATTAACGTGTAGTTCTTGAGATTAAGAAAGACCATTAGAAATATTTCTTAACAGACAATGATTCTGCAATGATGTCAACAGGAAAAACATAGTCTCCACATACAAATAAGCGTGATTTATATATAAAATGCAACAGAACTTTACACAATTCACTCTCGTTTCCAAAACACTTGCTGCAGCCACTTAGGATTTTTGGAAAGACAACCACATTGGAGACCCTGGCAGAGTATCACAAATTTGTTGTTTGTTTGTTTGCTTTTTAAGCCTGAAATAGATATACTCACACATGTTAGCCTGCAGTGTAACAGTTTGTAAGACACATAGTTTACTAAACACAGATGACTTTATACGACCTTCATGTGAAGGCTTGCCATGCACTATCAGTTTAATAGCACTTCCAGTCATCTAAAAAAAACAAAGTTGTGTGTTGAGTGTAAACAAAATCTTCTTGTGGGTTCACATCCACAATTACATTGCATGGAATTATGATGGATCATGTAACACAACGTATGCCAACAGCTTTCCCCTTCAAAAGCAGCATGACAGAACCCAGTAGACAAGCACAATGTAAACCAGTGGGTATTTTAAGAGAGGCTAGTCTGGGAGATGACCCGTATGAGTATATACGTTCACTGTCATGTGCCTATGTGCAAAATGCCAGGCAGAACAACTGGTGGCTTACAAGCTTACTTTTGGCTCATTTGTTGTTCAGACAATCCTTTCTTTTTGCTGTCCCTCAATCAGAACAAGCAGGAGAAGCCAAAATTAGCTGTAGCACAAGTCACTGACTCTTTGCATCTCTGTGAATGCACTTCTGGGCTGAACAGAAGCTGGCACTAACGTCTGCAACATCCTCAGAGGAAAAATGTTGCCTCTGAGACTCTGTGCTTCTCTCACTGGACCATGTACTCTGTGGGTGTGGAGAGATGTTTGAGAACCCTGGCTCCTCTGTTATGCTGAGTCCTCAGCTCGGTGGGAGCAACAGCAGGAGCAGGATTTGGATCCTGTGGCAGGTGAGGTCTTGCCTCTAGTTCTGATGTGATAATGATGAGACCTCCTCCCAACTCCCACTAAGTTGGACCAGGAGGCTGCCTGACCCAGCACTTGTAACTTTGACCTGGCAGAAAGAGAGGGATGACTTCTAGTCCTGGGTGTCCTCCCTGCTGGAATCTTTTAACTCCTTTTGAGTTCAGAGGTCAGAGGGATCTGTGGCAGACCTGCCTGCCACAAAGTTGAAATAAATGCCATTAACATGAAGGATTAGCCAATGCAAATAGAAACACTTGCCCAAAGGAAGAAGTATATTCTAGCACCCTTCCTGCCTTCCAGAACTGGCTTAGTACAGATGTCCAAACCCTGCGGCTTTAAGTTTGTACATGAGCAGTAAATGCCTGTAGGCATTTTCAGTTGACTGAAGGGCAAATTGTAAGAAGTTGTGAAAGGAACATGTTGCTCCCTCCCTGGTCACCATTCAGGAGACAATTATTAGGGAACCTGATGAGCCTGGGGAAGGGAAAAGGATGAAGTTGGGGGATGTGTCCAGCTCTGGGCAAAAGCAGCTGACAGTTAAATCTTCAGTGTAGCAGCAGTCACCAGCCCCCTGAATTCCAGTCTGATTTTGTGTCAGTCTTGGCTGGTTCTAACACAGAACACTTTGTACTTTGTTTTGGCTGAGGTAGCAGAAGTTTTGTTTCAGCATTGCTTGCTCTGTGGTATGATTTTCTATGAGGTGGTGCATAGCTCTGCCACTGGAGTTTTTTTAGACAGACGTTATTAAAGCAAATGTGTTTTGTGAGGTCCTTCAAAACATAGAAGAAAGGAAAAATGGGGAGAATTTGACAGTCACTGCAGCCGAAAACTCTCATGTTCTAGCAAGAATGACATTCTCATTAATTACCTGAAGCTGCTAAAATTAATTCTGATTATGACTGCCTTGGGACTAGTGCTGGGACAGTTACTGAAAGCATATATAATTTGAAAATAGGTCACTTATTCTCTTGTTAATATCTTTAAATGAAATAGGAAGATCAGTTTAAAATAATGGAATTTACTATTTTATAAGAAAGCTTAGAATGCATGGTTACATAGTATTATTCACCAGTGAAAAGTGGAATACTAGGGGAATAAACAGAGAGTAATACAAAAAGTTAAGGGAATTTTTTTTCTCTATCATGTACCAATATCTGTATCTGATTTCAGTTTTCAAATAATACAACTGAAAACAAACACTACACAGTAAGTTGATGGAGACCTGTAAGATCTGTTTGCAACCAGTCCTCACATGAATATAATAAGGAATAATTTAATTGATAAGTCCATGTATGAAAGTTCATATTTCAGACACTGGTTTAAATTTTGTTGAGTTAAAATTGGCAGCAAAGTTATGCTTAGATATTTCAATGGTGAAGTAGAGTTTTACATTCAAACTTGAAACAATATCTTATTTTTTAAGAAGCTGATGTAGTTAAGCTATTGCTCCAAAACTGTGCAAACCAAGCCTTCTACTTGGCTTTAAGGGAGAAATCCTTCTGTCTTGTCCACAGAAGCAGGTTAAATTCTGCACTTAACTTAGTCCATGCAAATTTCTGCCAAGGAGAACTCCTGTGGTTCAAAATAAATAGTAAGAAGCGGTTGTCCTTTTAGAGTCCTCTGCTGAAACCTTATTAAAGACTCAATGATATAATTATCCAGACTGAAAAGGATTTGTGTGCTATTTGTAGATTTAATTAAAACCTGAATCTTCATAGGGGGTGAGCTGTGTGTGTGCCTGTGACACATGCAAGCACGATTGCGTGTGTATCTTGTTTCTCTCGTCTTGTCCCTTGAGCCAATCTCAGGTCAATACACATTTTGCTTGTACTGACTCAAGTTCTTCATCCTTGGGAGAATGCAGTGTCTTGCAACATGCTAAAACCACTGAAATGAAATAAGTAGTTGAAGTGGCAAACTCCAGTACACCTGTATGAAGAAGTCATAGTTTCTCCTGGGACTGTAGAACAACCTGGGTGATTAGCTAAAACTGGATTCAGAACCTTAAGGTGTCTAAATTAGGTCGGTTCTACCACTGTAATGATTATGTTGTTGCTACTCCCCTCATTTCAAATAGCTTTTAAAGAAACCTCTACATTCCCATATAATTTTCCCCTGTCTGAAAGCCAGTTCTGCCACACACAAAAAGCCTGCTAGTGATATATCCCTCAAGTCATTTAGCTTAAATTATTCCCATGTTGCTTGTTCTGTGGAGATAAATAAGAATAAAACACAAAAGAGGAATGATACAGGGAAAATATTCATTTTGTCTTGTCCCGAGTTCTAGAAGTAAACAACATATTTTGCAATTTCAAACAGAGTTGTTTTCTGTTAAAAACAGCAAGGGCATTTATTTATATTACTCCATGAACTATAATCTGTGGATACCTCCTTTCCCCATGAAAATCAAAACTGACATTATATGAATGACTTTAATGCATAAGGATGAAAGAAACTACAAAGTGAGAAAGAGCTGGTGGACAGAAACTTTGCCAATGACCTCCCAGAGCAGCCTCCGGTGTGACACTAATGCTGGCAGCTGTTTCAGCAGCATGCCCGGTTAGAATGGGAAATGAGTGTCTGGTAGCTGAATGAAACATTTCTAGGACGCCTATTATCATGACCCAAAATGCAAAAACTATTTTGATAGCAGATGTAACTTCTTTCCTCTATTACCATGACCTCATTGCAGATGTTAATTAAGGCAGCTAGTGCCGGGTTTCGCTTCTCATTCGAAAAATGTCACTTCGGGCATCTCTGAGCACATCTCTGCTACACTGGCACATCCTATTCACAGGATGGAAAGAGGACAATGCCACCTCTTGAACTGTGAGTTCTGCTTCCTGATGCACAAAAGATAATTTGATAAAGGTATGAAAGAGAAACTAGGAAAAATAGGAACCATCTGCTTACCTGGCCCTAAAATCAGAAGCACAAACAGTGCACACACGTTAAAAAAAAATAAATAAATAAAAATTTAACTCTTCTGGTTGTATGTCCAGAGTCAAGGGCGATTTGAATTCTATCCTCTACAAAGAGTGTACAATTGGAGGAATTTCAGGTGTTTGGCATGCCGGACAAATAATTACAGAGGTATTTATGCACATCGGACTTAGCAGCAGCAAACTTACTCTTGTGAATTATTAAGCAGTTTCTTATTCATTGCATTTAGTAGTCAGAAATGCAACTATGATGCAAGAAATGCAAAAAAAATAATATATATAATCTCATGATGTCTGCTTTGTGAAAGTCTCATAAAACATCCCATTCCATAATTGATTTTATCAGATATATGCAAATGATGCTCACAGGTGTTGCAGGATGTATTAACTTCTGTTAATCAAAAATATCCTTAGAATGCATCACATAGTGTACCCATTACTGCTATTTTTGTGTCACTTTCCATCTAGGAAAATTCCTAAGCCCTTTGTAAGACTCATATGCGGAGATAGTTAGGCACTGATGAGAAAAATATCTGCACTAGGGCTAGAATACAAAAATAATATTATTTGAGGGATTTGAGACCATGAGCTGAACAATATGCCCAGGATGAAATTGTAGAGCACTCTTTATACTTAAAGGATCTAAGTGGTATTTGATCAGTATCATGGGACCTCTTTGTCCTGTGAGATGGTGAGATTTCTTTTCATTATTCTCAAACGGTTTTTCCATCTGCACTTCATCCCAGTGACTTCTAGCACTGGTCTGATACTTACTGATACAGTAGGCTGGCACCTACTTTCCTTTCTGCAATGTCTACGTTCTCTCTGGGGGGTTCCCAGGCTATTCAGTGGCTCATGGAATTTGACAAGGACCACTGGCCAAGACACTGTGGCTGGAGACAACAAAACACAGCCATCAAATGCAATTGCACTCTCTGTTAAGCAGCAGGAGTTCTTAACTGTTTGAGTAGGTCTTGCGGCTGACAGTCTTGCTGTGGAACTATTAGACTGACACAGTTTCCAGTCTTTTTGACTGTTAGGGCATCCTCTTTAACAGGAACCTTTTTCTCCTCTCTACTTGACTCAGATCGATTACAGTCTGGAATGCAAACAGATTCTTCACTGTGAAGATACAAAATATAAAAAAAGAAGTTTTTCAAATGTTTATATATGGCCAGGAAAAACAGAGCTGAATACGACAAAATGCAGTTGTTTGACATTTACATGTACTTTTCTTCTCTTGAAAATTCTCTTATATATTGATTCCAGATAGCTTTTAAATGAAGAATAAATATCACTGAAGGCAATGTAGAAAAAAAAAATAATCTAGACAACACACAAACAAGAAACAGGTTCCCAGCTGACAAATACTAACAGGGGTGTATACACTTTGTACAACACTCAGCAATGAATGTTCCTAATGTTACTTAAACAGCAAGAGTCCCCCAGGTTTGTTCGATGTGGTGTTATAGCTGTTAGTCTTATGTACATGAGTGAATATTGTTGTGCCCAAGGGGAACATAACACTGTGCAAATGTTCCACTGAACACCCTCCTACAATGATAAAATTCACCTACACTTGGGAAAAATAAAGGTGTAATTTGGTCATACTGTGCTCTAAGGTTACATTTATAAATATCTTACCTTACATTTATAAATGCTTTATAAATATCATTTATAAATACCTACAGGAATGAGTAGATCTTTTAATAAATGACAAACAAAATGTTTCTAACTTATAGTTGAATGTAACACAATGATACAATGCATATTAAGAGTATTGTTTCATGAAAGATTTATAAACATCTGTGACACATGCAGCTTATTCATTTATTAATGGAGATGCCTGGAGAAATGGATTTTCTTTCCTATGGGAGAGTTCAGCATTTGGAAACCTGACCGGACTCAAAATGAAATGAATAGCTAAAATCTCCCATCGCATCACAGAATTAAATTATCCAAAGTATTTCAATACAAAACCATCAAAATAGCTGTATTGAAATAGTTAATCCCAGTCACACTGAAAAAATGTAGTATTTGATATTCATTAAAATTGTAACATTGGTGTATAATGTCATGCAATATATAATGACCAAAACAAAATTGAAAAGAAATATATAAATTAAATTTAAAGGAGAAAGTAATGAAAAAGATGTTCTGAACTCTATTTAAAATTAGTTTGAAACCTTTCTTTAAATCCCCTGAAAAACTCAACATTTTCCTACAAGATATTTTCATTGAGAAGAACCAAAATTTTCATATTGAAAATGTTTCAGTCAATCAGTTTTTCTCTGCTGTTTTTGAAAGCTCTTCTGATTAGACCTAATGTAACCCCTAATAAGTAGTGGGACCACCATTCCAGAAGAGTTCTGGAGCTGGTTGCTCCAAGTTTGAGTGCTATTTCTCCTCATCTGCTCCACTGGCTTAATGAGTTAGGTGGAAGTCTCTCCTCCCCAAAGCACCATATTATGACAACATCACACAGGACACGTGGTTCGGATCACTCGATGAACACGGTGCAGGGTTTTTTTGGTGGTCAGATGGAACACAGAAATCAGCAGTGGCCATGGGTTTTCTTTTTCTTTTTCTTTTCTAGACAGACCCTCAAGCTGTTCTAAGACAGTGCCTGTGTGGGGTGGTCCCAGCAGGAGGTGAAACCCGTTGGCTGGATAGGTACAGCCTGAGAAATGGTCCTCCATGTAACAGGCAATTGTGGCCCCTTGCTTTCCTTTTAACAAAATGATTGGTATTAGTTTCCACTGGCAAGAGGAAACATTTTAGCATCCATGAGCAGTGATGATTCTTTATATGCAAATTCAGAAAATCTTCATTATTACATCTTTTATTTCTTATTAGAGATATTGAAAATATCAGGTTTATCCAATGTATTTGCTAGACTTTAAAAATAAAACACTGGGGGGAAAGATAAACTGTAAAAATGTGAAATTGAAAATGCAATATTTTAAAATGTAAAAATGTAGGTGCTCAAAGACTTCTCCTTTCCCCCCCTTTTTTTTTCCTGTTCAGTTAGTGCCAAAACTTACAATAGTTTCAACAGGAGCACAACTGAAATGATTTGTATTAAGCTGCCTTCTGTCTTCTGGTGTTTCAGTGGACTACAGGCATATCACTGTCTGAGTACCAGAGAACTTCCAGATTAAATGTCCTTAGACCTTGTTACAACTAAAATAACTACATCTTTTCTTGCAATGTCTGTGATAAATTTCAATTAATGCATAAAGAATGAAACCCTGAAAAAGGAAATAGTCTTTCCATGCAGCTATTAGCCAAAATCACAATTGTCATCAACATTTTTATTTTCATCTCATTTTTTTATCCCTTTTGTCCAGTCCAGTTTTTCTGTAGCCTGGTTCTAAAATGGTGAAGTCAGTCTTTCCAGAAAGCTCGATGAGTACATGGGGGACACACATCACTCCCCAATTACTCCAGTAACTCTGGAACTGAGGTCTTCTAAGGTATGCAGAGAAGGTAGCTATCAAATTGCACCATTTCACTGAGACTTGTAGCCCTCTCAACAACTTGTAAAAAATCCAGTTGTTCAGTCCCGTTTGCATACCTGGCTTTATCAAACACACCCGTGTGCTTCTATAGCAGGTGACTTGGTGCAGGTGTGCTGTAATTTGGAAACAAATATGCTGTTTGGGTTTGGTTTGTTATCACACCTCTGAGAGTCAACAAATCCAGATGACTAGCAGGATATGCAAACTCATATAGGATTCACAAAGAATTTCTTTTTCACTCTTGTTTTCCTGATACAAAGAATATTTTCACTATATTAAAGGAAAACCTGTGAAAAAGGTTAACTCGACAACTACTATATAGAAAAGCTGCAGCTTTTAAAGCTGATATAAAGAATTAAACAATGACAACTTTCCCCCCCTGAGAAATAACTTCTGTATTAATGATGAAGGTGTGTTCTTAAGTGAGGCTTCCCCTTTGTGCATTTGGAGGCCCTCCTGAGTGTGTGGGGCTGTCCTGTGGTTCAGCTGACTCCTGGTCCCACTATCATTTTGGCTGCTTGAGGAGCCAGATTTTATCTCAAGGGCTGGGAGGTTCCCAGTGCCTCTCAGCAGTGCTCTCCCAGGGCAAATAGATGAGCTTTCTCCAGAATCTGAGAAACAGCTACAGCCCAGCCTAGCTTTGCACAGCAAAGCAGGGCAGTGTGATCCCTCCTGCTGAAATGCAGAGGTGTTGTGGCATCAATGAAGCTGATCTTAGGGTTTTTGCAGCAATATGCTGTCATCAGCGATGCCGCTGGCGTTAATCAGCTGGCTAAAGACACGTATGCTTTCAGCAGCCTGGGCACACCCCTAATGATTGTCACTTCATCCATGTAAACACAAGAGTTTAGTGGGAGTTTAGTCATGCTTCCTTGGATTCATTGATCCTTTCCAAGTTCATACTAACCCAACACAACATTTGGCTTAGATCTGCCCTGGACCATCTATTTGATCCTTCTCCAGCAGATCCTGACTTATTCCCCCATCACTGTACGTTTGGGAATACTGGGAATGGAACACAGTAGAAGGAAAAATGGCCAATTTTGATGCAACTGGCCCCAGCCTCTTCATAGTACAAAGCCCTTTGTAACAAGTGTGTAATTGCACTGAATGAAACAATCCCGAGACCAAGATCTTGACTTAATGTCCTCATACGTGTTACATTCTGTACTCTGGACCTTTCCTCCTCATGTATTCGTTGTGGGCAGCCACTGTGCTTGATACTTCACATTATGAATACTGTAGGCTGATTGTTTCTTTGGAGTTTGGGTTTCTACATGTTTTTGCAGTTCCTGGAAATATTTGTCAACTCATTTTGATGTGTTTTACTAAGATAGAAGCTTTTATTTTTGCTTTGTTCAAGTGCAAAAGAAATCCGACTCATGCTTGTGAAGGGACAAGCTAATTACCCAGAGGGTGAGCACTTGCGTAATTTCTCATCAAAACAGAACTTCAAAATATTTGTGTTTCTTCACTATGTATTGGTCTGATTCTTAATTAAATTGGGAACTAAATTGCCTAAGGGATATCAGAATTGAAGGCCAGGCTAGTAGCAAGCAAAAGCATTCTCCTTTGTAGTAGGTAATCAAAGGCATCTTACTGCTTTAAAACCTGAGTGAATAATACTACCCCATATTATTTGTGATTAGTCATATATTATGGGCATTTGTACACTGTTGTTACCATAGAACAGACTCTTGTGTGAACTTGTTTGTATGTTAAAGATCAGTTAAGCAACCCTGGAAATTTGTGGGTTTGTCCCTTTCCTTTTTTATTATTGAAAAGATGAAAATGGTAAGGAAGGAAGGGAAAAAATTCCTATTATTCATTAACATGAAAATGTAACCATTTTTCCCTCCACTGATAAATCTAGAGGGTTGGTTGAAGACTAGAAGGCATGGAGGGGGGGCAGCAACAGCAGATTGAGGAGTGATGTTTTGAGGAGGTACTTCAATTATGATTTTAAAAAAAAATCCAATATTGTGAAACAGTAAATAAAACACTTCAGCAAATGTTACTCAAGTTTTGGAAAAACTTGTAGAAAAGCTATGTATTTAAATATGCCCACCTCTGCCCTATGCAGCGTAATTTAGTGTGCATTGAGCTGCAGGGAGTCTGTTACCACTTCTTAAAAATAGCCTGATACTGCCTTCCCCCCCCCGACCCCATAGAC
>JAOXNG010000001.1:214892990-214906845 GCA_028566535.1 Scolopax minor
AATAATTTTTTTCGAAGTGTAGAGCAGGTTTTTTTTTGTGCAATGAGTTTAACGTTGAAATAAAGGGAAATGTGTAGTGTTCCACTTTTTATTTTAAAATTTCTCAATGATCAAAAGGCTGTTTACAACAAAATCCTAAAGGAAGACACAGAGGAAACCAGAAATATAGCCTATGTTCTCCATAGAACCCTATGGAGTATTCCCTATGATATTTCCCCATGACTAATACACAAATTATTTTCCAGAAATATGTCATTAAAGACTTCACCGATTCTTTGTATTAATTTTTGTTTTGAGGGAAAATAGGCTGGGAGACAAGAGCTCTAGCTGTGTTAGCAAATAGTCCTAAATTCACCTTCTGCTAGCAGTAGCAGCAAACATTTTTGGTTGCTTGCTTGGTTTTTGGTGGTTTTGTTTGTTTTTTCGCCTTTGCATTAGTGAATGTAAAAATTAAAAAACAAAAAAAAAAGTCAGGGGGAAAAGGCTGCTCTTTGTAAGCAAGTCACAGCAGGCCCTGTCTATTGTAGATTGTGGTGTGGAACCATGGGTCCATGCTGTCAAAATTGTGCTCCTTGGGAACACATCAGTAATCTTCCCTGGATTTGCAAATTCTGGATGGCACCGCACCAAGTCAGTCATCCCAAAAACATGCATGTCTCTTCAGAGAAGAAATGCATGGAGTCTTATAAAATGGAGGAAAAGGCTGTACACATGTATACGAGGTAAAGCTGTGTTCATACTTAATTGAAGTTAACATTGCTTAAAAATATAGAAAAAGACTTTTTCTGGAAGCTTTTCCAAAATCTGTCATCAGAACCTTCTGTTAAAGCAATGTTAAAAAGAAACTTTCACGTCTCTGTTCTTTGTAAGATTCCAGGTGTATTTTTCTGCTAAAAATAAAACTTATTTATTTAATTAATTATTCACAAATTTAATTTCTTCCAGTTAGTCTTGGACTGATTAACAAAGATATTTTCTGCTGTATGGGAAACTTCATGTAGTTCAAATGTCCTTTTCCATTCAAAATGAATAAATGAACTCAAGACTGGATTTTATCTTTTCTGAAAAGGAAATTCAGAGGAAAAAGGAAAGATTTGGCAACACTGGCAAATGTCACTTATGCTGAGGTAAAAAACACAGCATAACACTGAAACAATGCAAAAGCAAATTATAAACTTGAAACAAAACACTTCAGTGCTAATGACATGAGAAAGGAAAAAATGACTCATTTCAATGCTTTTCTTCAAAGTGTATGTCATTGAATCAACATGCTGCCATGGAATAATTTTTCAAATTTGACAAGCAAATATCCCAGTGCAATCCACTCTCTAATTCTGACTTTCACTTTCCACAACTGAAAGCCAATACTATCACTGTTACACTTTCTGTGATGATTATCACTAAAACATTAAATTTGAGAATGACTGAGGGACAAAATTCAGTGTCCTAAAATTCAAATGTTTTTTTCCAGCAGAGTTCACTTTGGTGCTTTACATGTGTTTAAGCCCACAAGCAAGGCATGTTCAGAGCTTTCACAAATTTGAGTAGCCGTTGACCTGCATCCTTGGTTACCTATGTACTGGTGGAGGTCTGGCTTCTGTTGTTAAGCCCAGTAAAATCAGCAAAAAGAGTAACAGTGACTGTAAGTCCTAGGTGAACGTAAGTAAACAGATATCTATTTCTTCACACCATTTTCTTAGAAACATTTCTACCCTTTCATCTTCTACAGATTTCAATTTCTTTGGACATAAATTAGAATGAAATACAACCCCCACAGATGCAAAAGCTCATTAAATGCTGGCATAAAACTTTCTGTACTTGCAAATATGCTTATATGAAATATTTTATTCTATACAGGGAGTTGAACTGCTGAGAGACAAGAATGACCAGAGCTACTCTAATTCATCCATCTAATGAAAAATGTATATACTCTGAATACATTTCATTATAATTTACTTTTATTCTTAAGGCTCAAGAGACATGGTATCTTTACAGTAATACTCTCTTCGAGAGTTTTCAAGGGTGAGAAAAGCAGTGAGAAAAGGAATTATAATATAAAGAATAATAACATAGTAGCATGTTACATCATCAAATATATCTAATATATGAAAGGAGAAAGGCAGAGAGAATAAAATGAAAGAAAAATAGATGTAGTTTGTAGTCAGATTTTAGAGGAGTTTCATAAATTAAATAACAGCAGTGAGAAGATTAAAGTTATTCAAGGGACTAAGTTACAGGTGTGTTAAAATCAGGATCAATGTATACCAAAAAGTGACATGGTTAAATCATGAATGGAATATTTGGATTTATGCATCCTGCTAAGACCTATGCAGAATGCTGCTGTGAATCTCATTTTCCATGTTCGTCACTTAGAGTATGTTGTTCTTCTCTATGAAACCCTGCCACTGGCTCCTTGTTCCCAAGCACATCAGACATAAGTTGCTTTCCTCATTTTCAGTGCACTTTCAGTCCTGTCTGTGCTTGATCTTTGTCTGTGATCACCCAGCTTCCATCATTTCCCTTTGTGATTTGTACCTCACTGCTTTGAACCTCTAATATTTGTTGTCGGGACCCTGTTGCAAATACCTGCACAAATACCCTATCACATTCCTTCAGGTTCTTGTTTCTACTGTGCCTTTACATGAAACTACCAGTTTTCCCAGGTCTGTAACCTCTGCCAGTCAAACTAAGATGCTGCACTGCTTGATCCGCATCAGGCTCTATTTATTTACTCTTGTCTTACACTTAGATTACAGATACTTGCGATGTGTGTTCTGTTCTTTCTCAGTATTTTAGTAACACTTTAAAAGATGCTGTTTCATTCATGCCTGTGGCTTTTACGCAGCATGGGAAAAATAATATCAGCAGCAGTGGCAAAACGATTCATTTAACAGATTGGTAAATGTAATAAATATACTGCTTCTCCAGGTGACTTTGACGACTTGTCTTTTTCCACTAATGTCAATTGAGCCAGTTTAATAACATGCTTTGCTTGTGTTGGGTTTTGTTTCTGCTCTGTGTTAAGATAAATTTGTAAAACACTCTCACTAGGAGTAAAAAGTACTAGGAATTTGAGTTGTGGTGGGGACACTTGTCTGTAAGAGAGCAGGCACATACACACCTAGGTCTTCAAAGGTCCAAAGGCAATTGATACCAAAAGATTGGATTAGCCTTTTATAACCTGAAGGTGGTCGTTGAGTGGAGTTACTCATCTGGATCAACTTACACACCTATTTAGGAATTTTACTGAACTGTGGCTTTAGATAATAAAAAAATAGCTGGCTGGTGCCAGAGGGGAAGACAAATCCAATTCTTGTAAAATCCCTTGTGTTCAGAGGCCATTACATGTCTCCTTTTAAAGATACATTTAAAATTCTTAGCTGTGACTCCTGTGTTCAGTGGTGGCTTGTAGCAGCTCTCCTGTGGCATGGAACTGATTACACTGAAAATCAAGTCAGATAAGTCTGCAAACTTCTCACTTTCTGTAGCACTCTAGCTGGGCAGAAAATCAATGTACTTAGCAACAGCAGTGCTACCCACATCGGTTAAGTAATATGTTCAAATCTGCAAATTAAAAGTGGGCTCGATGCTAAAATTTTCATCTCAGTGTGAACTAAGTGTTTGTGAAGGGATGGAGAGTTTTTAGCACTTGATAGAAACTAATGGAGGAAAAAGTATTTTGGATTCTTGTTTTGGATTCTCTTTATTTGTCTGATTCCACAGTTTTATTATGCATAACTTACAAAATTGTGTCTTCATTTCATAATACCTAGTTGGCACTCTCTATGGATAGTTTATACTAAAAAATAAAAAAAAAGCCCTCAAAAGTCACTGGAGCTGGCTTCATTGTTTATGACTTCATCTATTTTCTGTCATGGAGGTAAATGTAGCCTACCATTTTCTGTCATGGATCAGCAGAGTAGATACAAAGGCTTAAACAGCTAACTTCGCACCCAGGACACGGGTGAAGTCAATCATCTATTTATATTTTAACCATATCTCTATGTGCTTGATTTCTTGCTGTTTGAATAAGTTGTTTATACTGTTAGCTGTTGTTTAGTGTTTTATATGATAGCACAACCAAGTTGTGGAGAATAATTATTTTTTTCCCCACTAAAGTAGTGATTATTGCTTTCTATAGAGATATCATCATTTAATAATTACCTCATCTATCAATACCAATCAGCTTTATGTTTATCTTTTTATCATTGTCTCAAGAAGTAAAGAGTGACTTGTTTTTTGGTGCAAAAATAGATTTATATTTCTCTCCAGCATTTCTCAATAAATTCAATCTCTTTAATTGGAATCCTAAGAAACAACTTATGTTTTTTTAATGCAGCTGCTAGAGAAGACAATGTAACCAGTTAGACAAACTAAAGGGCACATTTATCCTGTTTTCTTACCAGGATAAATATGAAACAGCACTAATATATTCATCGTCATGCAGAAACTATCAGGACAGTTTATTAAATACTTGTGATCACCAAGAGTTAGAATAATCTTTACAATTGTGAAGTCTGAACTGAGAGAATTTAAGGCTCAAAACTTTCAGTGCATGAAGTTAAGAAACCATATATGAATGTAGGAATTGATATAAAGACATAATTTTCAAAGTCATGTGGAAGATAATAAATGAGGTACAAAGAAAAAATACCATGACAGTCTCAAAAACTCATGCCAATTTTGAGGTTAAACTCCCAACAAGGTCTCTTACTTCTGTAATTCTGAGAGAATACATTTCTGTCCTTCCTGCTGGTAAATCCACACATTTGTCTAACTTCAATATTTTTGTACTTTCCATACACTCTTGCCTATTTTTGGGGCTATTATGAGAAAAACAGCATAGAAGTCTTATCACTTATGACACAAAAAATTGTCATTAAATAAATCTGCATGTCACCTTTCTGGCAAACCTTTGAATTTCCTTCATGTGAATTCTGACAGATGGTCTAGATAAAAATCATAAGTCTAAAATTGAGTAACATGATGACTAACAGCTTCCTGTGTGAAAACCCTGATTAAATAGACAGTTTTAATTGATTGTTGTGCATAGTGGTTTTAATCTGGGGAACTCCACAACTGAATTATCATTTTCTGGCCTACAGCAACAAGAAAGAATGAAAACTATTATAATCTGGTTTTTTTTGTTCTTTTACTATAGCTCTCATGGCCCAGCACTGAACACAACAATAAAACTGAAGGAAAAGTAATTAGAGCAATCTGTTTGTGAAATTAGTCCTTTTCTCTGTTCATGATTTGCTAATCAGCAGATTGCAATTCTTGCACCTTTCTTTGTGTATTTGACATTCCTAGGTTTTAGGTACCTATTTGAGCTGTGGCTCATTCAGGATCTCTGTGTGGGAAACCTTCCACCAATGAGCGCTGTTAAAACCAAGCTATTGAAGCTTTATGATTAAGTTGTCTCATATCCGTAACTGGGTGACTTTGTCTCTAAAATAACATCTCCCAGCACCCCTGAGATAATTTTTTTTCAGCGGTAAATTGTATTTTAGGCACTATAAAAGACTCTGTAGGCAACTACTTTTCACACTTCCCATCTTTCATATCTTCATATGAAGCAGAAATTAAATTCCCCAGTGTTGGTAAAAAGTAAGTAAAAAAAAAACACCTAGAAAAGTCAAGTTGAAATGTCATTGCTAACACAACAGAGTGATAGAAACGAGGTCTTTATTAGCCTGTATCAAGACATGCCCACTGTACTGACATCTCAGGAAAGAGATCTACATTATCATGGGGAAATCAATGAAGTTTACTGCTTAATATGCAGTACCTGTCAATAGGGCAAATAAAACCTGTGTCAGGCTGTGTTGGAAGGGTAGCAAAATAAAAATAATGGAAAAAAATCAGTTGAATGCAGAAGGTGTACACTGAGATTTTTAGATTCCCAGATTCAATTTCCAGATGAGCCACAAACTTCCTCTGCAACCTTGTACAAAGTGAAGGAAAGATGTATGAATATTAAATGAGCCTTATGTGGGGTTTTGTCTTCTGTCTTCTGTCTTTGACCTTGGTCCTTAAAGCTACTTATTGGTCTCATAGATGTGTGGAAGATATTGACTTTTTAAGGAGTAAAGGTCCCTTGAGACCTAGGGCTGTGGTTGGCCTAATGCCCAGCAGGACACTACCTTATGGCCCAGTATCATTGTCCATTGTCTTAGTACTGCTTGACATGTCATGAAATAAAGAGTAATTAACAGAAGGAAAAAATCATAGAATGGTTTGGGTTGATAATGACCTTTACAGATCATTTAGTTCCAATCCCTCTGCCATGGGCAGGAACACCTACAACTGGACCACGTTATTCAAAGCCCCATCCAATCTGGTTTTGAACAGCTCTAGGAATGGGACATCCACAGCTTCTCTTGGCAACCTGTTCAGTGTGTCACCACCCTCACAGTAAAGCATTTCTTCCTGATATCTAATCTGAGTCTCCTCTCTATCAGTTTAAAACCATTGCCCCTCGTCCTATTGCTACACTCCTTCATAAAGAGTCCCTGCCCATCTCTCCTGTAGGTCTCCTTCAGGTACTGTAGGGCTGCTATAAGGTCTCCCCTGAGCTTTCTCCAGGCTGAACAACCCCAACTCTCTCAGCCTGTCTTCATAGATGAGGTGCTCAGGCTCTCTGATCATCTTTGTAGCACTCTTCTGGAATCACGCCAACAAAACGCAACACAATTTTCTGGGAAAAAAATGGTTTTGCCACTGTTTTGTAAAAATGACAAAATGTTTTGGCAGTTTTCACTACAATCAGTACAATTTAATGGAAAAGATCAGCTTAATATCACATTTCTTGAAATGACTCATGACTGAAATAAAATGTAATGAAATCTTTCAAACCAGATATTTTTCTATCTGAAGTACACAATCATCCTTACCATATGGACTTTATCATCCATATGGATCCCTTCTAATATATTAATTCTTACATTATTCTTGTGAAGTAGAGCAGTATGATTAGCCCTGTTTCAGAAAAGAAGCATTGAAGTTTGGATTAAAACATTTTTGAAAGTATTTAGATGCCTATGGAGGTAAAGTAGCAGCATGCTTTTCAAATATAGAGAGGAGTTAGGTACTGAGTCACTACCTGTTTGTTTCTTCAGAGATCTGAATAATTTTAAAATTGTGGTTGTCAACATTTTGGAAAAATCAAGGACTTCAATTCAAGCCTCTTTCCTTCCAACTTCCACAAGACCAGGCTGCATCAGTACAACATGAGCTGTTTACACCAGACCTTCAGTCACACCGGTTTATACAGTAAAGGAAATAATTTCACTTACTTGTGCAAGTCTTGTTGTATTTAGGGTTCTCTTGAGGAAACCCTTCCAACCGGCACTGGAACCTGTGCTGCCAGAATTCCTGAAACCATGGATTTCGGTGATTGGTTTCTGGCCGAAGCTGTAGGTAGTAATCATCAAACCACTTCACATCAGGAGACTGGAGCTTGATAGTTATTCCACCAACAGCTTCGTGCTGATACCCTTCTGTCACGTCGTATCTGTCTGCCCAGCCATCACTGCAGGGATAAATGGAAGAGAAACATCACTAAACATTCAAAGGAATATGAATATAAAAAATTTCTTAAAAACAAAATTCAGAGTCTAAGAGCACACACCCATATCTATGATTCTGAGTGGAGTTTTGTAAAGCATCTATAATACTTTTAGTAGAAGAATTCTGTGTTTTCCTTTTCTTTACATTTTCTTGTCATTGGCAGCTTCTACTTTGCTATCATCCTCTACTTCAGGTAATTGAAACAACATTAAAAATAATGGATCCTGAATTCTGCTGGCTATAAGCACGTCTCTGCATCATGCTAAGCCTCACTGACGTCTGGGGAGAAAATCTTGGATTCAGTGTTTTACTGACACTAGGATGATACTACTCTTACTCAAAAGGAGGTGACCTTGAGGACAAGACCTTTTACAGCACGGAGGGTGGGACTATGTTGCAGACCATGCCTATACTGCACAATGGAGTATGACACAAAGAGCCAGAAGAAAATTTTGAATGGGCTGACACCGCTGAAGCAGAAATACTAGCTCAGAGCTCAGAAGCTGAGACAGTATGGTATTGCATCTGCAGCAATAAATCCTCTCTGCAGACATGACTGATGAAGCTGGGCAGAGCATCATGCAGATCCATGTGTTGCTTCTGTTTCTGGGTGGCTGGTGGCTGGAGTATTATGAAGTTATGTAACACTGTTCCACAAGCAGAATTTTAACTCCCTTATGTTAACCTCTCTGCTTTGAACACTATGACCACAAGAAGCCAGAAGTGCCTGCAAACCCAAACAAACAAACTGTCAGATCTTCTCAGGGTAATTCCTTCTCTCCAGTTGCACAATGGATTTTCTTGGAAGTACTGACATTTACAAAGTTACACTAAAATGTACATATCTCATTAGAGCATTACAGATTTCTGATGGCTTATGATGAACATATTTCAGTTTTTCAAAAGCCCCAGGTCTTACAGTTAGAGAAATGTAACAGAAACTTATATTGTGATTTTTTTCTCCTCTACAAGGCACTGGTATTAATGACTATAGAGAGAATCTTTAAATCCTTCAAGTAGAATAATTGAAGTATAAAAGAATAAGCTTAATTTCTCATATTTTAAAACTTCATCAGTTGTTTAAAGTTAGCCCTAGCTATTTTAACTTAGAGTGTAAGCGATGTAGATGACATTTATCTGTATGTTGTTCTATTCTGATCATTCACTGCCTGTCTTGAGCTTTGCTCCCATACTGTAGAGCACACTGGAAGCCTCTGCACATTCCCTGTCCTCCACATGGAGATTCATCTGTCCTCACTCCGTGCAGAAGTCAAGACCTCAGACAGTAACAAGTTTTCATTGAAGCCTGAACTCTTCACTGCATCTTATTAACACAGCTTCAATAAATCAATAAATAAATCAGTAATAATCAATAAGTCAGTAAATAGCAGCTTTATCAGTGGTAAAAATAATATCCAGTATCTCAAATGGAAATAAACATGCTTTCAGATACATTAATTTACTCATCCCAAAAGAAGAAAACATACATTTATGAAATGAGAAAGATGAGCACTGATATTAAACTCAAATACAGCACTTGGAAAATTTACCTTCAAGCTTAGATCCAATTAGGGATGAGCAGGTATTAATGTTCCCAACCACATTTGGGATGCTCAATACAGGCAAACACTCCCCACCTTCCACCAGGGCTATTTACTGGGCAAAGAGTTAGAACCATTTAGGAGTTGTTTTGTGAGAAAAGCCACAGAAGTTTTTTTTTTTAAATTTATGAGCGACTTAACCTTTTCTTTGAAACATTCATTTCAATCTTTGCCAAGTTTTTTAAGCAGCTTTATCCATCCTCATAAAATCTGTCAGGTTTTATGAGAGCAGGAAGTGATAGTTTTTTCTGTACTATGTTGGGTTTTTTTTAAACTGAATAGAATTTTAGAGAATTAGAGAGGTGCTGTCAGTATCCCAACTTTATGAGTTGTCTCGTAAACAACTTAGGAAAAACCTGCTTTCTTGTAATTAATTTCTTTATCATTTTCAGAGGAACAGTTTTGTAGATATAATAGAGCAGAGTGCTATAAAATTCATAGTATTACTTTATGAATAGCTATCCCCTCTAAGAAGATTTGCAACAGAGATACCATTTTATAACTTAAAGGTATTAAAAAAGACAGAAATAATAACTTTATATTACATAACCCTCCTTCTCAACTTTTCCACAGAAGGATTTCTTAATACAACAGAGCTGCTTTTCATTCAAATAATAAGTATTTCAGCTTCTGGGGCAAAAGGCTTTTAGGAGTGTTATATAAAAGATGTGCCCAAAGTATGTATTGTAGAGACAACAATGTAGAGATAACAAAGCCTCAGACAGACAAAGTGGCAAAGCAAATGGTAAACGAATATCTAAAAGCCAGTGAAAGTGCAGTAAGAAAAAGGTTTGCATGAGTATGCAAAAGCACCAATAGTGTATGTGGTATTTAAATTCTTCACCCATAGTAGAGTAACAACACTTAGGGGATATTGATAACTGGATGAGGCAGATGCATTTTGGATATTACAACTGTGTCATCCTCTGAATTCAATAAGGGGTGTGAAGATGAGGGAAAGGAGACAGAGAGGGAGATAGATTCTTACTTTCATAGTCCTGCCTGTCCCTCTTTAGACCTTTTTTCTTCTCCTAATAGCTTAATTTTGATGTAGTAGCTGGTAATACCATTGTAATCCATTGTTGGTTGCATTATGAAAGATTCAAAATGGTAATTACTGATGACTAAAATTTAGTGATTCAACTAAAGATACTCTGTGACAAGGAGCTCCAAATGAAGTCCAGTACAATCTGCATTCTCACCCGTAGAAATGGCAAGGTGATAAATAGTGATAAATAGATTATCACTAATGCAGTGCAGGACTGCATGCTGCTGAAAAAGATGGATCTTTAAGTTAACAGTGGGGTGTATAGGAAATTTAGGTTTACATGGAGTTAAGAACAGCTTTCTCACAGCTAGTAATATAATTCCAGGTGAACAGTATTCAGACTTTAAGCTAGAACTGCACGTCGAAAAACCTTGCTGTGAAAGAAAGCAGTAGTTGTACAGCTGCAGCACCAAATGTAAAAGACCCTTGCTGAGATGTGTGTCAGGTGTTCACAGTAATGCATATATCTCATTCATCAGCTTGGCTGAGTAGAAAGCTGTCAACAAGGTAAGAGGACTATGACACCGCAGACCTGGCTGCCCTCAATATCACACTCACATGCAACACAATGGGGAATTGTCTTTCAGGATCGTGGTGTGTTTTCCCCTCATCCAGTTCTTTTGTGTTTATATTCTTGGCCATCAGAGTAACGTCTGGTTCATTTTCCTTAAAGGCTGGAGGTGTGAAACAGCATAATAACCATACTGTATCAAGCAAAATATATAATTGTTAATGATGTTTCTTAAAAACAAAATGAAACAAAACAAAATACATAGGAAAGGAAAAAGAAATATGGCTATGGCTTTTACTGTTTCAGCACTAGGAAGAGATGAACTTGAAATAGGAAGTCCATTACCATAATGTTCTTTATCTGTTATCAGATCTTATTTGCCTGTGTACATTTCCCCAGCTACTATGTTTTGAAAGACAGGCCAGGACAATGGAGATTTTAGTGAGAAAAAATCAGGGTAAGAGTTCTGCTCCTTTGTTAAAGATCTGTTTAGTCTACTCACAGTAAATCACAACATAGTTTTATGTCAGAGAAAGGCTCTAATAAATGACATGACAATACAAAAAAATGTATTAATGAATAAATATGATAATTAATGAATAAATGTAAATTCAATAAAATAATTCAATACTTTGTGTCATTACTGTAAATACAATTACTTTTAAACATCTGAACAGAAAGGTAGTGGCAAGTGCAATCCTGTTTAAATGCCTGGATTGCACAGCTGTGACCATAGATCGTGAGCACCCTGCTCAGTGTCTCCCCCACAACCCTGGATAGTAAAGGCAGGGAATAAGTCTTCAGACTCCTCCAGCTGAGTGTACCTGAACAAACAGGGCTACATACTGCAGGAGCATTTATACTGTATGTACACAGAAGATAGAGGTACAGTTGTTTTAGGATGATGTTTGCTATGGTAAAATGTGAGAAACTTGAATGTGGCTTCCTGGATTTTCTCTGTTTTCTTCTTTTCTGTCTTAGATATGAAAGAGCCAGGCCTAATAAAAGCTTCCTCAGATGTTGTGCTGGCTTTAGTCCACTTTGCCTATCATACACAGGGATTGTGAGAGAAAGGAGAAGCAATCTTTGACACTAAGGTGTTGGTACCCAAGAAAGATGAAATGTAGGACTGCATCTGTTATAAAGAATTCTTCCCCCATTTGAGTGAAGTGGTTTTGTTCTTCTGGAAAGAATCATCATGGAGGGAGAACATTCAAGTGAAGAGCAGCACAGGAGCAAGATCATGCTTGAAGTATTATGAAGAGGTCATCAGAAAGACACTTAATGACTATAAAGACCATTCAGTATGCATGATGATGGTTGCTTTGGGCTCATAGACTGCAATCAAGAAATTGCTAGCCCTCCTAAAAAACACTGTCAAAAAGGTGAAGTTAGTCAATCCTTGTCAACAATGGTGTTAGCATTTAATTATACAAAATATCTTCAAAAAGACAAGATGGACATTGATCCATCAGTGCTTTACATCCACTAGGTAAGTAACAGGACTATCAACAGCATGGAGTATGCTACTGATGTCAATCTGCTGTCAGGGATAACAGGGCTTTGCAGAGCTGATTGACACCTCCTACAGGATGAGCAAATTATTAGAGTTGCACATCACTGTAAACCAGACAAAGGCAGAAAAGGTAGAAAACTACTGTCAGTTTTAACTACATAAGGGAATGTGAAAACCTTTAATTCCATGGTAAGATTTGTGAGAAACAACAATTGTTCAGAAGAGATCATCAGGCACACATAAATAAATAGATAATATAAAAAATAATTAAAGCGTTCAGGAAAAGCAGGCAAATTGAGTAGGAAGGAGATGTTGCCTCATGCATAAGGGTTTCAGTCACAGAGATGCAAAACATGGAAGGAATTAGGGCTATTGACTAATGGGCATAATTAGAAGTGACAAGTATATGGTGCCTCCTGTGATAAATGTCTGATTAATGTCATCAAATCTGGAAGGTGATGTGGACAACGGTTTTCATGAGCTGCTACCAGAGCATTCTCCAAAGCACAGAACTTACTGATAATAAGGGGTAGGAGACTGATGCAGTAGTTTGTCTATCAGGTTCTTGGAAAGCCTATATGACGGTACTTGGCTACTGTCTGGCTCTAGTACTTGGCTAGTACAAGAGAGAGGTAGGTATTCTGTAGGTATTTAATCAGTAGGTGGGGACTGCTTGAGAAGGTTAAGACAAAAGGCAAATTGGGTGAGAAGAATCCTGAAAAATATCATTTGTGATTTAACGAGCAAAGAAAAAAAATAGATTTTGCTAAGCCTAGAAAATTTTAAGGTTATGTCTGTTGTCAGGAATGCCTAAGGAATTGAAGAATTGAAAAGTACTTAATTAAAAAGTGCCATGCAGAGGAAGATTGGGAAATACAGTAAAATATTAGTGTGCCCATCTCAAACATAGAAATATATTAAAAACATAAGCAAGCTCAGATTTTCGAGGATCAATGTGAGAGAAACACATTAGATTGGATTTTTTTAAAATTTTTTAAAATTTTTTTTAATTTTTTCATTGGTTGGACTAGATGATCTTAAAAGGTCCCTTCCAACCTAGGTTATTCTGTGATGACAGTGATAGAAAGAGAAAGGTCAAGGCACAAACAGCTGCAGCAAACAAGGGACATCAGAAGTAGTAGATTTTCTACTAATTTTCTAACAATTTTATTGTTTGAGGAAGAGTAAAGAAAGTGTTGGTCTGCAGTTCACTACAGGGAGAAAGCTACTAAAGACAAATTCAGGACAGCTTTTAGTATCAAACTTCACAGAAGAAAGAGCTAGTGACTAGTGATGGAGGTAAAGGGCCAATGAAAAAGAAGATGATATAGGAAAAGGTGATTTAGGAAAGAGTTTTGATTGAATCAGTTGAAGATTTATAAAGAACCAAAGTACTAGGTGAGAGATGTGATTTCTGTCTTTGGGTACATAAAAAACTGCAGCAAAAAGATAGTAATTTTTTTATTATGTTGATGTAGTCATTCACTACTCAAACTTAATGAGGAAGACTCAGACACCAGGAAAATATTCCCCACAGCAAAGAGCAGGAGGAACTAGAATAGCTTGGAGGCTTTTGGGGTTGTCATAGAATAAGTTAGACAGACATC
>JAOXNG010000001.1:214921530-214931823 GCA_028566535.1 Scolopax minor
AGGGACTGTGTTGTGTGGACTGCCCACTACCCAGATTTGCATGACTGTTGGAAACTTCATCCCGAGAGACAGAAATGCCAGAAGTGGACAGAAGTGTGTAATTTAGCCAAACTAGTGGTGATGCATGAGGTAAAATTAAGTCTCGATGGTAAATGTGAGCACTGAAGACAGAGAGTTGGTCTAAGAATGCAGCAGTAACTTTGGGCCTGAATAAAGGAACAGAAAACTATTTTCTTTAGATAAGTAGATCATATTTTGCATTACTTTTCTCTTTTTTACCTCTCCCAAGAAGTAAAACTGTATATAAGTAACATAGCATTAGAAAATGAAAAAGAAGTGGACAATTAATACAGTGACAAACAAAAGATCAGTCATTGCAGATGTAGAATATTTCAGGAAAGAACCTATTGATATACAAAAAACAGTTTGACTTTGATTCCTCCACAGTGTTTACGTGGATCAAGTTTAGTTGGAAATGTTTTATAATTTGGGAGGAAATACTCCAATACAAAACGCTATCGATTACAAAGTGCCATCACATCTGTCTGAAGAGGCATCGTGCAGATGGCTCCCCCTAACGTTCAGGCCAACAATGTCATGAACAAGCAGCCACTTATCCTCCTACAGATAACACAAATAATTGTGAAAGGTTTTTTTCTGTTTCTGACAATAAATCAGAGTATCTTTAAGGCTGGAATAGTCTAGGGCATCACAACTGCCTGATGACCCACACGGCATTAATGTAACAAGAGGTGTCAATTATAACTCCAATGAAGCAAAAATAAAACAACTTGTGCTGATAATTTAATAGTTCTCAAAAATTTTGAAACTTGTCAATACTTCTGTGTTTGATGATAAAAAAGGTTTATCTCCTCCCTGTATTTTGTGAAATTTGAGGTTCTTATTTTGATCATATATTCTCAAAATCTCTGCTATGCTGTGGAAGAATGAGATTCTAATTATTTTAGTGAGATAATAGACTTGATATCGTTAATAAAAAAAGAAATTAGTGAGAGTCATAATCAGAGCACACAGGATTTTGGAGCTTAAGTCTGAAGTCTTTGTGGGCTAAGAGCTCAAGAATCATGCTTGTCTGTATTTCACACATCAATATTTATATCCATCTATATTTTTATAAGCGCTTTAACCACTTGAATAACTCATAAAAAAAAAAAGATAAAGAAGAGATGTGAGGAGGTGAAGAGACAAAGCTGCTTTTCTCACCTTCAGGGAAAAAAGAAGTCAGAAGTCTTTTTCTAGTAGGAACTATTTCAAAATAGATTGAGCAGTCAGGGTCTGACACAGCTGAAGATTCCTTACATTTTGAAATTTTATAACCAAGACAGCTTTCTAAAGGTCTGAAAAAAGGATTGTAAAACACTGATAAAACAGTTTTTGGAATAGCTTTTCAAAATACCTTTTTTTTTTTTTTTTTGTTATTTTGAAATCAAGGTGGCTATATGAGGAGAAAGAATTAGGCAATAAGAAAAGACTTGAAAAGACATGAATAGATGTTACTTCCCTAATCTAGGACTGCAGTTAACAAACCATCAGATATGAGCTCAATGCATGGACACAACCCAAACTAATAAATTCTCCTTATGTAGACTCTCTTAGTGGGATCTGTTTTGGCTGGTATTAAATTTGGCTTATGAAAATTTCGAATTATCGATCCAGAACATTGCATGTACAACATCCCCATTTTACTCAGAAAGCTGTACATAGTCTTGCTATAGCATTAATATTCTCTAGCAAATAAAAAAATAAAAAGAAGAAGTTAAGTTGCTAAGATACTTCTGACAGCAAAATAATACACAAGGCTTTTATCACAGCTAGTATGATAAGGAAAAGACAGAGGGCATCTGGAATATATAGGAGGCTTTATTATGATTCTCTCCTGTTCATGGCTTTTTTTGTGTTTTCCAGCAGATTGCTATCAAGTGTCTTGGGACACTTTCATGGGACTGTGTTTGGCATCAAAGACTTGGATCATTCCCTGAACAAAATTAACATTGTAAGATACAGTTTTTACTCAGCCAACCAAACTAATATAACCAAAACCACTTTATGCTCCTAGGTTTCTACTTTGGCTCAGAGCACAGCACTGCCAGTGGCTCATAGAAAGACAGCAGAGAATTGTCTTTTCATTTTAATTTAGTGTTTGCTGATCTTCAAAGTATTTCTGCAGGGAAGTAGGTCTTGGCTGTAAAAACACACACAAAAAAAGTGAATTTTGAGCAAGAGTGCATCTGCACTGGCAAACTGAAAATATATAACTCAGGAACTGCCCAACCTGGAATTCAATGGCATGTGTAGCATAAATGAAAATAAGGAAGTAATAACTGCAATAACTGAAGGACCCTTTAAGTGCCCATCTTTTTTATTTCACCTTCCTGTAACTAATGTTTATTGCTTTTGCAATAGTCTATCGATAATCTATTCTGACACAAAACAGTATGATGCCATCATGCCATCTCTTTGATCTCTTGCCTTCTCTTTGATCCGGTGCCCTTTCCCAATAGAACATGTCAGGTTTTCCATGATGCATTTGTTCTTCACTGTTCTTTGATGTTTTCTTGATCTAGTAGCACATTAATAAGCCCAGGCTATTAAAATGAAGCTCTCAGTGATGCTAGACATCCATCATATTTGAGAAGTCCTTGGACTTGAGAATTTATAATGAAGCAGCTGGTCTTTTGGGGTTTTTGGTGTTTTTTTCCCTAAAGATTCATTCCTGAAAGACAAAGATTTCTACTGATGTACAGGTGTGTTGTATAAGATGCTAATTCATTAGAATTGGCTGCAAAGGTACTGTGAATTTGATTTAGATGTGTTTTATAAACCAATTGTGATTTCATTCATCTCTTTTAAATTGAAGAGCAATTAGAATTACCTACTTTATTATAACTTGATTCAGAGTATGTGAACTAAACTTCTTGTCTCATTATTTTAAAATAATAAAATATTAATTTTATTCTATCCTCTGAAACATTTACTATCACTGGATAGAGTGATGGGCAGTGCAAACCATTAGATGAACCTGAATAATAATGTGTAATGTGTTCTGAGAACTTAAAAATATTATGAATTAATATAAGAAATATTTAGCAGAAGGTCATTTACTTTTTATTTCTAATATAAAAAAACCTAACTAAAAGGGTCTAGACTGAAGTATTCAGACCTCACTTCCGCTGAAATAGATGTAAGAGTAAATTTCTGTCACACTTTATCACAGATTTGAGATTCTGTGAACTTTGTGACAGACACCATTTTCTCTCCTATCTCTTAAAAGACAGACAGTCCCATGGGTTTATGTTTTGTTGTACAGTAGTGAAGTCAGTTCATGACTGTTCCCTCTAAGGCATGAAATAATTAATAGCTGCCTACAATATTGAACAGTGGGACTCCAATCTTCTGTGAGACAAATTCAGAAATATCTTTAATTTCTGCATATCTGTCTAGGTTAGTTTTGCTCTTGTCTTTTATTATGTGACTAGAAGTAGATCCCGAAAGGAACTTTATGAAGAATCACTCACTATAAAGAAAGATGATGGCTGGTCCCTACCTTCATCTTTTATATAATGACTATTTCACTTCAGTATTGTCAGTAGAGCCAAAAACCCAGACAACATGTCTTTGTATGCCACGCAGACATTCTTTTCACTCAAGATTTAATACTCTCTCCCTGTCCCAGTGTAGCTTGCTTCCTAGGATGTACACCAGACTGGATGGAGGAAGCATGATGAAATCCTCTTAGCATTTCTTTCAAATTTAGTTTGGGTTTAGGATATTTTCTTGAGAAGCATAAGCTCAGTCTCTCTCGGACTGTGGAGAGCCCAGAAGACAGGCTTCCCCTCTCCTGGTCAAGTGCTGTAAACAATAAACTGTTACATGAAAGTTAAGTATTGTCTCTGAATACCTGCCTCAGCAAAAGTAGTAATGGTGACTGTTTTGGGGGGGCATCAACCCTGCAACTGTTTTCTAATGCATGTTCCCTAATTAAACTTGTGAGAAGACTGAGACACATGAATGCCTAGCTTGCAACTTCTTGTTTGGGCATGGGATATCATAAGCCCTCAATAAGCCTAATGGTATGGACATGGTCCTCTCCTACCTCTCAGGTCAGTGGTCAGGCAGAACATGGAGGACAGCACGTGAGTAGCAAGTGCCTAACTCTGCTTGCAAACGCCTGAGACCCAAAGGACTTCAGTCAGCTTGAAGTCACAGGAACTGTTGTGCAATAGGACAAGAACAGAGTAGTGGTAATAAAGAGAACATTGTTTGCTCTCTCTGATAGGTAAGGACAATTACAACTTAAGTCTCTGATTCACTCTTATACTGAGCTTCTCCATGCTAGTCTGCTGGTATTCAGGGGCCTTTCCTGCACAGCTTAATTAACTGATTTAATCAAAGCTGGTAGGATTCCTCCTGTGAAAAGGGATTTATAATCAACATAAAACCAAATTACTGGCTCTGTTCTGTCTTGCATTTTGGCCACAAGGAGGAACAGAGTGAGCAATTAAAAAGAAGGAATAAGGTCAACAACTGCAAAAAAATAAATACATTATTAAGCAAGCAATTATGCCTGGGGATAAAGAATAGAGCTAAAACCACTGCTCAGATTGGAGCTTTGCACCCAGAAAATTCAAACAGTATGATCTGAAGTCCTTGTATTCAGTTCATCTTCACTTCACTTGACATTTCTGAAAACTGCAGTAGAAGCATACTCATCATTATTAGGGTTTAACCCAGCTAATTCACAAACACGAGGAAACCTGGATTCAGATCTCTGTGCAATGTAGAAGGAATCTCATTAATTTTACTGTTGAAGATTTAATCTCAGATGTGAATGAGCCTGTGATATTCACCGGGCCTGTGAAATACAGTAGCAGGTAAACACCTGTTGTAAAACAAGCAAAATGACTTCCATAAAAGCTGTGATTTGCAATCAGATTTCTTTAGTCTTCTGCATACAGTCACATGATGTGACAACTTAAGATCCCATCCCAATTCAGTTATTGGACTTGCATTCTCAGTCTGGAATCAAGGTGTTAGGGCTATAAAGTAAACAGTGGTTTTAAGGAATGTCCCATTTACTGTATGCACTGACTGCAATGCCTTGCCATTCACTCAAAATGAGTTTGACATCATATGTTACTGGAAGCACTAGGGTAAGGGTGGTGTCACAGGTTGATTGCTACAAAAAGAGTATTGGGATGAGAAAAGAGCGATGCTGATTCCTGTCAGGGTCACATACTCCAGGTACATACAAAACATCCTTCTCGAGGAGAACTCATCATGTAGTGAGTATGGCGAGGAATATTTTGAGGTAGAGACATGTCACTCATGCTTTGGGAAAAATGCAGGGTAAGATAAAGAAGGTTCCTACTCAGGATCTTGGAAAAAGAAAAATGTCCCAGCTCAAAGAAAATATTGGAATAATATTTAATTGTATTGCTCAACAGGCTGGCAAGCAGCACCGTCAGAGGCATAGACCAGTCATTGGGCTAAACCAGTAATTCTTCAAACTGGTAGGAGTAGACACTTCCAGGCAGACTGCAGTCCACAGATCCCTGTTTCTTGGTGACAGTGTGCAAGAATGGATGAGGGTTGTGGTGTGCTAACGACTAGAACAACTGGTGAATTAAAATACAGCCCGTGTCTCAAAACATCTATGACAGGAGACAAGAAGTTATTTTGAAAAGATAAGAATATAGTTACAGAGACTCTGAGTTGCTGGATCAGAATGGGTAGCAATGCAGGATTGCCACTGAGTATGAAACCTCTTCCCAGATATGGGTGTTTCAGGTAGCCAACTTAGAGACACTTTTAAAGAGCCTGCCAAGTAGCCTCATAGTAAAAACTAAGTCTGTGCAAGGATATAGAAATTATGAAGATGGATGAATGCAATCAAGTTTGAAAGATGTCTTTTCTGTAGCTCAGCTACATGCCAGTGTCCGTCCTGGTGCATTGCAGATCATTAAAAGACTAAAGAGCAGACCTTATTAATTTTGCAGAGTCACCTACTTGGGAGCTGTAATCTTGATTTCACTTAAACTCACCACATAGTCAGCTTGTCTCCTTTTTTTCTGATTGAGGAATCAGACCTGATTTATTTAAGCTATGGATCTGTTAAGGTAATATTGAATTAACCAGAAGGATAAGGAAGCAATTAGTCCTTCAGTTAGCTGTCATAAATTAGAAGTTTAGCTTCCTATGTTTTAACATTTAAAAAGTTAAGGAGAGCAATAAAAGAGACTAAATTTTGTTTCCTGACAGTCTTCTGATGCAATACATCAACTTTTACTCAACAAATTTTGGAACCAAGCATTTCATTTAAAAGCCAAATCCTAGTAAACCACTTGCCAAATCATAAACTTGTAAAAGATATTCCCACTTGAAACATTAACATGACAGTTTGACTGAATAAGTACCAAGTAATGAGCTCCAAATTCTATTTGCATTCAGTTGAACTTCATTCTTCTTATAGTTACCTGGTATTTGATGAAACAGTTTAAAATTATTTTAACTTACCAGAAAGAGTATTGTGAATCCAAGTTGTAAAACAGAGAATAATACAAACTATGCAAATGAATTTTTTATCAATGAACTTATTCTTTATCACCCAGAATATAATTGCATCAACTGTAAGTTTTTCTCAGTAAAGAAAAAAAACAAACACAAAACAAAACAAAACCACAACCCAAAACTAATTACAAGGAGAGATTTATTTGTCCATAAAAGGTAGACACCACACTTGTAAAACAACAAATTGGAACTACACTGCAGTAAACTCTCAGTCTATTATTATGTGCTTTGAAGGCCATCTGGTGAGTTTGTACATTTAAATTTAGGGGCTAACGAGAGTTGTCCTGAATAAAAATTTACCAATTTATCTAAATGCAGCCTGGAAGAGGACCAAAATACTTTGAAGTTATGCTAAACCTGCATCTAAGAGGCAGAGGCTTGAGATAGAACACCTGACCTCTAGTCTCTCTTGGCAAGATCCCTGTGAGTAATATGACTGATATAGAGATTTTATAAGAAAAATAAGAAAAAAAAAAGTCACTTTTATAAATAATTATAAACACATTACTGTGCACACTTGCTTAACTACATAAACTGCTCATGGCTCCTGGTGGGTTGGAAATCCCTTTACAATACCACAATGGTAGTGGGCTGTATCCAGCCTCCAAAGTCTATTCCCCTGCTTGAAAATGTCCAGTTTAGGCTCGCTGCCTAGTTAAGTTGCTAGGAATAGAAAACTTAAAGGATAATTTTTTACTTCTAAAATATGCTGAGGCCATTCCCTGGCACTGCTGACAAATAGTACTGTGAAATTTGCCCATGACTAAATGTTTTCTTTCTCTCCCTCCCCTCAGCAAGACGGTCTCATCCATACTGCCTGCTGAGAACAATTTGTTTTGTGTTATTTCCCAAACCTCTTATCCTGAAAAGTGCTGATGAGTTCAGGCTAGAATCATGCCTGGAAGTGTGCTCATCATATAGCAGTCAGGACAATGATAAATTAATGTTAAACTCTGTGTCCTCAACTAGTTTCTTAACTAGTGCAAACACTCAAGAAAACATCTGAGTTATCATATTCAACTGTCTCTTTTCATGGGCCACAGCTTCCTGTGGTGTTGGACACAGCCTCCATCCTTAAATTACTAAGTTCTTATTATTATTCTTCCCTGAAAAGATGCTCCAGAACCTTAGATTTTTCACCATTATAAAAAAGATCAAATTTCTAGCTCTTCTTTACTGATAGCTAATTCTCTTCTCTTCTCTTCTCTTCTCTTCTCTTCTCTTCTCTTCTCTTCTCTTCTCTTCTCTTCTCTTCTCTTCTCTTTTCATAAACTATTATTTCCCTTTCTTATGATTTTCATTAATTTTTCTTCTTTTTTTATGTCTCCCTGAACCCTCAGCCTCACTCTTTCAAAGGGAATAATTGAAGCCTCTCCCTATCTGTCAACTGAGAAAAATTACTTAATCTAGCCTTCCTATCATATAGGACCTTCATGTTTACTTAATAAGCTTCTCCCATTCCAATTTGAATAGATCTCTGTGGAACCAAGAGTAGGAATTGTTCCTAGCCAGATCTTTGTATATCAGTGCCAATCTGGTTGGAGGATAGTAATATATTTTAGGTGACCTGCCTCTTCTCTGAAGCTTATTCAAATCCAACTGAAGTAAAAAGAAATGCTGCAATTGGCTTCAGAGTATCTACTGTCTAATCTGTGAATTTGTGGCCTTTTCAATACAGATGCTTTACAATGGTGGTGATCTAAAAGTCCTTTATTTCCCAATTTGTTTTATCACAGAATAAATTGTTTTAAAATTCCATTGTGGGAAAATGAATCCCTGGGTCATGATTTACGTTGTTTATGATAAATTGTGTGAATGATTGTGGTGGCATTACAAATTTTATATCCTGCTCAATGCTAGCAAGCTTGGGCTGTACCTAGATGGGACAGTGCAATGATTTCCCTTCATAGAACACATTGTTTTGTTCACCACCTTTCGTCTTGTCTGCACAGCACTGCATGGACAGATTTAAAGGGTATTTGCTGTACTTGCAGTCAAGAATGCTGCTACAAACTTCTCTGGATAGAAGACAAGGAGGCTTGTTCACATACTCCTTCTCACCATATGGTTCCATCAGTTTGACTCGTTCCCTGTGTCAACAAGCCGTCATGGATGTGGAGATGACACTACTTTTATTATGTTGCATAATGTCACTTCTTGTAATTGAGTTTCTTCTGGGTTAGATGAAAGGATTCAGCAGCTCCATTTTGAATGAATTCCAAGTGAGAATTGCTCTGCTTGAGAACTGCCTTCCTGCTACCCTGAGATCAGAGTAAGCTGACTCGGAAACCCAAGTTTCATATATCATTTTCTTCCCCTGCTAAGTCAACAAGTTCACTGTAAATTAAACATGAAGCTTAAAACAGCAAGTTTATACATGCCACTTTATGCCAGTTATTGGAAAAAACAGATATATCTTGAATTCTCTTGCACATTGAATTCATACTTAAGAAAAAAAAAAAAAAGGTCTAATTTATTAGTTGATTGACATTCTATGAAATTAGGTTCTTTTTTTTTTAAATAACCTCCCTCTATTATCTGAATTGCTTGATAAATTAAATTTATCTGGAGAAAGGACTCAGTCAAAAACAAACTCAAAGCAAAAGCTCTGTTTTCTCAATTATCTCACAGTGATAGCTAAATTTCAGAAACAGTAAATCTCCCTTCCAATCAGCAGATTAGCCATGATATTTTTCTCTCTTCTTGACATCTGAATTTACCCAGGCTCAAATCTACTTTGCTGGCAAAGGGACAAATTCTGGGCCTTTGGATTGTTTTGCCACTCTAAGTGAAGCAGATATGACTGTAGCTGTAAGTGCTTGAAAATTTACCCATCACTAAAATAGGATATAGGAAAATGATAAAAAAATATGTAATTATTTTTGGACTCGGATTTGTTTGTTAAAAATAGTAACCTCAAACCAGGATAATTCTTGATCTTCATGTTACTTATATTAAATCTCAGCTTTCTGGTGTTATTAATGTGACAAATATTTTTGATGTTTTCATAGTTTCTAAAGATACCTTTCTTTGAAACTAATTTTTTTTTTCTATTTATAGAAAACTCTACATCCTTCAGTTTTACACATTTGGAACAAAATCTAACCATTTACTTTTTGCAGTTCTACATGTTTTTATCCGGTTTCTATTTTTTAAAATGGCAAATTTACTGAAACTGCAGGGACTTGAACACCCGAGAGTTACCAAACTTGAAGTGTTGCTTCATGTAGCACATCATACTACTGGCTTCCAGTGACTCAAGAAGAGTTATAGAAGTATAGGTTTTAAATTTTGCCATTACAAAATATAGATAATAATTTTAAAGTATATCATTAGCTCTAATTGAACACTTCAGACTTTCTCCAATACTGATGGTCAGTAGCAGCTGAATCATAGAAATAATTGAGACAGTCTTATCAGCAAGAAATGTGCTAGTAAAGCACGTTTAGGAGGCCTGTGACTTCATAACATTTTGTCAGGACGTGTAGTGAAAGGAAAAGGGGTAATGGTTTTAAATTGGAAGAGGGGAGATTTAGATTACAAACTAGAAAGAAATTCTTTCTTGTGAGGGTGGTGAGACACTGGAACATGTTCCCCAGGGAAGTTGTGGATGCCCCATCCCTGGAGGTGTTCAAGACCAGGCTGGATGGGGCTTGGAGAAAACTGCTCTATGGAAGGTATCCCTGCCCATGGCAGGGGGGTTGG
>JAOXNG010000001.1:214958969-214973684 GCA_028566535.1 Scolopax minor
GGAATCAAATCTCTGTAAGGATGATTATTGAATGTACAGAAAAGAATGATTATTGAACGTCTAGAATTTCTTCTAACCGTTCTCTGCCTCTCCTATATGTGCACCCCATAGGACCAGAAGAGCTGTGTGGTGGTCACTTTGATTCAGTTCTGGTGAAACCATTGCCTTTGGTCCATCCTCCACATGGGCACTGCCTGCAGCTTCCATTTCAGCTTAGCAGTAGATCTTTTTCTCACAAGCTGGTTGTATTTAAACCCTTGTCTGTGGCCCTGCCCCTTGTGTTTTGGAAGCCCATTACACTTTGCCAAGCAATCAGGATTACACTTGTTCCATCGCTGCTCTCCTTTCTCCCGAAAGGCTGCCCAGGAGACAGAGCTGTGAATTGCATCCCAGCTCCGTCTTAATCCATCACCTGGAGCAGGCAGCAGAATCTTAGCAGAGACTGAAACAAAATCAACTTTGATTTTTGCCTGAATCTCTTGCCTCGCTCACAATACAGACACTGTCAACTTTTAATTATGTGTGGGCAGATTATCCAGTTGCGAATGAACCGTGTCACACCAAAAATAAACCACTTTCATTCCTGTTGTTGACCTTTTTCTACTTTGTCACTCCAGTTTTCACTAAGATTAATACAGAAAACAAAACATCTGTTTTCACAAGCTGATTTACACTGGTTTTGTTCAACTCTGCTTTACTTTATTTGGGTTAGCTCAGCTCCCTCCCCGAGTCTGGATAATCACCAGTTGACTGACTCTACTGAGGAAAGACATATTAAAATTTATAGTTATAAAATAGCCTGATGCAGCGTCTGCTGAAGATGGCAAAATAGATCAGATTGATTGGGCATTTGTCTCTGAAACAGAGGGTGCTTTTGATGTATGTGCATAATTTGTAAGTGAATTTGCTTCTCCCTAGTACTGCTGTGGTAGATGCTGCATAATTAAGAATTTCATCACTGATCTGAAAAGTGCCCTTTGCTTTGGAGTGTGGTTTGATTTTGCAGAGAAATCACCATCTGGGCACAATGTATTTGGAAACCCCAAGAATCCCAGTTGCTCCGGGATATTTGCTATGATGGAAATTTATGGGCTGTGTGCTTATGAGTGATATCAAAATAATGACTCATTTCTTGACTCCACCTTGCAAATCGATATATTCTAGCAAAGGGCACAAGCCTGAAAAGTTGTCCGAATAGTATGTTAATCCACAAGAGACCTGAAAAAGGGAATATGTCAGGGAGCTTTTCAGTTCAACTGCAGCTCTTGCTACCAAATCCAGTATACAAGTATCTGTGAAATCTCTCCTGCTTTTCAAGGTAAATTGTAAAGTGGGAAATAGCTTGGCAATGCCGCCAGCACAGAGAGGGAGATGCTGGTGGTACGGTGGGATCACTTCACCTACCTGCTGCCTGCTGTGTTTGTATGTTCTCAGGAAGAAGCAGACTCCTTCAGAAGTGTAGCAGATGCTGGTTGTTTCTGTACTGTGCATAAGCTTGTGTTTTCAGGTGGAGAACTACAGACTGGAAAGAAACAGACTGTCAGTCTCTGCTGAAACTTGAAAACATATTTTTTTCCATTTTTGCCCACATACTTTTCCCTAGCCAGCTCATTTCCCTTTTAAAATATTTTTTAAAAAATATTATTTTTTTTTGCAAATGACTAACAATTCCTTATGAGCCATTTTGCTGTCATCTCCAGGAAGGAGTTGCCATGAAAGGAGTGGAAGAAATCTGTCTCAGCATTTCTTCTGATAAGGGGAAAATTGTGACCATCCGTAGCCAAGCCACTGTTGGCATTTCCCTTCACACCATTCTCTGTTCTGAAAGCTCTTGACTGGAGGAAAAAAAGCATGTGAAAGGTTAGGTTTTCTTTACACTTATAGAGCCTTTCATCCCCCAACGACTAAATTTATTTCAGCCATAAAACAAGAGTCTCAAAGGATCCCACCCTCCTGTACATGGGGTGGGTTGATTTGTATTCTGCTGCTGTTTTCTGTAAGATAACAAAAACAGGAAGAGAACATCAATCCTGATTTCTTTTCTTTCTTTATCTCCCCTCCCGTTCTCTGTTGTGCCCCGACTGCTAATAGCATTCTGTTTTAGTGGTGGATGTAATAAGATATGGGTGCTGGATATTTTCTTTTTATACCTGTTGCACCTATACGAATGCTGACTGCAAGCTTCCCTCCTCCTCTCCTGCTTCTCTCCGAACTGAATTAATTTACCTCAAAATTACAGAGCTATAGTCACAAATCTGTTGGGTCAGAGAGATACTTAGAAGAAAGATGTAGTCCACTTGCCCCCCTCCTGTTATGTTGTTATCACTCCTTCACTTCTTTTTTTTCTGAAAAAGAGGGACAAATACTCCATTTTTTCACTTAAATTTCAGATCATTCACTAAAGTCATTGTGTGTAACCAACTTTAATTATTTATAAAGGTGAGACTTTCTGTACTTGTAATAAATTTCTCTTCTCATAAAAAGCCAGGGTTTCATAACACCCAGAACTAAATTATTTATCAGTCAGAAAGATGGTTTGATCCACAGTACAGGGTGTTTCTAAGGACCTCATCTGACCAGAAGGGTCATCTCCTTTGGGCTGAGAAGGGATTTGACCGTGCTCTTTCTGTTCCCTAGAGCTCCCCTGACAGAGGAAAGTGGTGGACATTATTCAGGCACAGATCAGGCTTTGAAAATTATACATTACTAGGAAAAATGTAGCATGGAGACATCATGTCTTCACATCATCATGTGAAAGTTAGGAACTGGGTACCTGCCACTCATCCATCAAACGGGTAGAGCAAAGGTGACCATCAGAGCTCAAGGCTGGTGATGAAGGGCAGCATCTTCAGCTGTTGCTCACATTTTGCCCCAAAACACAGATTTTACTGGTGCTGAGTCACCTGATCTCATATGATGCAATCTGTCCATGCTCTCGATACGGCGTGGCCGGGTGGGTGTTGAAAGGCCAGCCCAGGGCTGCCGTAGGTGGGCTTGAAAGTGTGGTTTTGGAGAAGGAGGTGGTGCAGATCCCCACAGTCAACAAACTGGTGTCCCTGGTGGGCCAGGATCCTCGCCCACCCTCGGTTTCACCAGGGAGCTCCTTGGAGACCTATCCCTGATAAGGCTTCAATGCCCCATGTGTTTGTTTACCCATCGTGTACCCTGACACGGAGCGCTGCCTTTGCAGCAGGTCATTACCCAATGCTCCAGCCCAGAGCCTTTGCCCATGCAAAACCCTTTTTTTTTTCCCTCCAATTGATGAAATTGCAAAATAAGATTTCCCACCTGTACCCAGGGAAACAGAATTGGGAAAAAATCAAGAGAGAGAAACAGACAGAAGAAGAAGAAGAAAAATTTCCACTTACCAGAGCTGTTAGATGAACCTCATCGCACATTCATAGCTCTGCCTTTCCCCAGCAGCAGGGCTTTGGGGAAAAAAAAATATCTCCATGGCAGAGAGCAGCACAGGGGATCTCGTGCAGAGAATCAAGGGCAGGAAGTTTTCTCCGTATTTGTATTTTCATAAGTAACTGAGATTTTCAGTTTACTTTCATGATGAAAGATGTGAGTCAAAAAAAAAAAAATTATCCCAGCTCCTTCCATCATGAAATACATATTGTGGCAGAATGCTGCATGCCTTGTGTCAAAGGATCCATAGTATTGATTTCCTCAAATGAAAAATAAGTTTAAGGTGGAGTGCTTGGAAAAAAAAATCAATAAAATTTCAAGTGACTGAATAGAACTATCAATTGTAATGACAGCAGTCAAAAAGCCTTATCCAGTTCCATAACATTTTGGTGTCTGGACCTTTATTTTCATTAAATTTGTCATTGACAGAATGCTGACCTTACCTTACCAAGCTGTCTGAAATTAGATTAAAATTAGTGCAGCTCAAAAACGCCTGTTTTCATTCCACAAAAATGTTTGTAAGCAAAAAATGGAAAACACAGAGCAGAAGTTTAAATGTCTGCAATGCAAATTGGGATGCTACAACCCCATCAACTCAGTAAAATATTCAAAAAATATCTCCCGAGATTTAAGAAACAGCCTCAGGCTCCAGCAAAACCCTCTCCCAGGCTGTGAGCAGGAAGGCCAGAACATGAGAATCTGTTCTTCCAAACCCCTCAGTTTCTTGGTTGCTTTTCCCCTTTTCTCCCTCAAGAATTAAATTACCAAGAGCCAATAAATAGTCACCCCGCATGGGACCAAGGGCTGCAGCTCCTCAGGGAGGTTTCTGCCTGTCCATCTGGCTCGTGCTGCAGGATTTGCATCTGAGCCATGCCCATTACCATCGTCATGGTCCTCTTGGGTTACCAGCAACGACTCAAGGCTTGTGCCATCCCCAGGGCCCTCAGCATCCCATGGAAAGGGTTTACAGGTCTGTCTGGAGGCATTTTGCTCTTCTTGGTGTTTCCAGGTACCTCCTGCTTGCCTCATCCCATCCAGACGAGTGGCTTGGGAGCAGGGTCAAACTCACTTTCATCCTTTTGTGGTGCCGAGCACATTGCCAGCATTCAGTAAATAAAAAGTACCTTAAAATTACTGCAGGAAGAAAGGAGGCTACTGGGGGTGCTTGCAGGCCTTGCAGGACAAATGCAGAAGACAATTGAGGTGTCCAAGGCAGGAGGGAGGGCTCACCATGTCTCGTGGGCTGTTGCAGTGCAGTGGGCACAGACGGCCACCCTGGCTGGACCAAACTCCTGTTTATGAAACGCCCAGTTTTTCATAAATGTTAAACGTGAACAAAGGTAATGCTGGGGAAAGGTGCACGTGAGGAGATGGGGCCAAAGCAAGTACTTTTCTCTTTGGAGGTGTCAGGTTTGTGCTGCAGCTCCAGTTAAGATGTGTAGGAATTCATTATTCATTATTATAAATCATCTTATCTCACTATAAATCATGTAAACACCACCATCCTTTTCCCAGAGGCTGGTCTCTGCACAATACATCACTGTAACCCCTCTGTGACCAAGGCGGTGGCTTTTCTGGGTGCCTCAGGGAAGAGCTGAGGCCAGGCAGAGTCCGGTGGGTCTTCTCCTCCTTGCTGTTTTCTTCAGAGTCGTGCTCCCTCCTTCATGCTTCTCCCTCCTTGGCTGCTTTCCCCGCTTTTCCCCTCCTTGTTCCATGAAACGAGGCTGCCAAGTGCTGCCGGCTCAGCAGCTCCTGGGGACACGCATGGTGGGTCCCCATAGCGAGAAGAGTGACTGCAGCTCCCTCCCCACCAGCCACTCATTCCCTGTCCCCTCTCTTGCTGTCCCACTGCCCACCCTTCCAGAGAGAGCGGGGACAAGAGAAGCCCATGCTTTAGTCTCATACTCTATGCCCTTACTATTTTCTGTCTTTCCCCTTTTTTCCCTTCAGATTTTTCTCTTTTATTTCCTTTTTTTTTTCCCTTTTTTTTTTTTTTTTTGGTTGGCCAAAACTGCCTTGAAATTCATCAGAATTTGCCTGGTGCATATTTCCTAGGTACGAACAAGATCAGTTGGTGAGTGTGTAGCATTTTATTACATGTGGAAGAAATCGGAGCGTTACGATTTCTTTGCGCAGCAGACCCGATTTGGCAAGAAGAAATACAATCTTCATCCTGGTGTAACGTAAGATGTGCATCATTTTTACGTGTTGGGTCTAAATCTTTATTTTATACTGCTCTTTATACTGTCCCAATTTGCAGCAGGAAAACAGCCAAGGTGTAAGAAAAGCTGACTAGTGGCTATAATATAATTTCTAAAATGCATTTATTTGGAGTAAGACCAGCTATTCCAAGGCTAATTATTAGAAGGCAAATAACACTATTTAATTTAGTTTGGTTTCTGTTTAAATGTTTTACAAATGTTAACGTTTCTGCAGATAATGTGGAGATAGTTGTTTAAATGCTTGTTTAACTACATGTTTTATACAAAGGCATTAGTCACAAGTGTTGGACCGTGAAGGGAGCTCGTGGTGTGACACCAGGGGTGGTTTGTGAAGCAGATTGTCACAGAGAGGCACCCAGAGCCCCTGGATTTTCTTATCCAGGTGTCAGGGACTGTCTGTCTCCCCCTCTTCTGCCATCTGGGTTGGGTTTTTTTTTCCCATTTTTTCCCAAATTAGTAGACATTTTGTGTTGTTGATCACTTAAAATGTGCTCCAAATCTTCTGCAGTTGGCTGTGTATGGTGATCAGAAGTGGCGTTAAGGATTGCACTTGTCTATACTTTGGCAGAGAGGTGTGGGAATCCAGGGTGCAGTATTGGTTCCAGAATAAACCTGTGCTGCTTCTGGACTTAATCCAGGCTAATACCATCCCTACAAGGGCTTTACCAACCAGCTTTGTTTAAATCTTTCATGTTAGTGACCTAAATTGTAGGTCTGCCACATCAGTCAATTAAACCTCAGTTCAGTAAAGCACTTAAGCACCAGATAAACTTAACAACTGTGGAAAGCGTCACCAAATATTTTCTGCAATCATCTTTCCCAATTTTATTCTGGTGTTTAATTGCTTTTGATTTTTGCTGATATATTGAGATGTCATCTAATTTATCCTTTAGCCAGAAATTGTTATTCCCTATTTCTTTTTCCTGCTTTATTTTATCTAATTTTAAGTCTCACAAATGGTAAGATTTCATCATCTTTTCTTATTCTATACTAGATGACAATGTGAAGTTGCAGAGAAGGGCCACATGCTTGTAATTGGGCAACGTGTCAGTGCAGGGAACATGGGCAGACGAGTTTGAGTATGATGCATCAATATAAAGATGAACTTGAGTATGGTGGTTTTGGGTATATGACAGCATATCCTTTCATAGGCAAGGGTAGTCATACACAGCAGCAATGCCAAATGTGGCTCAGTGGGAAAATTACCATAGACTGTCATACTTTGAGCACTGGGAGGAGAGAAACTTCAAAAGACCAAATGTTAATTAGATAGTTATGTGCTATTATCTTTAAATAGTTACACCTGCTGAAGGCAAACCTGTAAATGTCAAAAGAATCCTGTAAAAAATGCTGGTGTTACTATTATAGATCTAAACAATGCAATTTAACTAGTAGGTCAGATTATCCTCATCCACCGTGAGGACTACCCACTACCCACTTCTGCTTGAGGTCCTTCCTTGTCAAATGTACTCTTCAAACATTTTAATTTCTTTCTTTATTGGATCTCTTGAGCAGTCTAAGTAGCTTTTCTTGTCCTTGTAGTGCCTGACAGAATGCCTTTAAGTTCTCACACTAAATGTGGTAGAAACAGCAGAACAAGTGTTACTGGCTTTTGGTCCTTACAGCCCTTGTGAGTGTTAATCATCACTCCCCATGAAAGGCATGAGTTCACATAGCTGCTTCTCATGGGATACTCAAGATGAATGTAAAACAATGACCATACTCCAGCTTTGATGAAATCAAAGCCTCTGAAACTGTGCTGGAAGTGTACTTGAGTAAGTGTTTACTGTGGTCTCTGGCTTGCTCCTGCTGAGCTGCAAATAAGCAATTTAGAAGACTTAGAAAAAGCAGTGTTCATGGCAAGTCTGTGACTCACTCACAGCTCAACAGCTTCACTAAAAACCTGCAATCTTTTTTTTTTTTTTTAATCCTTTTCATTTTGACACATAGATAGAAACAGGATTTGGGAAAGTCTTCCTGACTCACTAAGACCAGTTCTCTGATGACAGAGGTATCATGTAATGCAATCCCTTTCATACATTGCTCAGGCTGTCTCTGAAAGCTAATTAACTAATTAGGTTTTTTTAAGCTTGTTTTTTGCTTCCACAACTTTAATGTGTACAAAAAATGTATAAGAAAATGTTCAGACAGGAAAGTCCTGCACTGGACTTGTTATCTGTTATCTGTTACTACTGAGTAGGGAAGGGGATCACCTCCTTCAACCTGGACTTCCTAATGCCATCTGGGATGTTGCTCTTTGCTGGAGGACCCATTGCTGGGTAATTGTTTTTCTTAAGGAATGTTTCTCCCTCTTCAACATCTACTGACATATTCTATTCTGAAAGGAAATATGCCTTTCAGTATCTTTCTTCATTCACTGTGCCTCAGTGAACAGCTCTCACTCTCACTCCTGAAACGATCTTTTAATTCCTCAAAACACACTATATTACTTCTTCATGCATGTTCCAGTTGTACCACACTGTGTACAGTGGAAAATGTATATGTACAGACAACAGTCTAGAACCTTCCAGATGAAATGGCAAGTACAATCATAGCAGATCAGAAGAAAGGTTCTGATCTATCTATCAAAGCATCTCATCTCAATTGTACCTTAGGCAATGGTTCTATATGTGGGAGCAGTGTTACTCTAAATCCCTGCTGAAAACATCATCATCTCATTGTAAGATAAGCAGAGCACAGTCATAGAACATAGTCTTATATGGTGAGTTACTATGTGCATGCGTTTATGATATTTTTTATTAGCTGCATTCTTACAGAGAAAGTCTTTTAATTGATGGAAAATAGTGGAAACTCTTACCTCAGACAAACATCTAAAAATTTAGTGGTGTATAGTGGTGCACACTTTTGAATGTTGTACGATTACATGAATCTAATTTGAATTACTACTGCCTTCTTTGTCTTCTCATTCAATTTTCTGATTCCTCTTTGTTTTGGCCAGGTGTCTCAATATTGACTTATCAGCAACTTTCACTAATGTTCCTTTATTTTTTGCGCAATGTCCCTTTGTGAAAATAATAAACTTGGCCCAAGACACATCCCTACTTTTCCTTTATTAAAATATTTTCTCTTTCAACAAAACTAGTTTTGTTAGGTTTTTTTATTTTTCTAAATGGTTACACTTCATTTCACTTCCGGTAACAATTTTTTCACTGGCACTATACCAGCTGTGATGGAAGAAATGGATTCACTTCTGTCAAAGAATTATTTGTCTTCACAAAGAAAGTTAGCAGATAATTCCTGTCAGGTCAGACCCAATTCCTCCCAAGGTGCAGCACCCTACACTTGCTTTTCTTGAAGTGTATCAGGTTCCTCTCTGCCCAACTCTCCAAACTGTCCAAGTCTCCCTGTATGATCATGCAGCCTTCTGGTGTGTCAGCCACCCCTCCCAGTTTTATGTCATCAGCAAACTTGCTGAGGGTACGCTTCATCCCTTTATCCAGGTCATTGATGAATATATTGAAGAGGACTGGACCCAGTACTATTCCCTGGGGAAGGCCACTTTTATGGACCTCCAACTAGATTCTGTGCCGCTAATTAATCTGAGCTGTGTTTCAACCAGTTTTCAATCCACCTCACTTTCCATTCATCAAATCCACATTTCCTAAGCTTACCTATGAGGATGCTGTGGAAGACTGTGTCAAAAGCCTTGCTGAAGTCAAGGAAGACAACATTCACTGCCCTCCCCTCATCTATCCGACTGGTCATGCCACCATAGAAGGCTATCAGGTTAGTGAGACATGACTTCCCTTTGGTGAATCCGTATTGACTAATTCTGATAGCTTTCTTTTCCTCCATATGCTTTGAGATCATGCCCAGAACAAGCTGTTCCATCGTTTTTCCAGGGATGGAAATGAGGGTGACCAGCCTGTAGTTTCCTGGGTCCTCCTTCTTGCCCTTTTTGAAGATTGGGATGACATTGGCTTTCCTCCAGTCATTTGCACACTTTATATATCTTTATAGACTTATATAATTATAATATATATGTTTTTATATATTATATTATAATGCTCTAATATAAAATATATTATTTAATACTATATATACTTATCTTTACACCTCATATCTCATTATAGCCTTTATATCTCTATGAAATCTACTATATTTTTAATTTGGCATACCACCCCACATGATTAATTTGTCTTTCTACTTCCTAAACACCATTCACATGACTACCAGCGCTCTGTACTTTGATTACTATGTCACCCTGTCATTTGTCTATACATATAGTTTTACTCCTATAATGTCTTTTTTCACCTCCTGCATTGCTATCTCTTGGTACTCCACTTTGTTCCTCAGGAAACTTGTAATAGTCTACATATTTTTCATTTTTCCTTTTATGTGAGCATTCATTTTCACTTCAATTTCCATAGAGATTCTTTCTCCCATCAAATGCATGCTGGTTCCAACCTTGGTGCGTAGGGAAAAATAAATTTTGTTCATTTAACCAACCGTAGTGCAAGGAAAAGAGCCCAATATTCTTTTTTTTTTTTGTAAGTGCTACTTTTTTGAGAGGGAGTTTTTGGAAACTTCCTGTTGGCTTTGAAGCCAGCAATATTTTCTATGGCTTGGCATTGCTCACATCAATGGGATTCATTTGTCCTTTCAATCACTGGATGGCACTGAATGACAGTCTCTGCGTATTGGCAGCTCAAGCTCAGTCTATGATGCAGAAGGCAGGGAGGTAGATCTATGAGGTCTTGAATATCTCCATGACACAAGGCAATATTGGGCAGATACTAGCCTGGCTCACAAAAACACTGTAGGTGAAATCATGTGGTGCTGTTACTGAGTTATTAAGCCCTGTCCCTTTTAAACAGGACTGGTTAGTTGTGACCAGACCCAAATTGATGTTGGTTGCATGGAAGGATCAGATGGTTTGGGATGTGTGGCATAATAAAATCAGCTGGTTTTATTTTATTGAATATGAAAATGAGACTTAAATATAGCTATATACTTATATAAAAGAGAATGGCTTGCTGTTGCTGCTGTTATTAAAATTTAAAGATTGTATGATTGTTAATGATGGTTAATTTTACTTGTCTTTAGGCAGATTGTTGTGAGTTCTTCTGGCAGAATAAAAAACTTCCAGTTTTGCCTCAGGTTAGAGCTTACTAAGATTTTAGAAAAAATAAATCTCAGCCTTCTAAAAACTCCTACTAAATAAATCCTGGTTTCACTTTGCCCCTCAAAAGCATCTGAGGGGGTTATATACCAGAGAAGCCTCATGAAAACTCACTCCTCCCTGACTGTGACATAAAGGCAACTCTTTGTAAGCATAAACTAATCTTTTGCCATGTGTTTAAACGTCTAAGTTGTTGATTCTACCATTTAATTTCTTTAGATATATTTATGACTTATTGTATTTCATCTGTTGTAGGTGGAGATTAATCATTATTTAAATTTAAATGATATAATGGCAGCATCTGTTTCTTAGTAACACAAATGTATGATTACATTCTGAGGTAATTAACTATTTTCATAAGCCTTTTTGAACAAATTACATAGCTCATTAGACTTAGAGTCACCTGCACCCTACGCAGACTCTGTGCTAGTTCAAATTACATACACAAATTGCCCTGGGGGCATGTATGCCCTAAACTATGCCTGCTGGGGCTGACGTGACTGGAAGAGGGCTGGTACCCACTCAAAGTGCTGAGCAATGACACATTACAGCTGGATTCAGGACGTGTCTGCATCTTGCAGTCTGCAATGCTACATTTGTTCTTGCCAGAGATTTCACAAGGACTGCCTGAAATATTCAGCCTTATAAGTAGACAGGGAGAAGAGACCTCTTGGTGGAAGGACAAATAGCTAGGTAGTGAGGAGATGGTGAAACCATGGAAATCCATATGACATTTAAGAAATGTGAAAATATCCATAGAAATCTAAAGTCATCTAAAATAAAGGAACCAAGAAATCTAGAAGGCTCCCTGGAGTAACATCACACCAGCAGCTTGGGGAAAGACGAGACAAACAATATAAATCGTGGATTAAACGAGATATTGGGTCAGGTTTCCAGCTTCTTTAGGAAAGTTTACCTCTGCTGGACATGCAACTTCACATCCCTATGTGGTTTGCAGCATTTCAGGTTGAGTCACACATCACTTGTTTCTTCTCTGTTGCAGCTGATGAGAATGATCACTCTGGTTACATGAGGCTCAAGTGTGTCATCCATAAAGTGTACCACACACCCCAAAATCACTGCGTAGCTGACTTCTGCACTCTTTCTGTCTTACAGAATGGCATGTAAAAGGAGACAAGACCTGAAGTGATGTGAGAATAAAGCAATTTGTGTCATTGCAAATCGAGAGTTGGATATTGCATCCTGAAAGAAGGTGTAAGTAAGAAGAGAATTAACATTTTGGCCCCTGATGATTTATGTATGTTCTGTAAGTTTTGATAACTTCTTTACCCTATTCCCTGTGTGCATTCATCACCCACAGATTGTGACATCTGTCTCTGGCAGCAGCACCTGAATGCCAAAACACCAATGAATGCTGAAGTTTTACAGAGTATTTACACAGAATCATCCACTGGTTTTCTATTTCTGCTGCTATACCTCCTGTCCTCTGTTTGCCAGGGATATTTTTATATGATCTTTTTCTGAATGTTTTTACTTCATAGCTCATATCTAGAGCTGAATATCCAAGATGAACATGGCTAAGCATAAACAACTATTGGTAGATTAACAGATACAAGCTAAAACAGCGTCTTAGTTCTACTTCTTGTGATTGATTCTATAATTTTTGTGCTCTGTTCTATCAGTACTGCTAAGTCAAAACTATTTTATCATATTGCAACAAGTAGGAGAATCTTTTGAAAATCCTTTTTGATGGGGTACCTTCAATAAATCTCCTCTCATTAATCAAAATATTTTTAAAATTAATACAAAATAACCTCTCCACTTAAAAACAAATCTCAAAAAAAATAATACTTCAGATTAATAGTGGACTCTATCTTCAGTTGATTGGAGTCCATTATAATCAGGATGAACTGAGAGTTAAATGAATAGTTAAAATACGATTATTTAGCACAGCAAGGCCCTGGGCTTCACTTTACACTTACAGCCAACTCTAAATACTAAAATAAAACAAAGAAAAAAAGAAAGACATTTAACAGAACTATTTTATGTGATACATCTGAAAGTCACTGGAATACTTGGAACCACAGACATTGCACATGGAAATCCATTATGGGCCATGACCAAACACGGAGGCTTCCTACTACTCTCAAAAGATGTTTTAGTCCAGAATAATTAACTTAGCATATTCTTATGGTAAAATATCTGAAATAAACAAGTCTAAAAAAAAAAAAAGTAGCAACATGCTGGACATAGCTAGCTTGGTATTAGACACTGAACAGACGGTTTCTGACTGGCATGTCTTGGAAAGCTATCAGACTTGCCACCTGGCTACAGTTTGTTCATTTGTTTGTTTATTAATTAATGTTACATTGTTGTTTTAATGCACATATTTCAGAAATGTGCAACAAGATCTCACAAAGACATTTGGCACTATTCACAAAATGACTATGATAGTGTTTCAACAGAACAAAGGGCTCTGTTACGCTGGGGCTGCCATACCGCCTGTCTGCTCTGCCTATGCACAGGAACAGGTTAGGCAGTCAGAACCAGATACTGAGATTTACCTCCCATCATCCTTAGTGACAGAAAATGGACACTTGGATAGGTGCTGCCTCAGCAGGCTAAAAACTTCTGAAATCATTGCTTAGTCAACCTAAAATACAGCTTGAGGATCCCTCAGATCCTATCTACAATTAAAATCAGGCATATGCATAACATTTTTTAAGGTCTGCGTTTAAATTTCAAAAAAGGAAATGGGTGTAAAAAATTTGTTTTAACTGATGTAAATGTTTAGAAATAAGTAACTGAATACATTCAAAATACCACATATAACTGCCAAAACTACATAGACATTTAAGCTTTCGCAAAAAATAATTTTCACATGCATGAAATACTTTCTAATACCTTCTTGAACTATAGACTGAATTAAAAAAAACCAGCAACACAGCAAGTGTTATATGCAAATAGTCATATCTATCAAGAATTTTTGGAAAATATATTCTAGAGTTGGTTGCACATGACGGCCACTATTCCTGATGACTATTTCCTTAGGCATTTTACGAACAAACAAACAAACATATATATAATTTCTATTGCCTGTTTCATGCAAAACAAAATTCTTTTTTTGGATTAAAGCCACTGACAAGTATGCAGTCATGTGGAAACATATTTATTCAATATATTTTGATTTAAGTGCTTGCCTACACTCTTTCTGAGACTCTAAGAAAATTAATACCCGTGCTGTTCATACTAATCAAATATCTAGCCTGAGATTTAGTCCCCAAGAACTCAGTAAACAGATCCACCATGGAAAATGACAAAAGTGTATTGGAAAAAGACCTATTACTCTTTTAGAAGATAACTCTGTTATATGAACCTCCTCCTGCATTCTTTTTCTACTTTACACTGTGCTCTGAGCATTCATGTGACTTTGGACAACACAGTTTTTATTTTATTATAAGTTTTACAAGGAATTTGGGAAAAAGAAATCTCTGATTTTCTCTCTTTGATTATTAAGCTGACATTGCGCTTGTATCAAATCTTGCTAAGTTTTACTACTGCTTTGCTGATTATTGCAAATCTATAGGTCCTTTGGGGGGAGAGGAGAGAGAGATATTTTCAAAAGAGTGGGTCTGAGTTAACTTTTAAACTTTAAATCACCTGAAATTGATTTATCTAGCCAAATCTCATCAAATGGATTTTGATCCAGTTGCCTATATTCAGGTCTCTACTTCACTTTAGAGCATATAAGACATCTGCAAAAGACTAGCAGATACGAAACAGGACTTAAAGGACATCCATACCCTTTTGCCTTTTTGCTAAGGGTCAGACAGGGTGAGATGCAACATCTAAAACTGGCCTCTTGGATTTCTTCTGTAACTGATCAAAGGGGAGAAGATATCTGTTTTAGGGAACGATGAATTGTCCTCCAGAAATGCCTAACTCTTTCCATCTACCATAGAGCAAAACCACATTATC
>JAOXNG010000001.1:215014898-215025848 GCA_028566535.1 Scolopax minor
CCTGGGCACCACTGAAAAAAGATTGGCCCCATCTTCTTGACACTCTCCCTTTAAGTATCTATAAACATTGATTAGATCTCCTTCAGTCCTCTCTTCTCCAGACTAAAAAGATCCAAGTCCCTCTGCCTCTCCTCGTAAGACAGATGTTCTAGACCCCTAATCATCTTTGTAGCCCTCTGCTGTTCTTCTTTGAGAACAGGCTTCTCAGAACCCTATTCAACCGGACCTTGAACACATCCAATGATGGGATATCCACAGCTTTTCTGGGCAACCTGTTTCAGTGTCTCACCACCTCTTGGTAAAAATTTCTTCCTTATGTCCAAACTATACCTACCCTGTTTCAGTTTAAAAGCAAAGCCTCATCTCCTATCACTAAAGTTATTAAAAAGTCTCTTTCCATCTTTCTGATATATTGAAAGGTTGAACAATCCCAGCTCCCAGCACTTCCTCATAAGAGAGGTGTTCTATCCCTCTGATCATTTTTGTGGCCCTCCTTTGGACCCACTCCGACAGGTCCATTTCTTTCCTGTGCTGAGACCCCAGAGCTGGACACCTCCCTCCACTTGCAGGCCACATTTCTTTTGATGCAGCTCAGGATATGATTGCTGTTCTGGCTACATTGCTGGCTCATCCAATATTTTATCCACCAGTACCCTCCAAGTCCTTCTATAAAACTGTTTTTCAACACATTAAGGGAATAAGTCTTTAGCTTGTGGTTATTCCTCCAGAATCAGACAGAGCTGTGTTCCTACCAAAACGAAAGACAATCAGCTTAACCAGTACAAATGAGCTTAAGTACACCACAACCCAGAGCCTCTCACCTTGTGGTCAGGGAATTCTTCTAAATTATAAGTGATTTTGGGTTTATGTCTCCTTGGGAAGAGAAGAGAGGGTTGAAGCCCAGATCTGCTGCTTGCCAGTTGAGTACCTTGACCTGACTAAACTACTCACTAAAATGGGAATACCTCTGCCTTTTTAATGTACTAATTTAATTCCAAAATCCTCCTTCCCTCTCCCCACAGGGGAAATCTTAATTTGCAATGTATTTTTGTACCAAATATGCATTGTATTTTTGGACCAAAAAAGATTGTTTCTCACCCTTAAAAATAAATTTCCATCTCTAGTGAGAGCTTCATCAAGGAAATGATTTAGTGTCCCAATTAAGGGTAGGAAACTGAGCCAGAGAACAAATCCAATACTAGGTTTAGGAAATTTTAAACTATCAGGTTCAAGTGAAGGAACTGGGTTATTTGGAAAATTTTTGCTTATTTGGGACCTTAAAGATCATTTAGTCCAACCTAACCCTGAAGAAAATCACTAAAACATATTCCTGAGGACTACGTCAACACTTCTTTTGAACACCTCCAGGGATGGGGCCTCAACTACTTCCCTGGGCAGCCCATTCCAATGCCTGACAACCCTCTCTGTGAAGAAATGTTTCCTAACATCCAATCTAAACCTCCCCTGGTGCAACTTGAGGCCATTGCCCCTTGAGGTATCTCCTGTGACTTGGGAGACGAGACCAACCCCCGCCTCTCTACATCCCTCCTTCAGGGAGTTATAAAGCATGAGAAGATCAGTTTTTCCAACAAGTTAATGTCAACATGTAAAGCTTTCAGCTGAGGTTGTTCTCATCTACTAGGATTTCAATGCTATGTGAAATTTGTGCAAGCGTTTGATGCAAAGATCATTTCATTAGTCATGCAGGAAATATAAATGTTTGATTTGAAACACTGCTGAAATACAGACACTACTCAACCTGTAATTTGCAAAAATTAGAAAAAAGACACTGATTCTTTCTGGCTATATATTTTCCTTACAGAACTGCTCCCAAGAGTAACAAAATGATTTTCTTACACTTCACCCATGATTAAGAAAATGAACAACCACTATTGACTACTTGGAACATTGATATATATTATAAAATACTTCATTACTGTAGACTGATAACTCTTCCAGACTAATTATTTTTCATTATAAGAAGGTAGGTCAAAAATTATCCTCTTATTTCAGTATGATTTAGTGCCTGTTGCCTTCATAGGCCTTTATATCCATGTGTCCAGGTCCTAAGCCTCAGTGAAACATTCCTCCCTTCAGGTGACTTCATCATTACAAAACCACTTCTAGATTATGTTATGCAGTTTAAACAATACTTCACCATAAAGGCAAAGGAAGACAGCATCTCCATATTTGAGGTGCCTTAGAGAATTCACCCTGTACTTTCCTATGAGTCAGTTACTCCTAAAGCTCATTTTCCATTTTTATTTGATGACATGAAAACAACATTGCAGTTTGCCCCCATAGTTATTTATGCTCAGTTATAGAATCATAAGGTTTGGGCTGGAAGGGACCCTAAATATCACTGTGTTCCAGCCCCTCTGCTGTTGGCTGGGACACCTCCCACTAGACCAGGTTGCTCAAAGCTCATCCAACCTGACCTTGAACACTTCAAGGGATTGGAAGTCTCTGGGCAACCTGTTCCAATGTCTCACTGGCCTCAAGTCTTAAACAGATATTTCTCCAATAGCCTTTAAATTGTCTTCAAAATAAATGAATATTTCTCTTGTCAAATTCAAAGAAATACTAGTTAAAAAACAGGCCTGTTCTTGTGATGAACATCTCTGATTTATCAGACCTCTTTGCTTTTTTTTAGTTGCCTCATCAACTGTATTGGTGTTTACTTAAAAACCAGGCCACAACAGTGTTGAATGTTGATGTTATGAAATGTATTAGCATTTCAAACTGAGCAGTCCGAGTCACTGAACACACCACAGCTGACTGCTCAAATGGTACAAGGACTAATGGACCACAATGAGCAGGTATCACAGCATGTTAATCTCAGTGTAAAATAGATTTGAGTTTAAGTAATGATGCTCCCACTTGGACCGGATTTCAAAATTAGTGGAGAAAACAGCAAGCTTTCTGATCTGGTGCCAGGTCATCAGGCACTGCCTTGAACAGATGCTCCCTATGGAATTTATTGTATGAAAGAAGGAACACCAGTTAATCTGATTTACAAGGTTATGCATAATATTTCTGCACCACAGATTTCCAATTTGTTATAAGCAAACAGCTTTAATTCTCCAATAAATACATTTGAGAAGATTTGCACTGGGTTTTGTTGGTATGTATAGGAAGAGCTTCTTTGCATAGCTCCCTATCCCCATAGCATGTGAAATGATTTGTAATTCTGAAAAGTACATGAATAATGTGGGTAATTTTAGCCAAAGGCTGCAATAAGCTGTATAAATTAGGTTCATAAGTAAAAATAACATTAACAAGATTGGCAGGTGGAAAACTTCTGCAATGATGACTGCTGACTTCCAATGATCAGGTGTATCCCTATGTGTGTTTGTGTGCGAGTGTACTCATGCATATTTGTCAGCTTATTGTTGCTATTTATTGCAGTATTAATGACTTTTTTTGGTTTTGGGTATGGTTCCTGCATAAAGCTTAATGATGTTATGTTGATTTTTTTTCTCAGTATAAGACAGCAGCAAATACTGATTGAAACCTTACAATCAAACCAGTCTTTGCTGGTTTTGTTTGTGCGGTATGAAAGAAAAAAAAATAAATTCTACATTTAATTTTTTTTTCTTTTTCACCATTGCACTACATGTCTCATTGGATTTATTTGGGTATCCAGTAATATTTTTTACCTGCATTTTGACTGCAATACATTATTACGTGACAATATCTTTTTCTGAAACCAAAGGCTGACTTCTTTCAGCCTCTTTTAGAAAGATTATATAATTCAACTTTCCAATGAAATTTCGAAGCTGATTTCCAGCATCCGAAGGTTTCAAAGAGAAAAGGGCCTCCTGTGATCATCTTGTTGTTTTCTCGTAACAAACACAATCGGTACTTTTGTTTCCACAAAATCAGTTACAAATTTCTTCAGAATTATTTTTGAGAACAGCAAAAATAAAGGGAGCTATTGCTTTCTCTAAGGTCTAATAAAATCAATTTACTGGGAAGTTCTACAACTGAAAATCATGCCTCTAACCTGATTTTCAGGTAATAACCAGGAGGATGTCTGCTACAAAGTCTTGCTGGTGATGCCCCTGCAAAGCTGTGTGGGACACTGTCACTTGAGCATGACATCATGAGAACTCGCCTTTCTCTAAGGCACAGAACCTGAACTATGGTCTATTGATGGTGGGGAGGCAGCAAAGTACCTCTACCATTCTGAGCTGCAGTGGAAAATAACCATGCAATACTCAGCAATTGACTAGCAGGGGAATATCAAGGGGACAAAGTAAGATTTTAGAGACTTGAGGAAGATTTTTTGTTTTTTCTGTGGGAGTGTGGTCAGTACCATCTGTTGCAGCTAGAATTTGGCAGTGCTCAGGGAATCCAAAGTGACGCCATTCACTCATTGTTGTCATTCACATCTCCTTCATTATTATCTGCTTCACTGTAATGCACAGAAATCATGATCCATTGTAATAAAATCTATGAATAAAAATTAAAAAAAAATTCCATCCGAAAGTGTTCAAAATATAATACAACAGGAAAAAACACTAGTTGAAAAAAAAAAAAAAAAGAAATACAGCAGGAGATGGGAGAAGCAAAATGAAAAAATGAATGTTTTGCTTAGACATCAGAATTTCCACTGAAATTACAGAATTCCCCCCTGAAAACAGAAAAAAATAAGCCTACAGTGTGTGGTGGATGGACTGAAAAGCAAAATAAAGATGCAGTTGCTGCCTTGAAGATGTGCTGCCAGTCTGTACAGTGTGTTGTACTACTACTTAAGAACTGTGCTGCTTACTTCTACTGCTCAGTTTAAAATGTATTTCTTATAGCCAGACAGAAGATAGTGTCATGAAGGATATCCAGTGACATTACTGTCAAAGGTGAGCATTCCTGTCTCTTCACCTGATTCTTCACTCAGTTCTGTCTTCAGAAACCAATCTTCCACAGATTTTTGTTCTTCAGCTATCCTTACTTATCCCTGAAGTTTCTTAAACTTAAAAAATTCATCCCTCTCAATGGCCCTTCTGCTCCCCACAACAAAAGAAATCTGTATCTTTGACCATGTCTTCTGTAAAGTCCAGGGGGAAAGTGGGTATGGAGTGTGTCTGATTTTTGCTTAGTTCTCAGTACTGCTATGGAAACCTTGAAGAACTCAGAGAAATCACTGATCTTTCTGTGTTCTACATGAACACTGCTTGTCAAGAATCATAGAATGATAGAATCATAGAATGGTTAAAAAATCATCTAGTTGTCCTCCCTCTGCAATGTACAGGGACACCAGATTACTCAAAGTCCCATCCAATCGGGTTTTGAACACTTCCAGGGATGAGGCATCCAACTTCCAGAGTTTAAATAATTGGAAGTGGAAAGGTGGAAGAAACTGGAACTTTTATTTGCTATTTGTGGTGTTGGGAGGAAAGGAACAGAGGACATCCAAAGCAGTTGTCCTAAGGCAAATAGTAGCCTTCATGTAGTGCCTGGGGAGAAAAGAGCTGTTTTCTGCCACCCAGACTCATCAGCTTCCTGAAGTATCAAAAATAATGAGATCTCCTGAGCTAGGGTTTACCTCTTATAACTTCAGACATTAATATTATAGACTTTTGATTAGATGAGTGAGTGAACTGAACACGTGACGCAGTGTCTTGCTCTTCCTGTCCTTGATTTGACATCCAAGTTTTGCTCTTCACTTTTTTATTAACGTTATCATTGGTTAGCAATTGTCCATCTGCAGCTTCCAGTCTACACAGTCCACACAGATGAACTGAGTTGAGGTATTCTAAACTATTACTTCTGTGGGCCATAAAAAAAGCTCATTTTAATTCTGAGCAGACTATAAATAGAATCAATGCAATGAGGACTTCCATTTTTATTTGGGTTGAAAAGTTAATGTGGTTTTGGTCCAACTCCATTTATTTAATGTCCTTAAGAACCTTTGGTCCTTACTGATGCTGCTACAAGCATCAACAGAACTCTAAAAGGAAACTCAATAAAGCTGAATAAAATTATCAGAATAAAATTAGAATGTTCTTAAAATGAAACAAGAATAACTCAGACTCATAGAGGAAAAAAAATAACACTGAGAAACAGAGGAACTGAACTAATTAAACCATGAAGAAAACAATACTAAATCTATTTCCCCAAATTGATAATAATTAGTAGTAATAACTTTCACTTACATTGAATGAGTCACCCAAGCATCTCTAAGTGCTAGTTAAAAATGAATGTTAATTTTTCCTCATGCACACTGCTTTGTAACCTGAGACAAAATATGATTAAGTAAACGCTCCAAAATCTTTCTCTAAGCTGTTGAGAGAGTACAGAAGCTGTCACAGTCCATTGCTTCCCAGATCTTTGCTCTGATCTGTTGTCTGTCAGGGCTTTACTGAAAATTGGAGAAATCTTTGAGAATGATCATGCACACAAGCTACATAAATGTAGCATCAAAGACAGTGCAACATGGTATTTTGTATTTCTAACAGTTATGAAGCACTATGTGACATCCTAATTAAGCAGGAATCCTTTCGTTTCCAACTCTGCTGCCTTATGGGTTTGTATGAAGGAAAGGTCTGCTCATTAATATTCATCAGAGAATTTGGAGTTAGGCAAAAATGGAGGTGCATGTGGTTATTCTAGTTACAGAGCACCAAGAAAAGCATTACAGTTTCAGAAAACCGAAGATAATAACTGTTTAATTTCTACTCATTATTCACGTGAGAGACAGGTGATCCTCAAGGACCATTCCAAAATATCCATTACAATAAACCTTAAATATTTAATAAATTGATTAGTTATGTAATACATATGAAACTAAGTTGTTTTGCAATACAACAGAGGAAAAAGATAGGCCTGAAAAAGAGCTTAAAGGCTAATCCAACAGGAACTGCTGAAAACACGCACTTCAGCATACGTTCTCTAGCTCTGTACTTGTTTTAGGAGGAGAAAACCAGAGACACTACCTGAAAATAGTCTTGAAGACAGAACTCTTGACAGAAACTTTTTTTGTCCTGAGATTTGGCCACATTAACACACAAAACAAATATTACTGAAATACTACATTCCTTAAGCATTTATGAAAACATTTGATTCTCTGTTATATCATGTCAATAGTAAAATTCTTGTTAAAAATTTTTGTGAGACTGGATCATAGATGTGAAGTGGAAATGGGGGAGCTAACCTTAGCGTCTTTAAAAATCTCCCCTCAAAGCACATCCAGCCTCTAAGCACAAATTAATATATATGGAAACTCAGTCAATTTGATGACTAACGGAATACTTTTCTTAACTGGATAAAAAATATTTTGTAGTATTTGACAATAACAATAGGAATGCCAAGAGAGTTGGGATTGTCCAGCCCAGAGAAGAGAAGGTTCCGGGGGGGAAACCTAAAGGGGGCTTATAAGAAAGACAGGGAGAAACTTTTTACCAGGGCTTGTAGTGACAGGGCAAAGAACTACTGATTTAAACTGACAGAAAGTTGATATTGGACATAAGGGAGAAATTCTTTATTGTGAGGGTGGTGAGACACTGGAACAGCTTGCCCAGAGAAGTTGGGGATGCCCCGTCCCTGGAGGTGTTCAGGGTCAGGTACTTTGTGCAACCTGGTCTAATGGAAGGTGTCCCTGCCAATAGCAGAGGGGTTGGACTAGATGATCTCTGAAGCTCCCTTCTGAGTATTCCATGATTCTTTGATTCTACAATTCTGCCAGTTTAACTAATTAGCCCCTAGGTACCTAACTGAAACAGAACCACTTAAACTTGAAGAGAATATAGACATCATTTTGTATTGCTTAATACTCCAATTTGTTTACATATTTCATTACAAAAGCATGAATTATGTTGAAAAATAGTATGATCAGTATGAACATACTACTTGGATGACAGCCTAACAGTTCATCACGTAGCTGGAATTCGCTCATTGTAGTAATTAAAACAATCATTACCTTAAAATTTTAGCTAGCTAAATCTTCTTCCTTACACATTAGTTTCAATTCTCTATTCTTCACATAACTTGACAGAGTTTCAGCAGACGTGGGACAGAAAATGGAACTGGGACATTCACTTTAAATTCTGGGTTTTTTTCTTTGTTACAGTGTGCAGATCAGTGACTAGCCTGAGGTTTAGCTGACTGAATAGGCTGTGAGAAACTATTGGATACAACATGAGAAATTGCTAGATGTGACAGAAAATAATCTCAGAAGCTGTCAGAAGTCATACACAGACTCCATTAACATACCAAATGCCTCAGAATGCCTGACTACTTTCCTTATATCTTCCAAAAAACTATTTAGTTTCAGGAAAGATGCTATATATCCAGTTCGAACAATTTACCTTGTATACAAAGCATTTTTAAAAAACATTATCATCTTTCAACATACCATTATACTTTATAAAATTGAAGTTTGTTATACCTTTAATATAACCCCATGGTTTAATCCAAACATACCAGAGGACTCTAAAATTATAAATAAAACCACAAGTACCAGAGGTAACTAAGAACTACAAAGCAAATAAACACATTATTGGAATAATTTCCTGGGTTCTAACAGATAAACTAAGATAGAAAAACCTGTTTAGGAACTCTTATGTGACAAAAATTATTGTTTCAATTTATGCTACTGCAGCAGGTTTTTGGACCCTCCAAAGGATCTGTCTTGCAGAAATCCAGCATTAAATATTTCAGTATAAACTCATGACATGTGAGGCCCTTCCTCCAAATTCTTTTTATTTTTCCAACCCTTATCCCCTGCAGTGACCCAAGTTGTATCACATTCCTTTGCAGAGTAGGATTTTGTGTAGATTTTTTGTATAATTAAGCAAAATTAAGCTTCACTTCAAGCTTCATCAGTGGGTTTAATATGAAAACACAAGGTAAAATTTCAGTTAGTAAGACTGAACATTGCTTTGGGTAAGAAGCTTGTAGAATTATAAATGCATAAGTACACACATGAGTATAGAACATTAGACAACACACCTGAATTTATCATGCTCTCTGCATTCATTTTGTATTGTAAATCTGTTGAAACCAGCGTTTGCTACCTTATTGTATGGGGACTACTGGGAATTTATGAAATCACTGAACATTAATCTTGACTGGCTCAATGATTATGTTCTTCTGCAGCAGATAGGCAGAACATGTCCTTCCTCCTCCCTTTCCCAAGGCTGTGCTAACCTCATATTGATTTACATTGTTTTATGGTTGTCCACATAGGAATCACAAAATATTTTTTCATTGGTCATAGCTACAAGTCAGTTCAATCTTAAAATGGATGACTATTTTCAGACATGTTTGTATGTATCTGTAAGAACAGGCACGGTGCCTTGCTTTTAAAGCTATGAAAGCATTTTTTAACTATGCACTATGCCTTTAAAACCCAGTACAACCTATAGATAAGATTTAAAGCTGTTTCACACACATCCTATAGAATCCCAGAAAAACAAATTTGTTCAAAGTCACGTAAAACCACTTAATGAAAAAGACAATCAATTCTGGAATATAAAAGTCTAAATTACTCAGTCCCTGTAGGCTTTACTAATCACTGGACTCCTTAGCAGCAAAAGCTCTAGAATAATAGACCACAAAAGAAATTCAGGACAGACTTTCAACCTTCACACAGAATGAGCTGCTTTGCATTACTGGATCTGTGAAATCTCTCTGTTATTTGAGTTCAGCTTTTGTGGTTGCATATCCCTTTATTCTGTTCTTTGTTAATATGTATTGGCAGGCATCAGCATCTCAGATTTTCTGAGTTTCACTTCAGAACAGCTGCCAAGGTAATGCATCTTAGTCTGAGGGCATTTCATTGATGTGGACATAGCATCCTCAAGGGAGTCTCCTCAGCAAAGATGTTGGTTATTAATGCAGACATGTATCTATCATAGCTAAATGTATCTTTTCCTCTCTGGCATCACAGAGATTTAGAAAGGCTGACATTTTCCAGTAAGAGTCCTTTCCTGCTTATCACATACAGAGAGATTCTGGAAGGACAGCTGGCCTTTTAGAGATATGAAAAAATACATTCTGCAGCAGAATTTGGAAATCTATGTTCCAAGCATTAATAGATGTTCTGTAACTAATGCTAACAAATTAAAAATGGAACCACTGTGTTCTTATTTTTTTACAATTTTTCTTCACAGCAATCCAAGGTGTGCCAGGTACCTACTTCTTGTAGCTCCAAATTAACAATGTATTTATGTTATGGATATGTTTACTTAAGGTAATTCCAGTAAAGTCAGCTGGATTATTTGTTTTTACAGTTGAAGATGCAGTTAAGTATATCTTTCCATTGGCTCCCTGACAAAGTTCTTATTTTCACTTTCAGTTGTTTCTCTTCCAAGGCATTTAGCAGCTTCACCTCACCTACTCTTTTAACTTTCACTGCATCCTGAAATATCAGTTTCACTTCTGATCAGCCTGTGATGTCATCCTCCTTCACCTGTTTGTTACGTTTTTAAATAGGCACTTTTGTGTGCTCTGTTACGCCTGGGAGAAATGCTTCATAGATATCTTCAAGCTCACTGTCTTTTTCTCTTTAAACCTCCTCAATACTATTGAAGGTCATGGAACAGTTCATCCTGAGTGCCACTATGCAGCGTATGAAGAATGCCCAGGTTGGGGTGTTCACGAGGGGAAGGTCCTGCTTAACAAACCTGATCTCCTTTCATGACAAAGTGACTCGATTGGTGGATGAAGGAAAGGCTGTGGATCTTGTTTACTTGAACTTTATCAAGGACTTTGATACAGTCACCCACAGTATCCTCCTGGAGAAACGATGCTCATGGCTTAGATGGAAATACTCTCCACTGGATTTAAAAATTGGCTGGAGGGCCAGGCCCAGAGAGTGGTGGTGAATGGAGTTAAATCTAGTTGGCAGCCAGTCACGAGTGGTGTCCCACATAATAAAACACTAAACGTGCTTCTAAGCTCTAGAAAATTCTATAAAGAAAGTTCAACTTGAACACAGTGAACAAGGTG
>JAOXNG010000001.1:215060130-215070655 GCA_028566535.1 Scolopax minor
AAGAAAAAAGAAAAAAGAAAAAAGAAAAAAGAAAAAAGAAAAAAGAAAAAAGAAAAAAGAAAAAAGAAAAAAGAAAAGTAAAAGCAACAAATGACCAAACAAAAACCCCAACAGATACCTCACACTTTTGTAGAGGACTAGGAAGCAAAAACAGTTATGTGCACCAAATAAGGCTATTCAGACTATAACTGCTTACAAATTGAGCCACCTCTTTGTGGATGGACAGTTTCAACCACCTTTCATATGAAAGAAACAGGACTCTCTTCCCTACTTCCTTCTCTGATTTTGCCTCTCAGTAGACATTTCTCTTAGTTGTCTTCTGGGAAGCTCTAGTGTTTTGAAACTAGTCAGCTCTAGTGTATGTAGGCTGGCACCTTCCTGTTCCTGGTAGCTGCCAAAGCTTCCTAAAAGGGGATTTCTCCTTCCTCAGAGCACTGGATTGGTCTCAGCAGCTTGAGGCAGCACCTTGGGCAGCTCAGTACCTTCACCATCTCCTCCACAGAGGACCCTACATCCTTCTAAATCATGTGATTCATTTTTTGCAGAATATTTCCTGTTCTTGACTGCACATGATTTATCATGTTATCCTAAAGAACTACACTCTGGTGAAGCTTTTCAAACTGATGCATATCCAAGAAGAGATAGTTTTTCTTCTTTTGTTGAAGGTGGAACTGTACATTGATCTTTGCAAATGGATCAAATGTAGGAGACAGTGAATCACATGACAAAGGCCTTTTACAGGGTGACAGCCCCGTTCCTGATGACTACAGCTTGGAGCACAACAATAAACATGCTGTTGCATGTATATGCAACATGGGTATACTGGACACGGTATGGTCCAGCTGTATGTATATACTGGACACGGTAAGTCCAGCTTATTTCAGTGGTCAGGATACTCCTGGGTTGCTTTCCTTTCCACTGGCAATTGGGTTCCCTAATAGTGCAGCTAAAAATGTTATTTTATAAAATTTTAATAACAACAACGACAATGACAACAACAATTATAATGATAACAACGATAATGGTAACATCAACAACAATAATAACAATAATAACAGCAACAAATAATATAACAAATTATAATGAAATAATAAAATATAAATATAATAAAACTTTTAGGATTTGGAGGATTTCCCTTATTTTCAGAATTATTCTTCAAATTCTTCAAATTCAGTAACAATTTTTGTCCATAGCTGTCCCTTTTCTTTTGTGTTACCCATGAGGAAGCATGGGATTCTTTCAAAATAATTGATATATCATGGTAAGAAGGTGCCAGAATATCTCTGCATTAATACCTGTCACACTTTCCATGTGGCTTCTAGTAGCACATTTTAAACCTGTATTTTTTCTTCCAAGCATTAAAACACCTGCTATTAAAGCAGTATTCCTGGAGAGCAAGTGAGTATTGCAGTCAGGTTTTTACCTGTGAATCATAAGGAAGAGTTGTTAACAAATAAAATCTTCTGTGGTCATGCAAAGAATTCCTTCAATGCAGTAATTTCATTAAGATTATTAATTCACTTTTTTTCTATACTGATTATGGGCTGAAATGAGAATGGACTCATGCTTAAAGTATCTCACACTATCAAAATTCCTGGAGCAACATATATCTTTGCAGAACTCAAGACTGCAGGAATGAGCATAATGAAATTGTACTGCACCCTATACATAAATGAGTGAAAACACAAGGTGATACTATTTTTTTCTTCACTGTCTTATGGTGACTTCTCGCCTCTTTACAACTACATGGTTTTCCTGACAAATTTCAGATCTGTATGTTCTGTAAATTTTAATTTAAAAAGACCACCCATCAATCTATTGAAATGAAAAATCCTCTATTAAGAATGCAAAAGTTTTATGTGAATTAATTATCTCTGGGCCCCTCTAAAATTGTTACATTTGAATTTCACTTAGATAAAATTTCTTCTAGGTTTCTTCTGGGTTACTGAACACATGAGCAAAATCACAATATTTCCACTGGGGTTTGTGTGCAACACTGAAATTCAGTTTCTCTTTCTGCTGGATGGTTGTAGAAACACAATAGCTGCACACTTGTCACTATGATTTAGTCTCCCTGACCACAAAAACATTGGTGGCTGAATAACTGAGCTGGGTGTATTACAAATTCTAGTTTTTATGAAGTTCTAAATTAACAGAGAAGGAGATATTCTGATGACTTTACATCTCTTGTAACCTCTGCAGCAGATGCTGTACGAAAGGGAAGGTGCAGGGAACATCTCCTCCAACACTCCAAAAGCATGAGCTTCTGAGGCACAGAGCAAGGAGAACTCAGAGGTCTCTGAGGTCAGAAAGTATTATAACTGTCCTCTGATATCCCCGCCAGCACAGCATAAGTCACTGAATATAATCCTCTTCATGGATCCCAGAGGGTTTGCCTGACCTATTCAGGCAGTCTTAGCTCAAAAGCACAGAGGGGTGGAGAACAATCCTACTTTGTAGACAGAGAGGCCTAGCAGTTAAACAACCGTATGGGCTTGCCACCAATAATAACATGCATTTTAACATCCTGGAAGAGTAAAGAATACAAACTGACAAGCTAAAGAAAGGAAACTCAGACTGAAATCTTGAAACCTGAATTCAGTGCACTGGAAGCAAAGTTTTCATTCTTGTGAAAGACAGAACAGAGGACTTATGGGAGATATCTACACTCCCACATCATCAAACCAGTGTCGCATAGGCCTTGAAGGACTTCAGAACTAGCTACCTGCTATCTTCATCAAAGGATGCCATCCTACGTGCATCACAGTAGAAATGAGCATGCATGATTCAAGAGGGCATGGACCAATAAATCCCCACACATCTGAGAAGTGGTGTCAGCTGCAAGTGAGGTTGAGTGGGATATGATTAATGCTTTAAAATATTCAGTTTTGTGCAGAAAAATCAGATCTACTCTGCACATCATCTGATAGGCAATTATGTTTAAATAATTCAGTGCCATCACTTAAAGGCAAAATCAGCATTTTCTTGCATCCGAGTTTCTAAGTTGCTGTCAGCAGGTTTCTATTAGTAGGTAATGTAGTCCAGAAGTCCTTGTTCATTGAATGGATCTTATTAAGGTAGTTCATATTATTTTTATATATCATTTTTCTTTACATGATCATTTTAGTGATCTGAGACTCTAATACCATTCATTTTTTATATACTACTACTGGCAATTGAGACAAAGACATAAGGAAATCATACTTTAACATAAGAACGTATGAATTTATTCATTTCATGTGGGATCAATAGCTTCAATATTGAATACATTACATATTTAGCATAACCAAGCACCTTCTGTTCTATATACAAGAGAATGTTTCAAGGGTAGTCAGAGGATCTGAGACCAAAAAAGGCAAAAGAACTAGTGCAGCCTGATAGTTTTTGCTTTTACTTCTAAAATATGCTAAAGCTGTTTACCAAAATGATAATACATACCTTTTGAATGTATTTTAACTCATAGATTTCTATACAAACTATATACAGTGAATTCCTCATGACATGGCACATTTAAGCTAGGAAGTTTTGAGGTCTGTTGGCAATCAGCATTCTCCTCTCTTCTCAATTTAGGTCAGACAGCAGGATGCTAATAAGACAGATCGTAGTCTGCATGGTAAATTTTCTTCTTTAATCCTAAATATTTATCAAGGTTTCAGATCTCTAGATCCAGCAATGGTAACTTCATTTGGATGAAAGACTTTTTCTAGCCAAAATAGTGTTCTCTGATCTTATTTTCATCGCTTTTCTTCTTAGCAGGAGACACATAAAATGATAAGGCTTTTATTCTAGAAGCTAGCTTAAAAAAAAAAAAAAAAGCCTGTATTTAAACCCTCAGCTGAATCAAGACTTATTTTAAAGAAATAACATTATTAAATCCTAATTCTTCAGAATGTTTAATTACTGCAATCTCTTTATCTATAATGGAACTTTCCTGGAAAGTACTATAAAGTACACTTTCCTGAACCAGGGTCACAGAGACAGTCACCAGTATCCATTTAATGTCACCATGACTCAAGCTTATTTAAACCCTCAGTAAACAAATGGACCAGACTCTACTCTTGGTTAGTCTTCAAGAGCTCTGGAGAAGAGTAGTAACCTGTCCTCTCATGTTCTTAGGAAAAAAAAAAAGAACATTCTTTTTCTCAGTTCCCTTACAAGATGTTTTAATATTTCTTGCTTTTAAGTAGCCAGAAAACAACTGGTATTTGTACTCAGAACAGTTCGTGCATTCAGTATCTATATACTGAATTGATTAACTGTGCTTAAATTGCTATAATTCTTCTCTCTCCTTTGTGAGGATCGGGATCTATGATCATGAACTCAAATTATTTTAATTAGAACACCATTAGATTCTGAAATTACCATATCAAATATGGGGCAACTTTTGTGTAAGAGGCAAACACGCAGTTTTAGAAGCAGCTCTGCACACACCCCACAGCGCGTACCACCATAAATTCAATGAAGGAAATGTCACCAAAGGACTTACATCATGTAAGCACAGCAAAAGGCAGACACACTGGAGGGCAGATCAGAGCAGCATACATCAGCAGGATGCAGAAAGTACAGGGCCTTGATTAAGGCAAAAAAATTAACATCCTGCACAGTTATAAAAGCCACCTTCATGGTGTGACTCAGCTTTTTGAAGAGAAAATGGATTTTTCTACACTGTGATTTACTGTCAGTAGTTGCCACCACTGCACAAATGGCCTGGTTTTATGAGTTATTAGTTAACTAATAATTAAACTGGTTCTCTCATTTGCCACAGGGTCATCACAGTCATGAACCCGTGCACTATACCTCTGGTGTTAGGGGATATGATTCAGAGTACATCTACAAGTGTCTCAACCTATGTCTTTAGATTTTGGAACCAAGCAAAGGACAAGCCTCATCTTTGTTCCATCAGTAATATTGGTACCTATTTTACAGAATCAGAGTATAATTAAGGCTGGAAGAGATGTCTGGCATGTAGTAGAATGCCCCTACCAGGTTTAGAGAGTCAGAGACTTGTTTGATCAGCTTTTCAATATCATTGGGATGGAGATTCCACAATCTTTCTGCACAACCCATTCTGTTGTTTGGTCACCATCATTGTGAAATGAGAATATTTTTATTTCCTGCTTTTTGATTCTTTGAGGGTTTCATTGATCTGTGTGGCTTCATGTTTGGAAACTTTTCTGTAAAAATTATGCTTTGTGTTTCTTCAAATTCTTCATTCACCCTCATTTCTAGAACTGAAATTTCTTCATCTAAGCAAGGCTTTGTCTCCCTCAGCACTTTTCAGTTGAACTGTTCTATAGCAGTAAGTGAAATAAGGTTAAGGCATGGATTGTAGGGTAAGGCCTGCTGTCAACTATACCATTTACCTGTAACCACATTACCTCACATGGTTTTGCTCTGTTCAGGTAACAATGTGCCAGGCAAGCACTGTTCACAAGGTGGGATGATCCAGGAGACATTCTCATCATAGTCAAGTGTTATGAGACAAACATGGACTTTTTTACAATAAATCTGATGTAATGGGGTCTTGATCTGGTCAGAAATTCTAGATATAATACAGGATTTACTTTTATAAGTATACATAATCTTAGATTCGAAGAATGAAGCATCGTGCTTCTATAACTAACAAGCTAGTTCATTGCACTGAAGTGCTTGTGTTTCTCAAAGACAGAGATCACAAAGGAAGTGCTGAAAATTGCAACACGTTCCATAATATGGAATGATGGTGCAGACACATGAGTTATACAGACAGGCATGACAAAAGACCTTATAGGTTATTTAAAGGCCCAAGAAAGCATCTGGATCTACTCTTTAACAAAGAGAGCACAGGTTTTTGGAATCAGGTTTGGAACTTGCTTTTTTACTGAAAAAGATAATTAGGATCTCAGTCCAAAAGATGCAAGTCCACAGCTTCAAAAACCAAGTCCTATAATATTTGGTTATTCAAATTAGAATTTTGCTGAAATCTTCTTAGGATTTTACTCACGCATTCAGTCATTGATGAAAGAACCTCTTCTGAAATGGTAACTGATTTCTATAACAAATTCTATTAAGAATCGGTTAGCAGTGACAAAATTTGTGAGTTCTACTCTCATCTGTAGAAAATGCTGAATTCCTTGAACATGACTTTACTTCCTCTTATCTCAGGTTTTGAATCTTCTTGATAAAGCTTATTTTAAAGAGCATATGGATTTAAAGAGGGCTGGTTAATATGTGCATTCTCCAAAAAAAGCAAAATAATGTCTAATAAATTGTGTAAATTTCTATCTTAAAAATTCATCTTATCAGAAATAGTAGATAGTATTCACTATTTCTTAACATGAGAACTATTCAGATCTGTAGGGCATTTTCAGTGACAACATTTCTTGGGATCAGCTAAATATTAGGGTTGTGATACAACATTGATGGTAAAGTTCTTTAAACCACTCTAAACTCATTAAAAAAAAAAAAAGTAACAAAAATACATAAACAATATTTGGATTCTAAATTTTAATTAGGGGCCCTTTTCCTTACTATACTGAGAGTACCTTACTATATTAAGAAAGAGAATCTTTCTATTTTTTAAGAAAGTGCTTCTTCAGAATTGAAAAAAGGATGAATGCACTCATTAATTTTCCCTCTCCGCTTAGCATTTTGAAAGTACTTTTCCATTTTAAACATATTCTTATTTAACTCCAAGGAAAGATGAAGGCTCAGCATTAAATTCAGTGCCTGTTTCTAAGCCACTTATTGCAGTAACACTTCTAAATAGGTGTAAATAGATTTGGCGGCATAAGTAATGTTTTTTCACACTACCCTTCTCCTATTAGCAGCTGATACTAATCACGTTTTTAATAAACTATGTCTTGACAGAATGTCTTGCATAAACCTATTTATTTCTACAGCCTTGAGGCTAATATCAACAGTATGTTTTCTTTCAATCTAATTTCAACAGCAGGTTAGCATATGTACCCCTGTTTACTGCTGCCACAGACATGGAGTTAACAGGATGGAAATAAAAACCTGTCTGGATCACAACCTGCCCACTCTAGCAATTAAGTGTAAATCACAATTGATACTGTTTTTTCTTAAGGTCTCATGTCCTAAATCCATGTAATTTATAGTGACAAATGCAGTCTCTTTTGGAACATAAAAACTCTTATTCTGATAGAAGCAGAGGAAAACTAGAAAGCACAGACAAGGTGTGCCTCAGAAGCTCATAAACCAATAAACAAATAAATGAATATTGATTAAATAAACATCATATCATTTGGAGGAGCGTGATGGCTTTGGAATAGCTGGGCTGAAAGGCTTGAATTGCCTGTGGAGGAGGAAAAGGGCACATTAACTATTACTTTCGAATATAACTCCGTAGTGCAGAGGTCTCTAAATCTATTACAGTTCCAAGGCATGCAGTAGAGTTGTACGTAGGGCTGGTAAGGGCACTCATTTGTTTCAACTGTGATAGGTACTAGTAGATTTTATGCTTATCCATGATTGATTGAATACAGTAGAATGACATTCAGGGATCAAGATAATTAGATGTGACAATTTTTCGGCTGTCAGGACTTGAACTTTCAAAGACTGATGGAGCAGTACAGTGAGCAGACAAGGACTGAAGGATGTCCACTGATCAAATAACCTCATTTTCATGATGACATAAGAGTCTAAGGAAAGAAGCTTCATCCTAAATTATCCTCTGCTTTCAGGGTGATTATGCAAAGCCTTTCGGACGATTATACTTGTGGAGGATTGCAATTGTCTTTTTTGGAGGATGCACATGTTAACAGGCCCCCCATATGCTCTCCATGCTTCTTAAAATAAGCTTTATCAAGAAGATTCAAAACCTGAGAAAAGAGAAGATAAAGTCACGTTCAAGGCATTTAATATTTTCTAAAGATAAGAGTAGAACTCATAAATTTGGTCAGTGACAATAGATTCTATTAAAATATAAATCGCCAATAAAATTAATATTTATTTTACTACTTCCAAACCTTTGATGAACTATTTGGTCTGAAAAAGGCATGGAACAGTGGCACAGGAGAGATCCAAAATTTCTGTTCTCCTGAAACAGCCACCCACGTGCTGTGTTGCCCCAAAGAAGCAGTAAGTTATTTAATACCTGAAGAACAATGCTGCTACTTTCCTTCCATTTTGAGATCCTCAGATATGATGTATTTTATCTAAACTACAAATTATTAATAATATTTAAACAAGCCAACTGTCAAGGTTTTTGTATTCTAAATCAAACTATTGTTCCAAAGCTTGTTGCCATAGAAATTAAACATCGCAAATCTTCCATATGACATTCTTCACTTCCAATACAGCCAGTGGACTTTTCATACTAATCAGCACTTCATTTGAAGTGTTTAAAGAAGTATTATACCAGTCCCTGAATATGCAGATGTCAGTATTACTGAAGACAATTCTATTTTTCTGAGGTTTTCAATTCAAGAAGAAAAATGCTGGCAGTATGAAAATGGAGGCTATGTTTCTGTCGTGCAATAAAATAAATAAACCTGCTTCTTTATCTAATTGAGTACTGCCTTTTTATTTACTTATTTAGATCTTTTCAAACCACAGATACTGAACAGATTTTTGGTTGTGTTTTTTGTTAAGATTTATTAAATATAAGCATAAGCTAAATTAAATATAAAGATATCTTCAAGATAAGGATTAAAAATAATAAGACTGTGTGAAGATCTTAGTAGTATTTCCAGAGTGAAAATCAGACAAGGAAATGAGAGAAATTTGTCCCTAAATGTTTTTTATTCAACCTTTAACTAGAACTGCCTTTTCTGACACAGCCTCCAAGGAACCTCTCCATATGTCTGGTTCTCCTTATCCACAAGTTCCCACAGTTCAGCCACTCTCTCCAATGAGCCTCTGACTTCGGCAAAGACATTTGTTGACCAGTAAGGTGCAAGTCTGTCAACCAGATTAGGCTGGCACCCACAAAATTTCTTTTCTGAGACTTGGGGACAAAGTTGTGACAGAGGCTGTTTCTCCAGAACAAAATCAGACTCATAATGCTAAAAGGAATACAACATTCAGAGGAAAAACTGAGACTTATGCTTTACTAATTTTTTACCCCCTAGTCTTTTAGTGATGTGATTTAACTTTGGGATCTTCCATTTGCCTGTAGTTTCAACAGCTACTTCTTCAGATCTGCAGATCTGTGCAGAACTTCACAAACTGTTTCTCAGCACCTTTTCCTTCCTTCTCCTTCCAAAGACCAGTGCTCTTCCTCTTCTTAGCTATCTTTGATGGTGTTAGGATCAACCATTTCTATGGTTATTTGTCCAAAAGGATGCTATTTCTGCTGTTGTTTTATCATTCATGCCTGGATTTAACAACTCCCTTTTATCTGTATGAACCCAAGCTGGATAATATCAGATTGACAGACTGAGGTGTATGTAAGATTTATAAAGAAAATACGTTAACCCAAATATTTTTGTGCTCTCCTGTATTGTTGTCTTCCGTGTGGTAGTCTGAACTGTAAAGAGAAGCAGGATTGCCTGTCGTCAGTGAGGTGTGTTCACATCATTTTCACGATCCTGTAAGTGGGTTACAAATTCTGTATGGAGAAGAATGCAGTTGCCTGAACACAGATTCATAATGTTGTTTTGGTATCTGTGAAATTGTAGCCCTGTATAAATAAACTTGCCTTTACTGGTTAAAGGCCACAGTCTTTTTATTGGTAACAGTCTAAGGGCTTGTCTTGTCTTGAGCTGATTTTAGCTTGTCTTAGCTGTGACAGCAGTAGTGCAGCAGTCAGTTAATAATTACCTGAACTTGCTTTAGTTTGGCTTTGTAAAATTGTGTGGTGTAACTCCTAGTGTCAATTAATAGATAGTAGAAACAATTAGCTTTCCTATGTGGAAGGAACTATATATGGCCCTAGAATAAATATATGGACACAGTGGGCAATTACTGGTCCTTGAGTGAATACAGAGTTATGGGTCAAGTAAAACCAGTTTCAAGGATAACAAAGAGAACAAAAGAGCAAGCGTGATATAGAACTGCAATTTGGTGAGGAAAAAGATAGTAGGCAGATTGTGTTAAAAATATACCAGCATTAGTGTGTTGTTAAAAACCAACATTAGTCAGATGCAACACCAGAAAAAAAGTGGGGGAAGAAATCCCTGCCATCATCACTATACTCCTCCTGGTGAAGAATGGAGGCTGTGAAATCTTAGAAGAGGACACTCCATGTACACACAAGCAGATGCACACACACACATATTCCTCTCAATGAAGAATGCACTTGCTCTTGTTGAACCTCATGAGATTCACCTGGGCCCACCTCTCCAACCTATTCAGGTCCCTCTGGATGACATCCCATCCCTCTGGTGTATTGACAACACCACACAGCTTGGTGTCATCTGCAAACTTGTGGATGGTGCATTTAATCCCTCTGATAAAAATTTTAAACACTATCGGTCCCAGCACAGACCCTTGAGGGATACCACTTGTCACTGTTTTCCATCTGGACTTTGAGCCATTGAGTACTACCCTCTGGATGCAACCATCCAGCCAATTCCTTATC
>JAOXNG010000001.1:215096049-215107593 GCA_028566535.1 Scolopax minor
AAATACACATCAAATTCTTTCTGCTACCTCCTGCACCTGCCTGGAGTTCAGAGTACTGTTAGGAAGTGTGATAAAGAAACATCCTTTCTTCCCCGTCTGTCTGGCCACAGAATGAACAGGATCAGGAAACTGATCTGGGTTAAAAATACCCACTTTTTGCTGTTTCCCCACACAGCTTCAGAAGCAGCTGTACCAGCTGAACCGATGGGGCAGCAAAGGGTCCACATAAGCGAGAACTGCTTCCAAAAAACCTTGGTATTCTTAGAGATGTGAAGTGTCCTGAACACTTCAAGGAAATCTTACCAGCTGTTTAAGAACATTAGAAAGATGAAAGGCAGCCAAAGACACTTGGTCCTAGAGGGAGTGTCCCATGCATGGGAAGGGGTTCTTGTGTTCCGTAACACGAGAAGTGCAACAGTCTATTTCATAATTATTCCGTAGAGTACAATGACGCAACTAAAACCGGATTTGTCTAAAATTATTTAGCAACTTTTGCAGAGATCATCACTATTGTTACCTTCACCAAATTAGCATTTAAAGCTAACACAGTTGTAGCTCTGCACATCTCCTGGTCGTTCCATTTTTCATTAGAACCCAAAGGATCTGGTCTAACACCACAGAGTTCTTTCCTCTCCACGACACTGCTCCAATATGGTTTGAGAACAGATGTGCCTTGTCCTAGATTTCCACAAAAAATAAAAGAGGGCACTAAAAATGAAGCGTGTAAGGCTTAGGTCTGAACAAAAATGCTGTTGCTAAGAGGAATAAATGGTTTTATTCATCATGGCAACATATAGAGCTTTAGGAATATATACAGTGGAGAATCTGGGAATTAGCCTGTCACTTTGAGTCCTCTTCGGGTTTCTTGGCATAAAACTTTTCTCGCAGTTTCTTCCATGTCCCTTTTTTCATGTCTTCCATCTGTTTCAGAATGTCTGCAAAAGGAAAAGAGAGAGATGGGAAAAGAGGAAGAAAAGCAGAAAAGCAAAGGAATGAAAGCCCTCTTATAAAAGCTTTGCCTTAACATATATTTTTCTTTTTCTGACTTTTCATCTTAATGAATTTCTATTTCAGGGCCTGAGGCAAGTTTGTTTTCCCTTCCCATCAGTTGTGCGGGGAGTCCCTTATCACTAACAACTAATACTCAGTTTCCACGCACTGCAATCAAAGTCAGGAACTGGAGCAGAACAAAACTGCACTAGCTTCCTAAATTGCACTTTATAAATGATCTGGCTGCAAGTATTTCTGCATCTTAGTAACCTGTTTTCTCTCAAAGGAGAAATACTGAAGGGAATCTGACCACAGTGAAACAGGAGCTGAGAATTTTTTGAATGATGTGCATTTCTTTTGCATATCTCCAATTGACTCTTCCTCCTGATAGATTACTGAAGATCACAGAATCATAGAATTGTCCAGGGTGGAAGGGAGCTCCAAAGGTCATCTAGTCCATTCTCCCACAGTCAGCAGGGACACCTCCAACTAGACCAGGTTGACCAGGGCCTCATTGAACTGAACCTTGAATATCTCTAGGGAATAATTCAGTAAGATTCTGTGTTTTGAAAATAGAAGACATTTTGCAAACCACAAGTGAAATGTAATATGGCAGGTAGGCTGCTTTTGTTCAAGACTGAATTTCTTTTACCTTCTGCTGCACTTTATAGCAATATTTATAAATAGTATTCTGAAACCGACAGACCATGATCCAGAAAAATAATTTTTACAAGTCCACAACAGTGAAGATTTAGTTCAGCTAATGGATTCTACCCTGTAAGTTACCAAACATTTTCAGCCCTCACTAAATATATTCCACTGAAGATCAGGATGTTATGATACCACTACCATCCCACATAGTATATTTGAGCTCTGAACAAATTCAAAAATATCTCAGACATACTGTGATGAAAAATATGTGATAAATACCAGCACAATAAACCTTGAAACAAGTTGCATGGAATATTTTTATCAAGTAAAATGGAATTGCTCCTAACAAATTAGTAGAAATAATGTAAAACACATTTTGCTTTGTTTCTGATTTGTAAACATTTTCCACAATTATTCCTAAAATATTCAATTAGCAAAGGAAAAGAATAGAGGAAAGAGAGAAAAGGGAAGAAAGTTGATCAAAAGCTGGATCACTCAGCTTCAGTTCAAATGTAAATGACATTTTGACATCCAAAAAAAGGTGCCTGTAGATTACTTCAGAGATGGAAGACAACTTGTTGTCAGTGAACAGTGTTGATTTCCCCCAGATCAAAGAAAAAATTAAAAATTGGAGAACATCCAGCAGAGGACCCCCAAGATGGTTAGAAGATGGAGAACTTGATATATGGAAAAAAGTATAGCCTAGAGAAGAGAAAGGTCAGGGGGATCTAATCACCATCTTCTAGCACCTCAAAGATCATTACAGAGAAGACAACCATGCTCTCATCACAGCAATCCATGTGAAGGGACAAGATGCACAAGCTGCTTCAGGGGAAATTCCATCTGTGTAGAAGAAATATATTGTTCACTGTGAGATGAAATAAAGACTGGAATAGGTAGACCTGAAGAGAAGTGGTGGAATCTCCCTCACTGTAAATCTTAGCTTGACAGGTGCTTTTTATTTGCAAGTAAAAAGCCACCAATAACATTGTTTTAATATTGTCTTATTTAAAAAAAAAAAAGATGGTTTTATGTTCTTAATTTCTGAAGTGGTTAAATGGAATACAATTATGTATCAATAATTTCCCCCATGATGTGTTTGCTTGTATTTGTTCCAGAAATAAAATAATCTTTTGGCATTACAATCCTTTTTTTATTAACACATGTATGTTTTCTGAGATATGAAAAGCCACATGAATGCTTGTTGTCTTACTCTTGTGAATAATTTTACTGTATCTGATAATAAAACGTATGACTTGATGAGAAATTATGAACACAAAGATTTGTCTTATAGGTACCCAGATGTGATATTAGGTTACCATAAAAATGAAACACAATTAAGGCTTAAAGACTATATTATTACCAAGTAAATTCAAATAGTGGAAGAGTTTTGGCCTCTTTTTCCTGTTTAAAGTACCACTTTCAACATGCATACCTTTTGAAGTACAAAATGTCTTTTTTTTCTGAAAAGATATAAGTTTTTGCTCTTTTTTCTTGTTCCTACAAGTCTTCCTAATACTTGTAACTTGCCTTCTTCAAAAGACGTAGTGTATTTGCCCATGCCTTTCGAATTACCTCTTGGCCAATTTCATCCACATCGTGGGGAGAGGGGTGGAAGTCACAGAAATGTTAAGCTTTACCTCAAATTTCATGAAACAAAAATCAGTGTCAGGGTAGAGGGGAGTTACCCAAATCATTGCCTCTCCCAAGGGGAAGGGAAGAAGAGCTAAGCCCTTTTCTGCTGTGTTCAGCAGCACCTGCTCATAATGCTCTGTGTGCTGCCTCTTGCCTGCATGGAGGAACCAGCTGACACTTGGTTGGGTACCAAACCAGGCCTAGTGAGATGGAAGAGCCAAGAGAGAAACGAAAATATGGAGAGGAAATCAGACTTTTTTATTTTCAGTGCTCACAAAACAAACTTGATTACAATCTCAATGCTGTAAAGAAAGAAAAACAAGAAAATCATAGAATCATAGAATCATCTGGGCCAGAAGGGACCTTCAAAGGTCATCTAGTCTGATCCCCCTGCAGTCAGCAGGGACACCCCCAACTAGACCACGTTGCCCAGGGCCTCGTCAAGCCTCACCTTGAATGTCTCCATGGAAGGAGCCTCAACCACCTCCCTGGGCAACCTGTTCCAGTGCTCCACCACCCTCATAGTAAATAAATAAATAAATAAAGAGTTCACCACTCCTATTTTCAAGCAGGAAGCAGGGAAAGTTTCACTGAGCCCAGCCTCCTTCTCAGGTTCACCATTCATCTCCACTGCTGCTAAACGCAGAGGTCTAACACAATCTAACCTGTGAAATGCTCACTATCTGGCTTTTGTATGTGCATACTTTCCTGAAGCCTTACACAAGTGTAAAGAAAACCTGTAAAACCACCTATGTCATATTCATTATTTTAGACACCAGGGTCATGAATTTCACAAGTTGAAGCAAAAGGCTGATTACCTGTACAGAGAAGCAACACTCAGAATGATCATACTGTACAGAAATTTGAAGGTATTAAATCAAATAGTGAATTATCTGTTGAATCAACAGACAAAAAAGATTAGGGGGTCACCCAATTCTTTCAGGGCATGCTTCAGGACCTGAACCACTCTCTCTACCTTTCCACCCCTGTCTTTTCATGCATACTGTGGCTGAGTGCACCTTGGCATCAGATGATATCTACCATTTAGAAACCAGAGGAATAACAATGATGTTATAAATTATCCAACCACAGGATTCCCCTGAAACTTGAGCTGTGAGATGTGATCTGCCATGACATCCTGGGACAAAAAGACCTTCAATCAAATGTTGTGAGGCTATTCCTGTTTCTCTGTGCATCTCATTAGGACTGGTATTTTTTAACTGCTGTAGCTAAAAGTTGACCAATTTGCTGACTACCTAATTCAGTCTTAACAAGGAGCAATATTTTACTCAATGCCTTTGTAATCATTAGTGAATTAAAATGCTATGTGAACACAGGCTTCTCACAGTAGAAGTAGAAGTCATCCAAGGAATTTGTGAACTGGAAGGGGAGGAGAGTCTAAGGCTGTCACATATGTGAGTCAATATCAAACTCCTCGTCTCCATGGAGAGAAAGCAAAGAGTTAGGTAGGATGAAGCTGAAAAGCATAATAAATGAAAACAGCTACATACTCTTCCCAGCACAGGATCCTGTCACCAGTATGCTGCTGGTTTTAAGGGCTTCTCTTCAGGCTGACAATAAATATCTCTGTCACTAATCAATGCTATCTAGTGCATCCCAGGTTTGTAAAATTAGATTTTAAAGCACTGATTATTTTTTTTATTATTATTCTAATATTTAGCCAGGTTTTATCAAGAAGAAAAACATGTATAGCCAAATAAGATTGTTTTGGACAAGCTTAGTAAGAGACAGCTATATGTCAAAGCTCCCAGATACTGAATCACATGAAGTAACTGATTTGGGCTTGAACAGGGTATAAGTGTGTGCTTAGGAGCCACTGACAATGAAAGAGAAGGCAGGAGCATGTCACAAACTGCCCTGAGTAATCTTTGGCTCAGAGTCCCAGATTTTAAAGCTTAAGTAATGTAAAGAAATCACCTGCACAAACAAGAAAAAAAAAAAAGGGGGTCAGTCTCTATTTCCAACAGGTTTCTCAAGCCATTAGTACTGACTGCTGAGTAATTGCTGCCTGGCATCACAGCATAATAAAATCAGGTTGATATCAGTAAAAGGAATCTCTCTGAGCAAGATTAATGTCATCTTCAATATGTCTTTTATGAAGGTGAAATCTATGATATTGGCAAGAACACCTCCCTCTTCCCAAGGCTGACAGCCAAGTTGTACGGAAATCAAAACTGGAAACCTTCACTAAACTGATTCCGGAGAAGCTGAATTGAAACACATTTTACAGAGAAGGATTTCTTCCAGCTATAAGGAGCAACACATTAACAGCAATAACTAGATTTTTATATTCCTCATACTCATGTGAACCTAAAGCACATTTTTTTTGCATTGATTAGAGGAGCTCTGTGTTTACACCAATCTATCAGGATGCATCCATCAGTTGGGATGATTGTAGCCTGAGTTTAAGACAAACAATGTACAAAGAAAGACAATAAATAGAAACCTCTATGAAGAAAGAGGTCACGGTGCCCTATTCTTTTCATAGAAAAATGTCTCCATGGAGACAGACACATTGAAATTGGAAGCAAGACAACTTTTAACAGCAAGAGTAATTAACTGTTGCAACATAATTAAGGGATGTAGCTGATTAATCATCTCCTGGAGGCCTTACATTTAATCCAAATGTCTTTCAATAAGATATATACCGATTTAGTCACAAGTTCTTGGTCTTGATAACACTCACATTAGAGGAAAGAATTATTTCTTCCACTGCTTGATTTACTGGGCAAAATTCTGTGAAGTGTATTATGCAGAAGGTTTGAGTCTCTGAGCAGAAGTGTTTCTTCTGGCATTTAATCTATGGAGCAATATGAACACAATACACAAGCCTGCTTTAGGGTGAGTGTGTTAAGAAAGCCTGCTTTAGGGTGAGTGTGTTAAGAAAGCCTGCTTTAGGGTGAGCATATAAAGAAACCTCATGGCTTCAGCAATAGACAAAAAACAATCTTTAACACATTCTCTCTGTTGTTCATTTGAGAGGAGGGTCTGCTCATGGGTGTGATGAAATTTGGCCTTTTGCTTCTCTTCACACTGGTAATCGATAACCTAGGAAAGGAAACTATGGCCCCCATGTTTATAAAACTGGACAGTAGAAGCAGATGAGGGAGGATAAAAATAGACAAAAGAAAAATCATTACTTCCTCTGCACTTCCTTTTCCTTATATACATTTATGTTCTTTTGTATATTTGGATTTGGATATAATAAATAGTCTGTGAGACTTCTTTGAGCTTTGGAACAGACCCTAATAATTTCCGACAATAAATATGTGAATGTTTATTTATTTATAGATATGTGAATATGTGGGATTCATGAAAATATGTGTCCCATTTCTTATTCATAAAAGTCAATTAGTTTGTGGCTACTGGATTATTTAAATCTACTCATCATAGATAAATCTGAATATATCTTTGCTTTTCTGTGAACAGCAGTTATTCAAGCTAGAATACACTTTAGATCTCTTGACACAGTGAAATATTGCTTGCTGTCTGACTGCATTTGTCAGGGGAAAAAAAAAAAAAAATCAAATCACCAGCACTGAATCATTGCTACATACACAAAGGTGACAGAAATCTTCACAGTACAGCTCTTAGTACAACCACTGATAATATTGCCTTTCGTCTAAGAATATGGACCTCGAGTGACCACACATAGTCATTCCACATAGCTAAACAGTTAGTCTGAACACACATATGAATGAGTAGACAATTATGCTGCACAGATTTCCAAATTGATATGCAGTAGTCCCAATATGAAAACCTTTTGTATTGCTGCAATGTCCATAAAAGCGCTAGTTTGTTTACCTGAGAGGGCAAGGGTGGCACAAGCCCTCTCTGCACCAGTTTGATCACAGCATCTGTAAACAACACGAGTCAGATTCTCATAATGGAATTCTATTTAAAATTAACAGTTAAAAGTACATTACTTTTTATTTCAACTTTAATTTCCAGTGTTACAGAAAGAATCAAAGGTTAGTTTTTCAAAAACATTTAGGAACATATTGGCATCACGTATCATCCCACAGCAAATATGTTTAACTCCCATCTTGAAGTTTTTTTAGCATTTAAACCTATTGTTTGATACCTAGGAAAGCTACCATAAGCCTACAAAACTCAGCACTGCTTATATTCACATTCTCAGCTCTAAAGGAACATGTTTTCTTTCTTGACAAGAAACAGGGAACGTAGACTCCAATTTCCTCCACCTACCTATCTAAAGTCCCCCAGATTTCACTGTGAGGAGAGCTTCCTATATCTCCTGCAGAAAACTTGTAGTCTGCCCAAATTGATTCAGACACAGTTCAGTGGGAAAGGGATTTGCAGCCTTACCCCTCTTTGGCATAGTTCGTGTCTATTCCTATCCCAGTGTGTCATCAATGAGATCAGGACTCCACCTGCTTCTGGTTTCTATTAGTTGTAGTTATATTCTACTGCCTGAAACAAGGGCTGACCCAGACTTAGTTTGGGATCCAGAAGTCCTGCTCCACCAGCATCAGCATGATTTATAAATAACCAGTGCCTCAATCTGTGTTCCCTCCATCCTGGAAAAGGGGGAATCAGAGTCTCCATATCATAAAACTGTTGAGACAATATTATGATATCTGAAATACTACATCAGGAGAAGAATAAAATTAAAATAGGTCAAAATGCACTTTGGCCTATCTCCTTGCTTCTCCCCCATACAACAACTAATTCAGAGAACAGAATGAAGTTGGAAGAAGCTTCTGGAGGTCACCTAGTCTAACCCCTTGTTCCAAGGAGGGGCACTTCAGGTCAGGTTTCTCAGGGGCCTTTCCATCAAATTTTGAATACCTCCAAGGATGAAGACTTTGCAACTTATCTGTGGAACTTGTTGCAAGGTTAACCATCCTCTCGGTAAAAAATATATATATCAAATATATAAAAGTAGTTCCCCTTGGTAACATTTGTGATCCCAGCTGGATAAGAGAATAAAAACCAAACAAAAAAAACCAAAAAGGATCCAGGTATCCAGCTATCCAGTCACCACATTTTACAATTGGCCATCTAGAATTCTGCAGTACGAGGAAGAGCCGACCCAGAGCCTCCAAAATCAACATTCTCTTTAACCTGTAGCCTAACTAGATAGCATAAAATACTATAAAGGGCCATATGGATGAAGGTGCCTGTTTTAGCTAGAGAGCTGCAGCCAAAATCTTGGCTCAGGGTTGCTCACTTCAGCAGGGTCACTCCATTCTTACGCATGATTCAGGCATAATAATCCCTGTGTGGGAAGCGAGCTTCATTTCCCTCTGTGCTTGAGCTGAAGCAGAGACTGCAGATATCCTAACAGTGGGAGCTGTAAGGTGTGATGTTGTGGATTTCCTTCAGACTCTCCAGTAAAAAAAAGATTTTCATTTTGTACAAATTGCTCAAATAGTCATTGAGCCCAGAGAAAAGCAAGAATACAGTTTTCATGAAAGCACTCACCTTGGGCAATGAGATTCCAGTCTCTGATGCAGTCAATAGTGAAGATTTTATAAAAAGATTGTTGCATATCCAGTCTCTGGCCATTTAGCATTACACTGAGACGTCTTTCAGGTGTGTGGGGGTTGTTCCTTTCTCTCTCTCATTGTGTAATCAGTCCTCCATTGGAATCTACACTTATACTACGAAAACTTTAATACCAATTGATTTTGTAATTAGCATAATAGGCAACTCAAAAGCTATTAAATGACTCCTTTAAAATTTGCAGATTGCCTCTATGTACAAAACTACATTCATTCCATCCTAATTTCTTTTTTTACTGCACACAGGAGTTCCAAAAACAGAAGGGAACAGGAGAATGAAGAACAAGCCACAGGAATTACATCTGCTTAAGCTAACTTTATTCAATAACAAGCCATTTTTCTTGCCTCCTTATCTAACTTGAACATGGCATAACCATTGGTTTATTTGAATGATGCCCTAGATTTTAACATCAGGCTGTACACCTTCTATGCCATTTAGCAGGATGTATTGCATCCAATTTATAAATTGCTGTTCTTTCCCTATTTGCAACCATGTAGCTCAGCTCATTTCAATGATCGTTAATACCAATGTTTTTTTCTGGGGAGTGAAATTAAGCTAACCTGAAAATTCATTATGTCTTGCTGTCTTCATCAAGATTAAACATGCCAATGTTCTTATAATAATTTTCTTTGTCTTGCTGTTATTTTTAAAGATTCTGGGGGCATGCTTTCAGACACACCTCAATTGAGTTTTTTTCTTCCAAAATACATACACACATACTGCTGAAGATTATGCATGTACTGTAACTCGAGACCAGCTGCAGTTGCAGTATGAATAAACTTCAACAAGAAGTTTATCCACTGTGAGACTATTCTAAAGCCACATTCACCTGATAGTTGGAAATCCTTCTAATACTCAGCTTACACTTATTAACATATTTTCAGCTATCATTACCATTCAATATGCTGTATTTTAAAAACTACTTATATTATTCAGGCTTCATTTTGCTCCACCAAACAAAGACAAATCTTCTCGTATTCTATTTCATGATAGGCTCTTCAGATTACACTAATAACCCTTCTCTGCAGCTGTCCCCACTTTGATTGTCTCTTCCACAGACATCAATGACTACCAGTCTACAACAATCAGATGATGATTTACAGAATCCTGTACAGCAGGACAAACACTCTTCTATTTTTCCTGAAAATACCTCTCCCAGATCCCCTTTTCCTTTTTCATATTTTTATCGTATTTGTTTCTCTTTTCTTCTGCATCCTCTCTTCTTAAGTGCTGAATTCTCAGGAAACATTAATCAGTAAGGAAAAGGAGTATTTGTGGCAGGCAAGACAAAAATTTCATCACTCTGAGCTTCACACTTGGTCAACAGAGGTCCCTATGCACTTCAGAACTACTCTGGAAGCCAACAGAAGACTTGAATCTCCTTTGGCAGGTGTCAGAATTTCTTACATATTTACAGATGAAGCTTAGGATGACTATACTCCTGGAATGGACTGTTTAGGTTAGATACCTAAGACAGGAAAAAATTTAAGTGCCTGGTACAATTTCCTTTAGCCTCCAAAACCATCTAAGTCTTCTTATACAATTGTTCTTTTTCTCACTTCTACTCATTAATATTTTCCCATAATTAGAATATCTCAGGCTTAAACTAATTATACTAACATCACTTGCAAAAGCATTACATGAAACTAGCCAGTGCTGATCACTGAAGATTTCTGTGAAGAACCTTATACAATATCATACCTTCTTTTGCCATATCACTCAGTGTCCTGCTCATCTCAGTTTCCTGGCAGGATTCTCCAACTACTAGGAAACCCAAAATCTAACTCTAATTTCCTCTATAGCACTATATCTACACTTAAGAAACCTGAACAGAGGAAACCCAAACCACATTTTCCCTCTTTAAGGAGAGAAAAATCAATAATCCTATTGGGAAAAAAAAAATTAAAATTATCTGAGATCTTACATTTACTTAAAAATTTGTTTGAAAATGAACATATTACAGAGACGGTCTGTGGATAATGAGATCATTCAACCCACACAAACATGCATTAAAGCATATCCATTGTCTTTGGTATTCTCCAGTATTACCACCCCTGAAACAGTGTTTTCCTTAAAGAACTCAAAAAAGATGGTCTAAAAGTCCTCTTAAAAAAGAACTTGCTGTCAAGATTACAATTTCATAAATAACTAGTCCTCTGGGACTAGAATTATCCAACAATCCCTTTAATTTTACTGAAGAGTTTTTCTTCCACTACAGTTGTGGTCCTTTCCACTTTTATGTTTTCCTTCCTGCTGATCAACTTGCCTTTGCCTTCATATTCTACAGTCTTCATCTTTATGAAGACTGCTATCAACACACGTAATTTTAAATACTTATCTAAAGTACCTCAGTTAGGAAGGCAGTATTGCAAGGTCATCAATGAAGACCTTAGATAAGATGGAGGGCTGAATCACCCCTTGGAAATGACTCTCCCTTGAGTGGAATAGGGTTTCTGGGACAATGTAGTTAATGGCTCGAAGAAAAATGAAATAGACCCATCTTTTCTTCCACTTCTATGTCAAGAATTTTGACTTAGGGCCAAAATAGGATTACTTTTAATGTTGACTCAATCTGTCCATAACAGATTATCATAGCAAGGCCTTTGATACAGTGTCCCACAGGATTCTTCTGGAGAAACTCGGTGCTCATGGCTTAGATGGGTATACTCTCCGCTGGGTTAAAAACTGGCTAGAGGGCCGGGCCCAGAGAGTGGTGGT
>JAOXNG010000001.1:215123158-215133814 GCA_028566535.1 Scolopax minor
AGCTTTAAAAAAGAGGATCCTCCCTCTCCTTGGAAATCATATGGAAATCTTGGAACAAAGATCATATTTCAGAAGAATCTGCCTAATGCATGAAGCTGAGCTAAAGAGAGTGAATGTAGATCACCAGAATTACTGGAGGTGCTGAGAGAAGAACCACTCTCAATGGGTGGGCAAGATCCTAAGTTGATAAAAATCGCAAGGAATGGAATTCAATTACTTTTTTTTTAATATTTTGAAATGTTGACTATGAATGTAGGACAGTGAGTAGAGGGGCATATTCAGAATATTTAGAAGTAAACAGATACGATATTAAAATGAGAAAAAAATACAAAAATAAAAATAATATTACAAAAAAAATATCTCTTTCACTTATTTACTCTTTTCCTTTCCTTTAGTATTCATCTATAAGGGTTTTTTTATGGTGTTCTGTTCAAAGTCTTTCTTTTACTGGAAGGGATAACATCTGCCATAATCTTTGGAAAATGCCCAGAACATCAGATATTGTCACATTTCAAAGAAATACCTCAACCAGTTTGCATTTTTCTATCCCTTTATAAATACCATCTGTTTTATTTTAGAAAACATTTGTGTGACCTTTTTTAACTGGAGAGCATATTCGTCATCATAACCAGACTATGCAAATAGATAATAGGGTAATAAGGTTCCTAGAAAATTAATGTTTTTGTTCACCGATGTCCAGAGTTATATTGCTTGAAATATGCTATGAATGATACGAAGCCTCAGGTATTAACAACATACCACCTATTTTGTCCTCTTTAATGCTGACAGAAGTAAGAACATGTTGTACTAAATATATCATTTATCATTTACCCTTCTTCACACTCAGCTCCTCTCTCATTTACTACTTTTACCTTGCTCATATCTCCAGGTTCAACCCTTGTGTCCCTATTCCCTTCTTTCCAGTGTGCAGTGCAAAGTTCCTCTGTCATAAGATTGACATGCCATATGTTACCATCTGCTCCAAACAGAGCGTCCACGGGAAGTGGTAAAAGAAAGTATTCTCACTCTGTGCAGAATCAGACCTTGATATAAGCTTGACAATTCACATACTGAATATATAAGCATCCCTTCTCAATAAGCAGAGGCATAAAAGTTGATCATAGCAAAAATTAGACAAGTCATCAGTAGTAGTCAGGATATAAAATCTTATGCTAATGTGATGCATCAATAGCATTATTTTTGACCATGATGTTATTCATACACATTTGTGAAGCGAAGGCTGCACACCAAGCCAAGCCAAAGGCATCAGCTGGCACAGAATACCTTCACTACATGATATGACATAAAGTGATTTATACACTGTTATATTAAACTGCTAATATATTCATGCAACCCCATACTAAAGAGGCTGTGGTTATTTACCAGCTTTCATTATCATGATGGAAACATGATTGCAACAATCTGCATGCGAGGTCTAACTTTTTTGGTTTTGTTTTTCATACTGCAGAATGAGCTCTCTACATATCTGTAGGAGGGAAAAGATCTCTACATACTAGAATTGGACCAGCATCTACCCAGAAAAGACTTTGAATAGTATAAAGTCTGCCAGAGAAGCATACTCAGTGTGTAGGAAGGACAATCTGCTTTCTATTGGTTGTAATAAAGCCAGCAGCATCTGCTGCTGTTCAGCAATGCCACCACCACTACTCAATCTCTTAATAACATTTTTCATTCCCAGACCATATTCTGAGCCTTCCATTTGGAATTTGCCTGTTTGAACAGAGGCGACCCAGTGAGATCCTAAACTTCATTACAGAACCTAATTCCAGAAAACTCATTAAATGCTGGTGTCATCAGACAGAGGCTGATGAAACCTCCTCTTAAAGCAGCATGAAATTCTAGTCACTTATCGGAAGATGAACCCTCTCAACTCTGTCAATAATGAAATCAGGTAAGCTTTTCCACAGCATTTCCTTTTAATCATATACTCTTCTGAACACTGAGTAGAAAGATTAAGCTCTAACTCAAAGTACTAAAAATAGGGAGGCAATTTAGCACAGAGTTCTGATTTTCTGGATGCTTGATGGGGCATAAATGTGTGAAGATTTGAGAAGACTTCCTTTGCTCAATGGCCAGATGCAGAGCAAGAAGTGGGGACAATATTCCATGGAGTACTATGAAAATAATAGAAATAATTCTGGTCTTGAGAAACTGGAACAACTTGCATTCAAATATTAACCAGAATTATATGGTTTTTAGTATTCATGCCTCTGTGGCTCAGATGTTATGCAGGAACACATTCTGACTCAGTTACAGTTTCAAGCGATGATTTAGCTCTTCTGCACTAGGAAGACCAGACGCTTTCTCATTACCCATTTTTACTAATATAGTCAAAATGATCCTTCTACATAAATACACTAATTGGTAGATAAAGAAAAATAAATAAATGTCAACTAAATTAAATTAAGGTCACTTAGGAGACTACAGAGTAAGCACTGGTAGCAACAAGTGGTCCTACAGCACAGCACACACAACCCTGTAGTTCAAACTGGTTTCAGTATTATCAACATGATGCTACTTCAGCCCCATAGAGAATGTTATTATTAAGTAAAGTGAAAGTCTATACTGTTGGCAATTGACTGGAAAAGAAACAACAGCTTCAAGCTATCATCATCTATCTATTTGACCCAACAAAGTGGTTTGAAGGATTTTTCATATGGAAAAAAAATAAGCTCTTACCTTCAGTATGTACAGCAGAAACATAGGTCCAGTTATAGCGCTTGACAATGTCCACCATAGCCCGTGCTTGCTGTGCATCAGATGGCACAACTCTCATAAAATACTTGAACAGAGTTTTGTCGCTTAAGTCCATACTTGTAGCAGAATAAGCAATCTGAGGTATATTGAAAAGCTGCAACAAATTCTGGACCTGGATAGCAACTGAGCTAGAGCCAGGTCCAATGACACCAACAATGGGTTTCTTGGAGCGGAAAGATGATGAAGATCCATCCACACATCGCACCATCCCTTCCTCTTCTTCTGACGAAATAAGAGAGTCCCTTATAAACTCAATGCTCTGCTCCAGAGCCACAGCAGAATGCCAACAGGAGTCCCTTATTTCACATCCTAGTGTGATATTTGGCAACAGTGTGGGGTCCAAGTTAATTCTGTCAAGGGTATGTAGCATTGCCTCCACTCTCTGAATGCCATACTGCTCTCTTACCTCTCCACATTTCCTCTCATGAACCTTGTCAACAGTTGGTTGATGGTGGACAGAGAATAGAGCTCCAATGATAATATCACCAGGCATGTGTGCAACCACCCTTCTTTCATTGGCCTGTGCAGAAACCAAAAGCCCAAAGTTCCCACAGACATCTTCCTTCAATAACAGGATTGCAAGGAACAGCAAAAGGACCATTTTAGGAAATGGTTTAGGCTGGTAGAAACAACATGACGGAATGAAACTGGAGAGCTGTTGAAAAGCAGTTATCAAATCTTTTGGAAAAAAGGAGCACAATGCTGATGGTTAACCAGGAGTTTGCGTATATTCTCTAAGGAGTCACCATCATCTCCAAGTGGACAGCTATGCAGAGCTGCACATGTGATCATAATCCTCATAACCTTAAAAATAAATAAATAAAAAGAAAAAGCTTTAGAATTAGTTATAAACTCAGCTGTGTAATCTATTCTAAAATTGCACCTATTCCTATTGCTGTCAATGACTAATGCATTGTTTCCTATACACACTTGCCTCTGTCATGTTTCAAGCTGGAAAACTTTGTTGTACTTCAGTGTTTCACAATCTTAGGCTTGTACTTCGGCTGGTATAAATCAATGCCTTTCTCTTTGCCACTCTTGTTGAAAAACTCTTTTGGGAAAAGTTTTCAAAGACACAAAAGACAAACAAGTATTTAATCCCAAAGAAGAAAGATACTGCCATTTCTAATGTGTATCTTCAAAACCAACACCATTTACTTTGAGGCACTTTCTATATCACAAACGCATATGTACCTTGGACTGCACTACGTTATCAATTGCAGCACTAGGAAGCCGCTGTTGACAAACAAAGCTGTTCTTGAAATATCCTAAGCTGGATAAACAATACCCAGCAGAATATGGTTCTTCAAAGCTGTAAATATGTTTTTTCTTAAAAAGCGACAACATGAAACAAATTAATGTTTAAAATAAATTAGGATTAAGAAAACTGATTTTGTTACTCATATGTGTTTTAAGCAGTGAATATGTCAACAGAGGAACAGTTCTAAAACAGCAGAGCAGTGAAATTCTTTTCATCTTTTTATATCCTTAAATCAAACATCACTAATAAGCAGTACAAGGAAACCTGACGATGTGGACAACTATACAGACTTTGCTGATTAAAAGAAGTCAACACAGAGGCTATCCAGATGCATCGCTGACTAAAATATTTGATCTGCTCTGTTTGATGATAGTCTGCAATGCAATCTGCAGTCTGCTTTAGTGTTGAAGAAAGAAAAAAAAAAGAAAGAAGGGAGAGAGAAGAGAGAGAGAAAAAGAATCAGCAAAGAATTCATATCTTGGGTGATGGCTAATGAACTTGAAAATGTACTTGAAAATGTTGTTCTCTACCTAGCAATGTATTTGCAGCAGGATGATTCTGGTTTTAAATACAGTGCTTAAACAGTAGCTCATCCAGGTCTTGATCCCTGAGTGCATTAAAATATCATCTCTTGCTCTACACCTGCCAGTGGATCCATTCATAGCACAGCATTCATAGTACAGAAAGTTAAGCACACTCTTAAATCTAGGAGATACTGAGCTACTTAGTGAACCACATGCTCGGTTTCATTATTCACAAAACAAATGCAAAATTTTGAGGCAGAGCCTGATCTCAGTTTTACTGATATAAATCTTTTGATGTGATATAATAGAATATATAAATTTTCATACATTTCAGACCCACCAGTCATTTCTTATCCATTAACAATCATTAATAAAGTTCTGATGTTGTAAAGTGACAGAAACCCTTGTCCAAGGAAATCTACCTCTGTTTCTTCCAGGTTCAAAATCTAGCAGTATTTTGATCTTGAATTTACCCCTCACAGCTATGTCATTCAGTAAAGTGTCACAGTGAAAATCCTCCTGATTCTGAAAATGAGGCGGTCAAAACTAAAAACACTTTTCTGCTTGTGGTTCACCTTGTTTAATTATTGTTTTACATAAACAACTATAAATTGTCAACTATTTACACAGAGGAAATCACACAATAGCTTTAGTGAATAATCCCAAATGAAATCCATATCTTTAAAAAGAGAAAACATTGAGTAGAAATGGGTTTATAATATTAATTGCAATATTAATAACGTCATGCAATATTAATTTCTAGTAATAATAACTGCTAATAACAAAATAAGGTTCAGGCAACTGTAGAACACTTCAAGAGATTTTTTTTCTAGTCTGTGAAGTGTTAGCTTATCAATACTGCAACCCTTTGCCACTAAGGAATAACAGCAGTTCAATTAAGGTTAATTAGTCTCTAATTACAGAATATCACTACTGCTTATGTCTTCCAATTGTTTGTTCCGTGACTCTGAAGACAGTACTGTATAATTTGCAAACAGTCTAAAGGATGAATGACAAGGGATATCTCTGTACAATATCACAGCTAATAAAGTCTTATACCTCCAATTAATATAATGTATTATCACTTTAAAAAAAAATACTTAATTATTTACTAACTTATTAACATTTGAAAAGAAATAGTACTTTGTTCTTTAAAACCATGGATGCTTATTTTCTGAGCTTCTCAAATTAAGGTTACTTGTACAGACCACAAGTAGATCTAGACAAATGCCAGCTTTGCCGCAGATTGTAACTGGATATACAATTAGATGCCTTTTTATAACCTCACTGTGCAGCTGTGTATATACAAATAGAGAGAGTTCAGAGGACTGGGTGAGCTTGTGAAACAAAAAAAAAAATTCCGATCCCCATCCACCATTTTAATTCTATCAACCAGGTTTCTGGTCAAGTTCAGTAATACTGTTCTTGGTCTTATGTTTATGGATTAAACAGTTTCCATTCATGATATATGAGAAAGAAAGGGGAGCAAGACCATTTTTATCTTATTCACTCCAAATAACATGTTTCCTTTTTTCTGTCTACAGTTGTATCTGTCAGTATAAAATTACAGTGCAAAGAATGAAGTAAAGCTGAGGGTCTCCTTTAAATCTCTGGTTCCATAATAATAGCAGATCTCATGGCTAAGGGGTTCCTATGGTCCAAAAGAAAGTTCTGAAAGCAATAAAATCCTTCAAAAAAAAGCCAGATGCAGAATGCAGTTGCTCCAGAATTCATGAACTTCCTTCATATACCCCACTATATTAAAGTGAAAGTCAGTTGGGACTTACAAAGCTGTTACTAATTACACCAAGAAAACCGCTTATGTTTTATAGTATTAGGCTTAGGACTCATACCAAAGCATCTGAAGTCAATGCTTCCTGCAGGCTTTCATGATGCAGTGAAACAACCTGGAATTTATATTGATATGGCTAAGTAAGCCTGCTAATTTTCAGTAGATTTATATTTGTATAATATAAATCTGGTTCTATGGGGCTACTCTTGCTCTCATAAGCCTAAAAAACATGGAACAATTGAGGTAGGAAAGGACCTCGGGAAGTTGTCTGGTCCATCCACCCTGCTTAAAGCAAGTTCTACTAAAGCAGGTTTCTCAGCTTCATGTCCAGTCAGGTTTTTAATATCTCTTGAGGATGGAGACTCCACAACCTTTCTGGACAACCTTTTGCAGTGTTTGACCACAATCACAGTAAAAACAGTTCTTTTTTATGTTTAAACAGAATTTCCTGTGTTTCAATTTGTGTTTATTGCTTATCATATTTCCACTGGATATAGTTGGTTATACCCCAGTAACAAATCCCATTTTAGGCCAAAATGGCTGAGCTGATAGACTAAGAACACTAATTACACATCCTGGAAAACATCTTCCTGAAGAGAAGATGGCCAAGGGAACAGTTCAAATACACAATTTTACTGTTTTTCTGTCCTGAGAGAATCACATACAAGCCACTCCACATTTTGATTACCATTCTTTCCTACTACAGGAAGCTTATTATTACAAGCAGGATGAGTACTAAAATAAAATTAAGCAAAATTTCATAAGCCTAAATTTAACTCCCGTTTAAATTGTTAGGAATAACCCTAAAGGGAGATTAACATGCTACAGCCTTCAGGCTGAGAGCAGAGATATCAGTAGCATCAAAGTCAGTGAACTCTTGAATGCATGCATAAAGTAACGGGAGTTGTTTACCAATTAATAATTTATCTATCTGCATTTACTTGTTTTCATTGATGGACAAGCAAATCAACATGCACAGCACTTACGGTGAAATTTACTTTTCACACTGTTCAATTTCTTCAGCATCAAGGGAGTTATTCCTAATTTACTGCAACATAGGCAAAATGGAATCAGGCACTTAATTACTGGTGTATCAGTTTATTGCAGCTATGGATACTATAAATTAATCTTGAAGTCACATGCTTTAACAACAGATGACAGACACTTCAGTCTCAGTCTTCTGGTGAACTAATTTCACCCTTTCACCCTTCAGAGCAACTGCAGAAGCAGTAAGGCAAAAAGATAATTCTGCCTCTCTGTCCTTTCTTCAGTCTTGCCCTAGATAAAAATTTAAGGGCTACCCAGATGACTGAAGACACAGATCTGATGGAGCACTGGACATGTTCCTATAACCTCTGTTCTCTCTGGCAGTAAAAACTTTATGCCAGCCTCTGTCAGGAGAAATCCTCAGCTGTTCCTTTAGGGCAGAGTTCCAGCTACTTCATGTTGAGGTTTAACCAAGTAGAAAATGAGCATCTGTAATATTCCATGAAACATCACACAATTCTTAAAATTATTTCATTCAGTCTCAAATGCAAGTCAATCTATACTTACACTCTATACAGACCAAAATAAACAAAAAGATCTATAACATCTAACAGGATTAAATAAATCTTGATCAAAATCAAACTATGAACAGCAGTTCACAAAGGGATGATTTTCCACTATGTCCACAGCTGAGTGTATATACATGGGGTACGACTGACTTTATTAAGTGCTTCTACTGTCGCAGGTGTAACTGTAATTGTGTAACCTTAAGAATGAAACCCTTTCCCCCTGTGACTTACTTTATTATAGCAGCGCCCACTAGTGACCCCAGAGTGAAGGACCTGTCTTTTTGGCAATCTGAATTCAGCTCTGTAGCTTCTAGTAGGTAAAACACAAACTCAGCAAAGGGAAGACTTTGATTTAGCATGTTTTGTATCAGGGAAAGAAAAAATTAAAAGAGGTTTTATTCAGTTTTCTTCTTTGTTACAACTTTTTAAGTTTACAGCCTGTTTTTCATAGTCCATAAATCTTCAGGCAGATTTAAATAATAAAAAATAAAATGTCGTTTTACTTAATCACAGAACATTGTGGTGATGGGGTGAGAACTTATGTTCCAACCCAGGATAGCACTTGGGAATATGGTCAGTGTTAAGCACGTGAAGAACGCTACTGGTCAAATAGCTGTAAAGACTTATCTAAAGTTTAACATCTCTTTAACGGATTTTCCAGATCAGAACAATCACAAAAACTTAGGCCCCCAAAATCCATTGATTTATAGTAACAAATTTTACTTACATGCTATGTTTGTATAGCCTACAGCTACCTACAGCTACATTTAATCAGCCTGCTGATTAAACGCTTTCCAGGCATTCATTTATAATACATACTGCAATTAATTCAGTGCCATCAGATACGAGATAATATATGTCGATACAGATGTGGATCAAATCAGTATATCCCAAAGAACTAATACAGGTTTCTTCATCAGAGAAGACAAAACCTTAGAAGAAGCAACTCTCCAGGGTCAGTCCTGCCACTTAGTGCACCTTGAAAATCTTCAAATAGCAAAAGGTGGAACTGCCTTAGAAAAATTATTCCATAACAAAGGAGACCTGTCAGCTCATCTGAATGGTGAACAATCTGAGGAAAAAGTGTGCCTTCAGGATGCTAAGCCTTTGCTCAGTTCTGCTGGCTATTGGCATTGCAAATGTTAAGCATCAGGTTCAAACTATTTTGGCAATCTAACCTCCAATGCTATAGAGAGAATCAGTTTGCAGGAGGTCCCACACACCCTCTCCTCAGAGGTAATTCAGTTTGATTACCAAAACCTGATGCCCTCAAATGGTCTTCAGTTGAAAAACATGAATATGAGCACACTGTTCTGTTTTGACATTTCTACTGTGTTTAAATTTTCTATTCACAAAAAAAAAAAATAATCAAACAACCATTAGTCATTGCATTATTGGCTCTGAATTCCAGCAGGCATTGGGGCATTGGATCAAGCCCTTTGACAAAGGAAACAGCCTTATACAACAGGAGAGACTACAAAGCAGCTTCCTGTAATTCCACTTAGGAGGAAACTGAGCAGCACAGAATAATTTTAACCATTTGGCCAAAACAGCCACTGAAAATAAGAGTCGTGTGCTGATCTCATGCCTTCACAGATAATAAACATAGAATGCTATAATTATCAGCAAGTTCCTTAGCAATCCCAGGAAGATCTTCCCCATATTATGCCCACGCACACACTTTCTGTTTTATGAAACAATTTTGATTTTAATATGTAGGTGCTTAACTTCCCCATAAAACTTGAAATGATCTCTGCAATTCCGCTAAATATACTACTTATTGTTGCTGTTACCAAAAACCTGTTATACCATATGATGCAGGAACTAATAGCTCTGATGTGATTTCAGCTGTAATCATAGACATTTTATTAATTAACAAAACTGTTTGCTCTGGAGGAGGTGATCAAGAAAAAGCAATAGCAATTCCAAAAAAAAAAAAAACCCGTTTTCTAGAAAGTTGTAGCAAGAGTGGTCTTACAGTGGCATGCCAGTACTACCACTGTACCAAAACAGCCATAAAAATGCTGGCAAATAAAATGATGAAGAATCTATACAGAGACCCCTAAAATGCTCTGTGATCATTTGAAACAGTGATTAACCCTGACATCCCCAGTCATGTAGCATGTAAAGCATTTTGGGAACCTGCAAAATATTAGTATGTGATAGAAATGTTTAGGAATATGGTAATTAAAAAAAAAAGTCATAAAGAATGAAAAGAACCTGGCAGTTAACTGCTCTATACACCTCTGCCTTTCAGGATTGTTTAGAGGAGCGCGTTTTCAAGACGGTCCTCCGTCACTTTGCTTTCAAGATGATCCCCCTGCTTTGCCCTCAAGACTAGAAGAAAGAAGCGTCCTGCGTCTCCCTTAGACCCAGTCACCCCCCACCGCCGCCAGGAAGCCCTTCTCGGAGAGGAGGTCGAATGGGAGTGGGGCTGCCCGGGGAGGCGGAGCCCCGGGGGTGCGGGACAGCGGGCGGCGGGGCCCCGGGGGTGCGGGACAGCGGGCGCTGTCCATGGTGCTGAGCATCCCCCGCCGCCAGCGTTCGCCTCTCCGGCAGGTTTAGGGAAGGGAAAAAAAAAATAAAATCTAAAAATCAAACAGTAGTAAAAAATAAATATAACCAAATCACGTTTTCCGTGCAGGACCCCATTTTTTACAAATAAATGAATGCATTGCACTCCATGAAGAAATACTGCAGAAAAGGTCTAAATATAATATGTAGTGTAATGAGTTTAGCAGGAAG
>JAOXNG010000001.1:215159902-215170925 GCA_028566535.1 Scolopax minor
GCGAAGTGTCTTTGCAGGGAAGTGTCTTAGTGACATCATAAGTGCCAAGAGTCTTCGATGCGAAGTGTCTTTGTGACCCCATAAGTGCGACGATTCTGTGCAGGGAAAGATGAGCAAGTAGCTGACAAAAAGATCCTGGCATAAACTTTAATGCATTTTAGTATTCTTATGTGTTATGGAAATGTAAAGAATGGTGCAAAGTTCCCTTTGAAAACTCACTCTTAAGTCTTTACTTCTCCCACCTCCTAAGTGATCTACCAAATCATAGCTCTCAGAATGCAGTCAGTCCTTCACGCTTTCTGAAATTAGCCTTTCCTCTCAAGACTTCTTACGTTTTTACTGGATTTGGGTTTTTGACAAAAAGGCTCTAGTGATACAATTGCTTAGACTAAGTCCATTTTGGGTGGCTAGGAATAATTTAAAGTTAATAAAATAATTAAACAATTTAAAGTTAATTTAAACATTTTAGTCACAGAATCTATTAACATTTATGTCAGAAATATTAAACACATTTCTGTTTAAATAAACCTCTATAATTTGTCTTTGTTAATTGCACTGATGCATCACTTTCCAAGCTATCTATTTTTGGTATATTCTACACGTATGTTCTCTGTCTTAGGGAGAAGAAAGGACTTCCTACTACTTGACCATTCATTTCTTTCAAGTATCTTTCTAGACACATGAACTCTCACAGGACCTATAAATGGTGCACGAATAATATTCACAGTATCAATGTGAGTAACCTCAAAGAAATCTGGTTTGTTGGCTACAAAATCTATTTTCTTTCACACAGCTTTTTGCTTTTTCTTCTGAAAAGTTAAAAACAGGCTTTTTATTTTGTAAAATATTTACTTTTTATTTTGTAAAATAAACCTCAAATCTTCGGGCATTCTCCTTTTTAACTACTGTGGGAACTTTGTTGTTGAATATCAAGGAGACATGTTATATTTGCACTGCTCTGAAGCAGAGACCAGGAAATGCCTGGTGACATATGTGCTAAACATATCCTGTCTGCAATGGAGCAATTGCTTTTGTTATAGAAACGGTTTAATGAAAGGATCAGCTTCTCCATTATTCTCCCCCCACAATGGACCATGGTAGATGCTCTATGAGTCTGAGAACAGAACAAGTTTGTAGAGACATTTCCCTGGAACGATTCCCCTTTCTCAAGCAATTTAGGGTTCTAGACTTCCTCTAGAAGCTAGACTTCTGGAGCCTGAGATGATGTATTCGTATTTATCAGGCCTTGATAATTTTTTCTTACTGAATTGGTCTGGTCAGTTTTTGAACCTATGAAAATTTTCAGCTACAAAAGATCTAGTAGCTTAACTATGACTTGTAGGAAGAAAATTCTCTTTTTTTTGTTTGTTTCAAATGTATTGCATCCTAATGGCAAAAAATAAGGAGAAAAATTCAAAAAAATAATTCGTAATGCACCTTCTCCATGTTACTCAAAACTGTCAGTTATTATTAGGATCATTGTACATTACTTGGGAAGGAACATTTTTCCCCATTCTCCCAAGTGCTTAATGTCTTACCAAGACATTTTCTTCTTTATTCAGAGAATTTGCACCATGAGAAACTGAGTTTCCTATCCGCTATTTGCACTGAAGTGAATTTGAATGTCAAGGTCTTATTTATATATTTATTTATCTGTGGATTAATTATTCAAGTTCTACAGAGAAAGTCAAATTCAGTACAATTTGATTCTTCATTACAGTCATTATTTGGAAAGGGGGAGAATCAGAGACTACATCTAATGTTTGAGTCTTTTGTGTAGCTGGGCCTTTGAGCATTGTCAGACAGTTATGGAAGGTTAATAAGATTTTTTGAATTTTAAACAATGTATGTCTTTTTCCCTTATCTTTCATATGCTGTAGAGAGGTTTAAATTAATAGAAATGTGAGTGGAGCTATTATAATTGCCTCCTTTATTATCTGCATTCTCTCCCTGAAATGATCTGGGACTGAAGAACCACATGATCTTCTCTGCTCTGCAGAGCAGGAGAAGCAAAAGGAAGACGTGTCATTCTCCTGTGGGCACGTTGGACTTGCAGATCATTTCTTTCTTGCCCATTGCAGCATGGGAAGCCCCTGCTGGGAAATCTTGCAATAATAATCATTGATGCAGGTCACAGTCTGGGAAATGAAGGAACATTCACTTTCCACAGTTCTCCTTCTCCCATTGTGTCTCATGGAAAATGCCTGTATATTATGGTCTCCGATAGCCTGATTTGCTCCTTCTATCAGAGTTACCAAGATAAGGGGGTTTCAGGAAAAGCAAAAGCTTCAGACTGTAAGAACCAATTAGCAATAAAAATTCATGATGTTTAAGGAGTTTTCTGAATGTCTGTAAGTCTAGCCAGCCAAACTGCTTTTCAAACCCAAAAGAGGTAAAGCTCACCGCAGGAGAACATTCAAAGGAAAGAGTCTGAGTGCAACATATGAGATTAATTCTGCTGTGCATATTTTTTTTTCCACTAGAACTAGCCATGTATAATCACTTTTTTGATATTTTTTAAATTTTAAAGGTTATTCTGTAGATATGAAAAAGTCATCATCTTTTCCCATTCACAAAGTTTTTATTTACTTCACCAAATCTCTGGGATTTGCTTTAGAACAACTGTAACATTCTCCTCACCATGTTTGAGTATTTAAAGGATTTTTGGTAGTATGTTAAAAGGACCAATTTATGACTAAAATAATGTGTGTTTAAAATTATGAGAAAAATATGCACATGAACTGCTTATCTGGTGCTTGATTCCACCTTCTATCTATAAGCAAAGGCAAGGTTTCATGGAAGCCCATCTGTTTGTGGCTTAGAAGAGGTTATATGAGGTGACCTCAGGCTGGTCAATATATATGCACCAATCCCAACTGATTCTCTTATTCCTTTTCCAAATTTAGTTTTCAACACTGCAAAACCATATTTGCCTTACCACCAGGAGCTGCTGAGACCTGCTCGCTTCTAAATGTCACTCTCATGTTTTTTAATACGCCATTTGATTGTCTGTTTTGCAAAGCATGCACACACACAAAACCAACAGGCAGATACTAGGAGTTTTTTATTATTCTTCTGTGTCTCTACAGAGCTGGATAAATGGAGCAGGACAAGTCTGTGAGAAGGGCCCAGAGGCACTTATTAGACACAGCTCTTTCTGAAGAGGAGCTCGGCACAGTAGGCAGCCCAGGAGGTAGGTTCCCCTCAGTCAACCTGCAGAGAGTTAAGTTTATCAGAGGACATTAGAGAGGAGGAGAAAGATTTAAGGTTTATAACTGTGAGAATAAGACTGCAGTTGATTAAGACACGGCTGTGGGGTACCTGCCACAAGGGCAAAGGATGTGGCTCTGCAAAGTGGGTGAGATAGTCCAAGAGATCTCTGACAGAGCAAAGGCTGGCTTTGCCTCTCCCCTAGTTGTTTCAACCACTAGTTTTGCATGCGTTAGAGTGCTTGCATAACTCTTCAGCAGGCCAGTTCCCCTTGTAAAATAAGCAGAATATTAACCATCAAAAAAAAATATGAATAGTTTCCTTGCAGGTTGCTGAAAAACTCTGTACTTTCAGCCTCAGTGAACTTGTAGATGAGACAGGGATTTCCTGAAACCAGCATGCTATTATCCACCTAGTTAAACCTCGGCCTTAGCCTGCTATCAAGGCCAAATTCAAGTATCAGCCACACAGTAGTAAAAAATCATATCATACTTTTCCTCTGAAAGCTGGCAGGGAAGCATTCAGACTCACTCACCAGAATTTTCACTCTGCCCAGCATGCTCCCAAAAGCCAGAAGCCAGCCTGCCCTTAGCAAAGAGCTGAAAGCAGAGGTGAAGTGTAACCGAGCTATAGAAAATATTGCTTCACCATCCCCTTTGGATGCCCTTCTGTCATCAGAGTGATAGATATCAGATAGGTTTTGGCTCATCTGCAGCAAAAACCAAAATCTTGTAAATTATAGATTGGTAGGTTAGTACTTACTTTCATACTATCTTCCATCTATAAGAGGGGAAAACTGTCTTTTGTCTTTTGCTGGTTTTTCTATACTTTTATTGCTTCGATTGCGTCAGCAACTCTTCTCTCTTGCTTTGGACTACAGATCAATGTCTTTTCTTCATACTCCTAGATGTTACCTGTAATATTTAGCCTATGTTTTCAGACCACTTTGAATACCTATTTTCTGGTGCACTTAGTATGTCTCTCTGGGGCTCCCAGTATCAGATCACAAATAGCATGGCCATGTAATAAAAGTGCAATAAAACTCACTGGTTAGATGCTGTTAAAATGGATAGATTAACATTGTGCCAGCAGGCTTTGTGATTGATCAAATATCATCTGTCTACACTTTCATTATTTTGCTAGAACAGGTAGCTCTCCTCTTTACATGCAGTATAAGCCCATAAAACTGGCCGCTGGCCTTGTCTTCTCTGACTAATTCAATAGTGCTGAGCCTGGGGATTCATGCATGGAACAGGTTACATGAGGATTGGGTTGATAATGCAAAGATTGCTTTCATAACCATGATATCAAAACTTTGGCTTGGGAAAGCAATCACACCTGTGACTTCTTTTTGCAAGAGTTCAGGACTGAGGCTGGTTGGGGTGACAGGAGTGTTTTGAATTGCTGAACATGCCAAAATTAATTGAACCTTGCACTGAATTTCAAATTAGGGGCCCAACCAACTCATGGTTGGATATGCCCATGGTTACCTCTGTCATACCATCAGCTGTACAGACTGCATATTGGGTATGTTGCTCTTCAGTTAAAAGTTAGCTACCTACAGCATTCAGAATAAATTTTCAGCCTAGGGTTGTGCTACTTTCATACACTCAAACAGGTCTTTAAGCCTGATCTTCAAATATCATACTAAAAGGTGTGGAGGTCTTCATCTTAGGCTAAAAAGTTTGTAGAAGTTTCTAGTCTACTTCTTAGTAAACAGCTTTGATTAACAGGAGTAAACTTAGTGAAATTCTTATTTCTAATCAGAAACTTGGGGGGTTTCCACATAAGGATAAAAAGCTGATGAATAAAAATTAAATATTTCCCTCTTCCTTGTGTAATGTTTAAACTCTCATCTGCTTCATGGTTCTTAATGGTAAGCCGAACTATTCTTAATCTTCCCCCTCCCATTTATCAGTAACTAGGAGATGGATTTTTCATTGTGGTTTTCACCACAACATAGTATCTATGACGTGTCATTACCCTACATTCACTCCTGCTTGCTTTCTCCTGGTGGCCAGAAGCTAGATTTGGCTCAGTGGCAAATCACTGAGGTGTCTGATAGCTCCATCTGGCACATGGGTCATGGAGCAAGGGAAAAAAACAATACTTTGTCCTTCAGCTACATGAAATGTGAGCTCAGCAGGAGCTTAGGAGAACATCTGCAACCAGGTGCCTTGTGCAGCGCATGAGGATGCTAATGCTGAACAGCAAGGTAAGGATCAGAAAGCACAATCTGAGACTACTGGTTTGTCAGACTGAATTTCCTGGCTGGTTAAAAGACTATCTTTCCTTCCATTTGTCAGTGCTCTGTCATAGTCAAAAGGTCCTTGTACTCATCTATCTCAAATAACCTTTTTTTCTGTTTGGTTTTCTCTTGACTGTTTTTCTCTCCACTGGAACTGAACAGCGCAAACTTTTTCTACCCAGCCTTTGTTTCTTCACATTTTTATACTTGACTTTTAAAATAATTATAATTAAAAATTATTCTCCATTTTCCCATCCCAAATTTCACTTTTTCCCCATTCAACATAGATATTTGGACTTTAAAATCCCCACAGAAGTCCTAAAAAGTGTTGACAAACAACATTGAGAGATGCTTCCTTTGAAGTGTCATCCAGCTGTCAGAATTTTTTAAAACTCATTAATATTACTTGAAACTTTGACTGCTTCAGTATCAGCAGACCAGAACTGAAATTTCTTGTGACATCTTCCAAAAGAAAGAAATTATCTTTCGAAGGACAGCCCAGTCAGATCTGAGGAGACTAAGAGTTATTTTTATGAGGCAATATGAACCCCCTTTCAATGCTATTGTCTTTTTTTTGGATTGTTCCTTTTCTTTGTCCATAACCCCAGCAGAAAGATAAAGGCCATGTCTATAAGAACAGTTTGGTTTGTCATTGAAGAATGGTGCTGAAAATTTGATCCTAATGCCACAAGCGAGCCAACATATATGAACCTCAGGAAGACATCTCACTACTCTGTGTCTGGGTTTTTTCCTTTCAGTAACTATTGACATTTCTATAAAGTGCCTAAGGACCTTCTAATAAAAACACCAGTCTACTATTAGCTACTAGCGTTACGGGTCTACATTTCTAGACTGAAACCAATGCTTTAACTGATCCAGTTGCTAAATTTAGGGTGGAGTTAAGATTTGGTGACATGAGACAGAGCCCCAAGCTCATCTGTGGTTGAAGGTTGCCTCTATGAGACCCAACTGTGAAGTGATTCCTGATCATATATGTTTTGGAATCAAGTAAAGTTGGGCATGGACACCAAACCCTTGTCTTTCTTGTTCTTGAATAGAGAAAGAGGTGTGCCTTAGCCACACTGATCTTATGGTCCACACAGCATTTGTGGACCTTAAATGGGTAAGTTTTGGCACATGCTGAAATGTGGTCACCCAGAAGTGAGAAATGGGTCCCTCAAAACATATGGAAGACGATGCCAACCCATTGGCAGAACACAAAGGAAAGAGTTTTCAGTCAAAAAGACTAAATTCACGTATGGACAAACTTAAGGCAGATTTAATGTTTGGTTTCTTTTTAGATGAACAATGAAATAAAGAGTTCTGTGTTGAAGCACAAAAAAAAAAGTCCCATGAGGCCTCTCTTAATAAAGAGAATTTTGCCCAGAGGCAGCATGTAATGTGTGACTGTCTCATGTTTTGGTGACTCTACAGTCACACATGGGTATAGGAGCACATATTTTCTTATTTGTTTAATATTTATGGCAGTTGATATTTAGAAATTTTGTTTTTTTCAACTGTTATATGAATTGCTGACAGTTACTCAACACCGGACTCTGCACAATAGTAGGCCAAGAAGGGCGTGTGCTGCTCTGCCATCACATTCTTCATTCAGAGTTTCTCATTTAATATTGTTTCACAGGGGATTGCTCTGTTAACCAGGTGCTTCAGAAACTTGTCATATGACAACTGTCAAGGCTCAAATTATTATTTTTTTAACATTGAACATAAAATCTCACTTGAATATAAAAATAGAATATTGAATGCATTTGTGTCTATGAATATCTGCCTAAATATATATATGAGGGCTTTCCTGGTTCGCTCTAAGGCTCTACCTCAGGCCTTTCTCAATCCTTTTTTAATTTTCAGTGAAAATTAAAAAAAAAAAAAAAAAGAAAAAAAAGGAAAGAAAATAATTATCCTCAGAGACAAATCTCTTCTCGCATATAGTAGTTTTGCACTAGCCTCCATGGGAGGAACTGTAAGTGAAATAAATTGCAAAGGTTTCCCAAACAGCCAGGCATAGAGAAAATAAAATAAATCAAACAAGTAACATTTCTGTGATGAAATCCGTTTTACAAGCCTAGCTTGGAAACCAGGGGAATCAGTCAAAAAACAGTAAACATCAGCCTGTCGTTAGAAACATTTTTTGAAAAAGCAGTTCCTTTTCCTTTGCACTTCTTGCTCCAAGCTCCCCCATCACGGGCTTGCTGGCAGTGGGACTTGGGGATAATCTCCTGGAATACCTGAGGCGTAGAAGCCAACAGGATTAAAGCACCTCGTGCCCCTCAGCATGGTCATGTGATGACCTGCTGATCCTAGCAAAAGGCATCGTTTCCCAGCAAAGTTCTCACTTTGTTTGTTAATACATTATTCCTGTCCTGTTGGGATTCTCCCAAAACGTAAGGAAATAATTCACAATGTTTTTTATAAAAAAATGAAACCAACAAAACAGCTCCTACTAATCGCAGTGGTAGCTGAAGAAAACTGTGGATAACTCATGTGGAAATTGCCCAACAGCAAAACTTTGTCCCTTTGCTTCAACAGACAACTTCACAGAATTTATAACTTCTAATGCCACACATACAGCTCTCATCAGGGTAATGTATAAGAAAAAGAGGTGGGTGGTCTGGAGGCTGCCCAGTAACATATTGAGTAAAGAATGTAGATACAGTGTTTGCAAATTATCTGATGGGAGAAAAAAGGGAGTCAAGATTTGTTTTCCAGCTCCGGAGGCAACTGCTTTAAGTGCTTTCTCTAAATCTATTGGTAGATTTCCTGTAGTCCCCACAAAATTTCAGAGAAGATTTGGGTGCAGATTTCAGTGTCTCATTAACTGTCAATGTGCTATGGATTCTAAGGTAAAAATATTATATTTTTTCTGAAGAGTTTATTGCTTCCCTTGTAAAGTTATTTTGCTCTGTGCTGGCTCAGGAAAGGCAGTTTACACTGAAATATAAAACTGCCAAGCCAAACCATTTATTCTTGTTCTGCCCTATGTTCACACTTAATCTGATCACATATTATGTTTACTTTCTCTTAAAAAAAATAGATAGCTTACTCCCACATTGGTTTTGTTTTGTTTTTTTTTTCTCATTCTTAAGTTTACTGTGCTTATTTAAGTGATCAGATTCTTTTGGGTCTTTTTTTAAACAACCATAAAGCATACAATCAAACAAGGAATCTGAGGAGCCAACAATTGTTGCTGTGTCCAAATTTTAATTTTTACTTCCTTTCCAATTGCCAGAGGAAAGCAATCATGTGCTAGGCAGAAGATGAAAGTTTATAATAAATGCCTATATTTTCAAACCTGTAGGGGGTGGGGAAAAAAGTCACTTGTCTTTCACCCAGAACATGTGATAATCAGATTAACCCTGAGTTACATTTGTGTGTAAATGCATCCAGGCTGGGAATGGGGAAGGACATTGGAGGGTGCACTGTAACAGAAGTCAGCAGTGAAGCATTCCTGGTGGAGGGGAGGAATTTCTTTCACAGCCAGGACTTTGGAAGGGTCAGAGAGAGCACTCCATGCACTGAAGCGTAACGCCTATGCTCTCCTGCTGCTCTGTAAGGATGTTGCTGTTTGCCATGGGTTTTCTGCTAGTCATCTTTCAGCCGTCCACTGGCCAGTTTCCCAGAGCCTGTGCAAACACACAGAGCTTGCTGAGGAAGGAGTGCTGTCCCCCCTGGGATGGAGATGGGTCCCCTTGTGGGGAGCTTTCCAGAAGAGGGTTCTGCCAGAACATCCTGCTCTCTCAGGCTCCGCTGGGGCCACAGTTCCCTTTCTCAGGAGTGGATGACAGAGAGGACTGGCCCTCTATATTTTACAACCGGACGTGCAGATGTGAAGGCAACTTCATGGGATTCAACTGTGGGGAGTGCAAGTTTGGTTTCTCAGGACCCAACTGCACTGAAAGGCGACTGAGAACAAGAAGAAATATCTTCCAGCTCACCACCAGTGAGAAGGACAAGTTTCTTGCCTACCTTAACTTGGCAAAGAACACCCCTAGCCAGGAGTATGTTATTGCTACTGGCACATATGCTCAGATGAACAATGGCTCCAACCCCATGTTCAGAAACATCAACGTGTATGATCTCTTTGTGTGGATGCATTATTATGCCTCTCGAGACACACTCTTAGGTGGATCCAATGTGTGGAGGGACATTGATTTTGCTCATGAAGCTCCTGGTTTTCTGCCTTGGCATCGGGTCTTTCTGCTGATGTGGGAACGTGAGATCCAGAAGATAACAGGTGATGAGAACTTCACCATCCCCTACTGGGACTGGAGAGATGCTGAGGACTGTGGAGTCTGCACCGATGAATACATGGGTGGCAGACATCCCACCAACCCCAATTTACTCAGCCCAGCATCATTTTTCTCTTCATGGCAGGTAAGGACAAGCCAAGGGGAAAGGGAAAGGAAAGGCTGATTTTGCCAGAATTATCCTACTAAGTGAGGTGCTCGAGCTGGGAGCTTAGCCATGCTGCATTCCCTTAGATATCCCTGGAGAGAAGTAAGCACTACCAGAGAGCAAACCAGACTTTATGTGGAATTAATCTTCATTTAGAGCTGTTTGTTTGTCTCTCTGCCTCTTTCTGACTGTAGGATTTAGGCTGCTTAATTAAGAAACTAAATTTAAGGTTGAACTTAATGTCTTTGTGTGTAGACATGGCCTTTAGCAGACTAAACAGGCTTAGGTCTGTTGAAGCAATCAGGTGAGAAAAAGTAGGATTTATGTACACAAATTGCCAGCACACAACCAAATTGCAAGACAATTGGTGACTGAATGATGGAAACAGAGACAAAGAGTTTTCAGAGATTCTACCCCTCTCCCAGTGCCTTCCTCTCTCTAAGAGCCAAAAACTGTCTAATGAAGCTTTTCAACTTTCAAATAAAAAAAAAAATAGCAACACAAAACCAACAAAACAAACAAACAAATAAAATAAATCTTTAGATTTCAGAAGCAGCTGTGTAATTCACACCAGTGGTTCAAAAGATGTATAAGAAGTAACCTCTGTTGGTCACAGAAACTAAGAAGTAAAATCAACAGCTATTCCTGCCACTTAAAAGCACTGCAAATTAAACCAACGTAAATTTTCATATTTACATAGCTGATATGTTCTCATATAGCTGAACTATACTGAGCTGTTCTAACTGAGAGTCTCCAGGTTTTTTTGTCCCTTGCTCATTATTGCCACATCGCCTAAAACACAGTGACAAAGGTCTATTGGCTTCCATAGACACACTCCATCATGACAATAGCAAGAGTCCCTTCTGGCACTGAAGTCTATTATTATGTTGATGTAAATCTATCTTTGTTCTATTTATTTCTGTAGCAACAGACCAAATGAAGGTTGGGCGTTTTTTAGTGATTTAATGGAAAGTGAAAGAGATACAAGCTCCATCAGCTCTCTGATATTCTGGCATTACAAAACAGCAACTAACTGAGCTGTTTATACTGTATTTAGTCTTGATTTGTGTCCTCCGAACAATATAGACTTTGTATGGACTGTAAATTCAAACATTCTCATTCCCATAACAGGCCTATTTTATGACATTCTCC
>JAOXNG010000001.1:215174281-215193719 GCA_028566535.1 Scolopax minor
ATGCTCAGATTGTGGCAACCTGTAATCTCCCAACAGTCTGACACTCAGGACAGAACAGCCAAGCCTTTTTTCATCCCGTTATCTTTCAGCATTTTGTCAGGTTCTGCAATCCCGTTCTGCCAAACCAGAAAGTGTTAATGAAAACTTCAGCAGGAATGAATAACCAAGTTTCCTATTCCACCCCATTTTGAGGTGGTGAGAGCGGTGTAAGTTACCCCTCAGTTCTGGGCTGCCTCTGAGCAAAGAGATTGAACTCAGCCAGTTTTTACTGAAGGCTGAGAAAATACCTTGAAGGCTCTGGGTTTATTTCAGTGCTGTCAATTCGTGTTTGTCTCATCTCCTTTTAGCCTGAGTTTCACAGCTCCGCTAGTTAATGCATGTGCTGTGGGGGTCAGAAAGATGATTAATGACCTTATCCTTGTACAAAGATGTTTCTTAGGATTTCTTTGAAGCTTTGTTTTTGTTTTCCAAATTTTCTTTTTTTTTTTTTTTTTTATTCAGTCCTCTGCCTTGTTTTACTTTTCCATTCCTGCTAATATTCAAGAGTACATGAAGAACCAAACATAAATATACACAGCCTTTAAATTTTTTTTTTATCTGCTATAGATACAGAACCTTTTAAAGTTCTACCTATAAAAACAAGCTCCCAAAGTACACTTTGTACTGTTGTGGGTTATTTGGTAATTTCCTTGCATTTTCCCAGTTTGGTGAGTAAATGGCTCCTGGATGCCACTTACTAGGATTAGATTATGCCAAGCCCTAATGCAGCCAAAAAAGGAAAAATTAAACCTCTTTACAATTGCCAAATATTTTAAATCCAGCATGAGGGCTGCACTTTAATACCATTCCCAAGGAAGAATGGAGTCATGGGATGGGCGCCATAGATAAGCAAGTCTTGTGGTTGCTCTGGCTGTAATCTGAAGTGGTTCTTTTAGGCTATATTAATCTGGAACACTATGAAAAACATGCTGATATAGTTTCTGGCCAGGGACAGAAGTCCTGCTCGGTGGGCTCAGAAGAAAAGCAGAACAAGGGACCCACTCTAAAGGAAGCAGAGGTGCAGATTAACCCTTTGAGTGGCTGTACTTCCCCAGCAAACTAACAAACTTCAGGTCACTTTGTAAGTGAGCAGCTATTTCAACACCATAGAAAATGACCTTTTTTCAAGTGTTGAGGTATATATTACCTGGATTGCATGTCCCTGTGATTTGATAAATCCAAAGCAATTAAAAAGAATTTGTCACTAAAACTCCTAAAGTTTTAAACTTAAAAATAGCAAAGGACTGAACACTGCTGAAGACTCTTGTAATGTAGTTCACTTAATTTAGGCACAGGGGTTAGTCTGTGCAGGCAGTTGCACGCTAAAAGACAAAAGGGTTTCCCATTTCTGAAAAAAGTGTGAGACAGCAGCAACGCTTCCACACATTTACAGTCTGTTCTCTAAGAAACGATACACAGATTTGTGCTAAAGATCTCAACTGCAGTGCATGGAAGGATTTTTTTTGCTGGGTGCTACAAGAGCCAGGAGCAATGCTGCGTATTCTGGACTGCCACCTACTGGCGTTTGCTCTGCTAACTACTTACATAAGCTTTTCATCTGAATATCTTCCTAGCAATTTTCCTGGAGCCGGTGAATTCATGCATCCAGGGAAGTAGGCATCAGGTCAGTTTGAGTATGAAGCTTTGTCCATGGTGAACTGAGAAATTTGCTCAGGACTGTCCTGAAAAGCAAAAAATAAAAAATATCCTGTGTTAAATCAGCATGTTTCTTGTAGAAATTCCTCCCACTGAATGAAAAGAAGGCAATGACGTGACCCATTTTGTGTGTACTTTATGCAGATTAAATCCAGAAAGAACCATTTAACCAGCCTGTATTCTGTTACCACTTGCATATCACATTATTGATAAAACAGCAAATTATAGCTTCAGGATAGACTCATAATTTATGTTGCCTAAGTTACACCTTACTGGAAAAGCATCCTGCCTCTTCTCATGGCTATTTCATATTTATTTCATATTTATTTCATTTTTCATTCAGAACAAATAGCAGAAGGTCACAGAGAAACATTTTCATTCTTGCCCCTTATATGTTGGCATTTCTTGACCATGAGTTACCAGGTGCCTTATAGCATCTGACTTTTGTTTAGAATAAATTTAGTTATTAAGGCAAGACTACACTGAGACATAAATGGAAAAAAAAATAACATTCTAACCGTTTAAAAGCCTCATACTGCTAACAGCTGCATGAAATCTCACCAAAATGGGTAAACAGAACTAAAGGGAAATGTTCCTTTGTTAGATAGATTTGAGCAATCATTTGAAGATTCCCTGTCTGAATATCTGAAAAGTTGGTCTTGAAGACAACATGATATTCCTCTTTAGGATTCAACAAGGATATATCCCCATGGCAGCGGGGAGAGGACAAAAAGAAAGAAGATGGCAGGGAAGAGAAGGTAGAAAAAGACATGAACCTAGTTAAGAACCATCAGAAACACAGCCGAACAGAAAATCTACACGTATGTAGTTTCTGAGCCAGGTACCAACTGGGAAATAGGCTGAGCTCCATCAGCCAAGATGCACTTGTTTTTTTCACTAATGCACTTCTAGGAACATAGGCTGTGCATTTTTATAAACAAAGAAATTACTAGAGCATCTCCTTCAGCCTGAATCATCCCCTTATTTTCCTTCTGATGGGGATAAACTCTCTCAGTAACACAAAGCCATCATAGAAACAGTGCAGTAGCTACGTTTTATTTTTATAACTATAGGTTGCTCCATGTAACTACCTCTCCCTTCTTGGTGGGCATTCTTAAAAAAAGATTTCTTAGAGGCACAGTCCTGACTCAAACCCCTCTTAGAGGCACAATCTTTTTTAAATTATGGAATGTGTTAACAATTAAAAATGGCTGTTAAAACATTGAAACACAAGTAGATATTCACTCTCAGTATTAAAAGAGATCAGTTCAAACTTGAAAATTGACCCTATTAATTTTAACAACTCAATTTGTCCACTTATTCAATTAGATGTGTTCTCTATGCCTATTTCTGAGCATGAGCACTTAGTAAATTGTACACAACTTAATAGAATACTTAAAAGGTGGACGTTTCTACACATTTCTAACATCAGGCTTTTATCTCTGACAGGAGTGGGAAGAGAATATTTATTAGCGTTCCTCTTGCCATATACCATCTATTGTTCCTGTGTCATTAAATCCTCCCTCCCCCCCAAAAAAAAACCCCAACAAACTAAACCCCAAAACAAATAAAATGCACAATCGTGACCCACTTGGTGAGCTTCTGGGGGAAATGTGTACATGGAACTTTCTGCTGGATTACCATCTTCAGCCCCCAAGGTCATCTTAGTAGTTCTAATAGACTAGGGTAGTTTTCAGATAATAGAGAAGTCTCTAAGGACAAATTTCTCTGATAAGCTTTCTTATCTCTTAAAAAAAAAAAAAAAAAAGATAATAATAATTTATTCATGACATTCATATTCATAGGAAACATCATTTAAGAACTCCAGATTCTTAAAAAATCTAGGTTATATCACCAGCTCTGTCATACATTTTCTGTGAATTTGTGGTCAAATCAATTAGGAAAGATTCATCTCATCTCATTCGACTCTTTCAGAAGTTAGTTAGGCAGCAAAGCAACTTGCCTTTGGCTCTTTCTTTAGTCACTTCAGAGGCACATTTGTGCCTTCAGGGTGTGATTCACCCCATCCTAATGCAGAAGCAGAGCATTAAGTTGAACACTCTTAATTTTGCTTCCCTTGCTAACTGCAGTCCAGAGACAGTTTCTGCATTGATTTTTTACAAATTTTATTTCATTGCCTTAGTCAATGGAGAGAGTCAGGCACCTCTAGAGATAAGTACATCTCACCTACCAGACATCTGGCTAAGAAGGGCTGAATCACGCTCTGGAGATGCCTCTCTCTATTGACTCCGGAGATTGTCCTATAAAGTGTTGCTTCAGTCTGGCAATTTGTACACAGCTAGTGCTGGCGAAATGAATCTCCCACTCATTTCTTTCACTAACAGAGAATCTCGTGTTTTTCCATCCCATTCACAGCGGATATGATTGCTTTCACTCACCTTCCCGTTCCTTGTTTCGGTCCATGAAATAGAAGTACACCTCCAGGGTGAAAGAAGTCTGGAGGTTTCAATGTTATGTGTTTTCTCCCCTATGATGTCTCACTCAGTAATGAGACCTGTTTTTTCTCCACACAAAGTTCTCATTAATCACATTGATTACCTGCACAGACTCCTATATTTTGAAGAAATCTCTTTGCTTTGGAGTTTTATTTGTTTTGGTGAGTTTTTCAGGAAAAAAAAAAAAAGAAAGTAAAATAGACAGCAGATTTGGTTCAGAGCCTCAGCCTTACCTGTAAGGGATGTAAAACAAATTCTGTGAGTTTTGAGAATTCATTCATCTGCCATGTCACTATGCATACCCACCAGACCCTCTTGCCTGATCTTCTGCCTGTCCTTATGTCACTATATTTTTCTCCATCCTCCATCCTGACTTTATGTCAGACAGGTTCCTGAATATAAAGTGGAAATATGAGTTAGTACTCATACTAACTCCCTGCAGGTTTATCCAGAATATGAAAAAAATTCTCCCTCTCATTCTAATCACTGGCCAAACAGAGGATGCAGTGAGAACTACTATAAAAGCTCATAGTCATCAGAGGACCCACATCCTTATGTAACAAATAAATTTTTCTGGCTTGAAAAGATATTGAGCAGCACCTTAGTGATGCTGACAATCTGTGTGGGAACTTCCAATCCATGGAAAATGTAGAGGACTTTGACTTAGCCAAATCAGCTATGATTTGAAGTTGCATTGAGCTACTTTATTCTTCCAGAAATCTCAAATTAGACTGGTATCTTCCACAGATCATCTGACAAATAATAACTTGTTCTGTCATAGTAACTGGACTTTGCTTGTGAACCCAGAACATTTATATAAATGAAGCTGGATTCTGACAGTATTTAATGTCTGTATTCATCTCTCTATATAAGATCCTTTCCCAATACTCGTCACTATGGTATCTGAAATGGTGATATATGTTCATCCCCACAGAAATATCTTTTCCCATTTTTTACATATAGCACCATCAACACATAGTGAAACGAAATGCCCATTTGGTCTGACAAAGCACAGATAGATATGTTCAGAATAAAAGATATTTTTTTTCATATTCTAAGGCAAAAAATCTGCCTCTTATTGTGTGAGGAGGAAAATCTACGATTACAGCTTTGTTCAGTAGCCTGCTGCAGCCAAAAAGCCTCCATTTAGTGACTGCAGCAGCAGATTTAACTCCATTTGTGTCCTGCTGCATTGGTAGGTAACACTGATTTTAGCCTCAGTGACTTTTCAAGGACATAAATGAGAATTGATGTCTCCATCTACATGAGTAGTTTCAGATACAGACTAGTGTATTATTTCCAAAAATGCACTGTAGTAGAGGGGTGTCTTCCATGAAATAACCTGGTTTATATTAAAATCCTAAATAGAAAATTTAAAAATTATTATATATTCTTGCAACATACTTTTAACATTGTACATTTTCTTTGCTACTTTAAAAAAAATATTAACCAAAGTACCTCTTTTGTTTGCTTTTATTATTTACAATTGCAACTCTGCTAATAGAAAGTGTTTTATACAGGTAATTTGTACTCGGTCTGAAGAGTACAACAGCCAACAGGCTTTATGCAATGCCACAAGTGAGGGGCCTATACTGCGCAATCCTGGGAACAACGATAAGTCAAGGACCCCAAGGCTCCCATCCTCAGCTGAAGTTGAATTTTGTCTGTCACTGACACAGTATGAATCCGGATCCATGGACAAAATGGCCAATTACAGTTTCCGAAACACTTTGGAAGGTAACATGTTTATTTCATTATGCCATTGCCATCTGTAAATTGATTTTTCTCTGGGGTTAAAGTCTTTAAACTCTGGGCAGTTTGAGCTGATTCCATGAAGCCATACTCAAAAAGGCAGGGGGAAAAAAAAGAAAGAAAAATAAAAAGAGCATGCTTTCTTCAAGAATAGCAAGAGACAGAAAGAACCACGTTAAAAGCATTTGATAAGAAACCAGAAACTATAGACGAGATCAGATCCTAAACCCCCTAGGAGATATTGTCTCCTGCTATTGTCAACACCAGACAGAGCAGAGACATGTAGCTCTGCATGAAAGGACATTGTCTAATAATCTACTTAAACATAGCCGTAACAGTGTCCATGTGGGTTACAAGTTTGCCCTGGAATCCACTGTCTTCCAGAGGCAAGGCTGGACAAAAAGAGTGAGAAAGGATGCTGACAGTTGGCCTGCCACCATGAACTTCATAGCTGACTTCTCACCAAAATCTAAGCATTAAGGATTAAATTATACCTCAAAAATGACCCTTAGTATCATTTCCAAAAGAATTTAGTTATTTGTCTTCATTTTCTAACTATCCAATCTGTTCCGAATGTTTCTAATTTGCTAGTAAACAAGGGTTCTATGCTAAAGGGTATAGTAGTTTCTCTTAATTAACTGTCCACGCAATCTCTTGAATCTCAGTAAATTGCTAATAAACAACAATAGCACATTACATATTTATCAATAAAAATTGTTACAGTATCATATATCAGCTGAATCAAATATGACCTACTTTTCATGTCCCAGAGATTTTTGCTTGCAAGAAACTCTGCAAGGGCCAAAACCATGTGATATAGTAGTATTTATATAAATGTTAGTGTGAGGATAAGAAAGCAAAGCTTTTAATACATTGTTCTTCTCTTAATGTAGAATGATGTAGCATGAAACAGGGGAAAGAAAAAAAAAAAAAGTGAACAAGTGAACAAGTTTCCACTCTAAAACCAGTCAAAAAAGTGACATTTATCTGCTGAATCTAACAGAGAATTCAGACATTAATTCATTAATTGACTCCAGCTCTGGACACAGCTGTGCATTCTACCTGTGATAAAGGGAAGCACGTAAAGTTTGAGAAAGGAAAACATTATTGAGTAGAGGTTTGTTCGCATTATTCTCCATGAAATATATGGAGAGATGCAAAGGGTGGAATAGGAGGAGTAGAGAAAAGGGAATTAAAGCAAACAAGTCATGAAATAATGAGGGTCTACCATCATGCTGGTAGTATTGTAAACAAAAGGAAAGGCACAGTCTACGGAAGTTATGCAGAGTAACATAAAGTCAAAACAGACCACTCACAAAGCTTAGAATTCAGTATTATGACTGCTCATTAAATAACAACAATTCATAAGTACTTGCAGAAAAAGGACAAAACCTGCTTTTTGTTAATGTTAAGTCTAAGCTGACATGTAAACAGTCATAGATCGAGTATACCTCTTTGATACAAAATGGAGACATTTTCCTATTGAAATGACAGGAGCTATTTGAAAAAAGGTGATAACTAAGATGTTCAACAGAATTGCACAATGATCAGGAAAGCACCTACAGTTCCCAAAGTACCTGGAAGAATTTATTTTAACTCTAAAATAAGAATCAGTGTTTTGTCTGATTAATGTATCAAACCCTTTCTCTACTGCTTTCTCTTTGTCACATTAATATCATGGCTAGCAAGCACAGTCACAGCTTGTCTTTGTTAATATTACAGTGTCACCTGCCGAGCTCACTGAAGAGGGCCATGCTTTAATCTGAATAATGGCAATGTCACTGCATCTGAAAAGGGCTCTTCTGGATCAAATTTTCCTCTAACTGAGTTCTTTTGTTCTGTCTAACTCTTCAGAAGCTGAAGAGTGTTCATCATACTCCCAATTGAAGTTCTGAAACTCCAGGTCACCACTGTGGTCATTTGGAGCCTTTCAAATGCCACATAAGTCATGTCATGGTTGTCACCAATTGGCTTTAGTGGATTTCATGTGATTTAGAAGAATCTTCCATTAAACTGGGGAAAATCTACATGTTCTTGAAGATGTATGCAAGTTAGATATGATACAGAAGCCATACAGTTTAGGTAGCTACAGAAGCAGCATACATTATTTTGATCATAGTGCTGCGTGGCTTCTGGATGCTTCCAGTTAGCTCAACACAGGGGCAGAGCGTGCCTATTTTATCAGCGCCCTCCTTGACATGCACAGTAGCCCTTTCATTCCCTAGGATGCTCTCATATGTCATTCGAGAAAGGAAGAAAAGAGATTGAGCAGCTCCTTTTCTCCTACTAATGAAGGTGGACTTTTACAAGTCGTATGATCCATGTGGAGGAAGCCTGGGAAAATGAAGCACAGTGAGGAAAAGCTCAGTAGGCTAAAAAAGCTCCATAGATGTGATACCATAAAAACAAACAAGAAATCTAACATTAGATCCTTTCTATACTAGGGGAAATCCTGTTAAGAAGATGACTGTGTGTGTTCATGATCCAACTCACATTGCAATTATCAGAGCCCACATTGTTGTCTAACTTTCATAGCCTTCGTAAAGGAAACCTACAGTGCCCAAGCGCTGGTATGTAAGAGACTAAAGATCAATAGAGTGATGTTACCTTTCTTTCCACAAAAATATGTCATTAGAGCTCGAGATCACTGAAGTAAAACTGTGTTCACAGTGTTCAACGATAAGGGTGATGAGTTTCTCTGAATGTGAGACAGATGTGACTCAGCAGGAATTTATCTATACTACTAAGGAATTGGAGCTTATTCCATCAGACACAGTGTTATTCTGAGACAGCTTTTTTTTTTTTTTTTTCAGGATATTTTATTTTTTAATGTGAATTATTTACAACACTCAACTTGACACAAATGGTCCTGTCAACCAACCAAATGGTTGTTCCCTTCCAACCCACACCATTCTATAAATCTATGACTCTATGCTGCCTCCTCAGACTAAGAGATGGATGAAAAGCTTAGAATTTCTTTCTCTTTATGACAAATTCTCCATTTGAAATTATTTTATTAATGGCAACTTCAAATGAAAGTCAATGTCTTCTAAGTTTTGCAGAAAGTGGTAAAAGGCATTTAAAAAAATAAATCTAAAACTCCATACCACTTCCATTATCCATGTATTAACTTATGACACATGTTATCAAGCCAAGCCATGTCAGAGCATTCCACTGTCTGTCAGAATTCTGTATTGTTACTGCTGTTCTGTCATGAAATAATGGAATAAAACATCAAAGACTTCAAAATGTAATTTCAATTTGATAGGACATTTTCCTTTCTTTTGCTTTTTTTCCTGAGAGATTTCAATTTGGAAAACTTTTCTCAGTATTTTCACTGTGATCCATATAGCTAATGAAAAATGCTTTCTCAAAATGAGATTTGTCAACAGAAAACTTCTAATTAAAAAAGTTTTAACCTACAGCCCACATTCCTCAACCAGCTCAAACTTTCAGTCTCTAAGTAAATTTATGCTGTACATTGAGAAAGTGTTGTCAAGATGCAGAGGATCATTACCAGAAAACTAGAAAGACTGTTGAACCCAGACAACAGTGAAGTTCTACACAAGCTGTTTTAAGAAAAAAAAAAAAAAAAGGAAAGATGGTGACATGATCTAAATTAGATAATCACAAACTTTCATTTACTACAACCCCCTGAGCCAAATTCTGCAGATCTTGCAGTTACCTCACTCTAGAAAGATTAGCATAATAACATTGCTTGTGAAAATATGTAAAATGTAACCCTGAAAAAAATCCAGTGAGATTGCCAATGGTAGAAATACTCCACAAACATAAGCCAGAAGAACATCACTAACATCAAAGACCAGCAAGGCCTTAAAATTCTTATATCTTATATCTTTCTTCCTATTTTAAAGTAAATGCACCTATCCTACTTGAAGGACTTTAAAATGTGAAATCTTCATTAAAAAAAATCATCCTCAGGCAGAGTGGAACTACGTATATCAGCCATTTGGACTCAGACATAGAATCATAGACTCTCTTAGGTTGGAAAAAGCCTTATCACCAAGTCCAACCACCAGCCTAACACTGATAAGTCCACCACTAAGCTATTACCCTCAGCACCACATCTACATGTCTTTTGAATACCTCCAGAGCTGGTGACTCTACCACTTCCCTGGGCAGCCTGTTGCAATACTTTATAACCCTTTCAGTGAAGAAATGTTTCCAAATAACCATTCTAAACCTCCCTGGAGCAAAGTTTCTTCTTGTCCTATTGCTTGTTACTTGGGAGAAGACTGATACCCTACCTCTTTATGATTTCCATTCAGGTAGTTGTAGAGAGTGATAAGGGCTTCCCTCAGCCTCCTTTTCTCCAGGCTGAACAACCCCATCTCCCTCAACTGCTCCTCATAAGACTTGTTCTCCAGATCCCTCACCAGCTTCATTGCCTTTCTGTGGACATGTTCCAGCACCTCAGTGTCTTTCTTGTAGTAAGGGACCCCAAACTGGGCACAGTACTTGAGGTATGTTATCATCAGTGCCGAACACAGGGGAATGACCACTTCTCTAGTCCTGCTGTTGTTGTGACCTAAATGCAGGACCCAGAACTTGGCCTTGTTGAACCCCATACCATTGGCTTGAGACCATTGATCAGTTCTGTCCAGATCTCTCTGTAGAGCCATCCTACCCTCAAGCAGATCAACATTCCTGCCTAACTTGGTATCCTCTGTAAACTTACTGAGGGTGTACTCAATCCCCTTGTTCAGGTTTTTGGTAAAGATATTAAAGAGATCTGGCCCCAGTACTGCCCTGGAGAACACCACTTGTGACCAACTGGATTTAGCTACAGTCACTACAACTCTTTGGGCTTGGCTGTCCAGCTATGTTACAGCTTCCTATACTGGCCAGATAATTTAACAGCCCACTAGTGTCAGGGACAGCCCTGCTTCTCCATGCAACCTCCTCTGTCCAGTGGTCAGTTGCTCTCCCTCTTTTTTTGGTGCCACCACTGGTTCTCATCATATCCTTGCATGAGGTACTATATCTCAGTTGCCTGGGAAAAAATTGAGATCCTAAGCTCCACTGTAATTTTCTGACAGATTAGTGAGTTAAATCAGCTCACAGAAGGACTAAGAAGAGCTGCAGTTAACGCACGGGAAGGCACAGCATGGGGCAAGGCAGGTAGGGAAAGTGGTCTTCCTCTAGCTTGAGTCAGGGAGTTCTTATTTCAGCTCACTGCACTCACAGATCTGCAGCCTCACCTGTAGAGGTGATTTTATGGCAGCCACTGCAACAAAGTTTCCTGTACTTTGAAAAGATTCTCATGTTTTCACATATTCTTTTTAACTGACTCTACCCCATTTCATAGGGGGTATGTCTTCTTCTGTCTTCTTGAACAGATGATTTTGCTGAAGTCTTTTAAAAATCTAAGAGAAAATAAGATCTAGGCTAATAAAATGAAGTGAGACCACAAAATGTTCTTTTTTCCCCTCCTAACTTTACAATTTATATGGAGTTTTCATAACAAGAAATCATATATTAGACCTTCTCTTGTGCATGGTTAAACATGATGTCAGTTTTGACACTGATGGAATGTACCCAAATTAAGTTGGAACTGGAGGGTGAGGTTTCTAAAGCTCTCCCACTTAACAGAGCTTTTGATTATTAAGATAAATTGCTTGTGTACAGATGTTCCATGAAAAGGTGTCCAGAGCCAAAATAAGCATTCTATTTTTTGTAATGACTAGATCAAGTGTTTATAAACATTAAGAAATATTAAGTATCCCAAGTCTGTTATAAAGCATCTAGGCCTCTGTCTAAACTCTGCATAAAGTCTATCTTCCCCTAAATATATTTATAAAGCAGCTGAATATAAGTGGGACTGTTGCTTCAGGGTGATATACAGATAGTTCATTTTCAGTTAATATTCACAGAAATATCCTAGTATTGCTACATCAACTGATGCCAATGATCACCCACTGTGGTCATCAGTAAAGAAGGCCAAAATTGTTGCCATCAGTTCCTGTGAGTTCTAGCCAAACGTACATCATTCTTCATAGCACATTTGGTAATGTTTTATTCTCCTGTTTCTTCTAGTAAAATCTAGGAAACAGAGTATCTGCCATCAGGCAAATTTCTGTGGGCAAGATTTTCCCTTGGAGAACTTCTGCCTATTGCTGTTTATGTTGCCATGCAGTGTCTTCAATAGTCCTGGTCCATGCTTGAGGTACTTAAAGCCTGCAGTTGTCTATAGGCATCAACATGTTTCTTTTTCTCTCCTAAGTCCAGACTCACTCCACCTTGAAGTCCTACAATTTTCATCATAGGTCAACTGTACCTCCTCCATCCATCCTGATTATGTTTTCTTCTCTGACTTCCCTTAAATTTCTCAAGATCTTCATTACAATCAGAAAAATGGATGGTTATTACAGTATATTAGCTCCTAGGTGCCACAGCTATGATTTGATGTTTTTATGCCAAAAGCTTTTTGCTTGGTTGAAGAAGTTGCCTGGCAGGCAAGGCAAAGCCCAATGAGAGAATTCAGAGCCACAGAGAGATGCAATCTTTTCACAAAAAAGATTAGAGTACCAGTAGGGTATAAATGTCAGGTTTCTGAGTTCACAAAGTATGTCATGAGGCATCTCTAGGCACATCTCAATACTTCATGTGACTCAAAAAGGAGGAAATCCAAAGAGGAAAACAATTCATGCTGGGGACCCAATATCCATGTTATACTTGAGGATTTTGACAGGGAAGAGTTTCTTTTAGAGTTGCTGTAGTTCAGGCACATGAACTGAACACCCACTGAATGGTTGGCACATCGTAGCTTTCCTCCAAAAGGAATCCAGCTTGCAAAGTCAGAAATTGCCCTGTGATGTGTGTCACATCATGAAACAGAAGGATGATTGTGAGATTCACTCTCAAAGGATATTGCTGATCCTTATTCAAATGCTGGTTCTTGGTCCAAATAAGTAACTAAAGCAAGTGATCAAAGTGTGTGAAGCGTTTCCTAAAGAGCTAAGATCTTTCTTTTCCCAAACTTGCAGACTTGATAAACTGCAACCATTTGGGGAAAACACCAAGGATCAGCACAGCAAGCATATTGTTCACAGTCATCTTCATTTGGTTAATGATTTATAAAGATGCTTTAGTATGTCTTCACTAGGCTTTGCTATCCTCTTCACTATCCTGCAGCTTACAGAAATCGTGAGAACAAGATGTATTCAGAAACCAAATCAAAAAGAAACAGCAGAGAGATTTGGTAGAGTAGGTTATGACTAGTATGTTAGTATGACTAACATCAGGTTAAACAACAGATTGGGAGAACCACATATATTTCTTGTTTTATTCTCCTGGAAAATCCCAGAGAAGCATCAGATGGTTGAGTTGACTTTTATTAAGACCCCTTACAAATGGGAGGAAGCTTGGCTGTAAGGATGCTGAGAAGAGCTAACAACATCAGAGCTGAGGTATGGGCAAGCTACCAAAATAAAAACTTATGTAGAAACTCAGCTTCCAGTATTTCTTACTTGGGAGTTGGTCTGTGTGACCTCTTATCAAAGCTCATACTTAAAGTGTCCTCCAAAATAACAGCAACCTGAGACTCATCCTGAAACTCTGACTGTGGGAGATTATTGATTACTTACCCAGTACTTTTGTAAATATTATAGCTTGTATTGTGTTGTCACCCATCAATTAAAGAAAGTGTTCTGTTGAGACAAACAATATTAAATTACTGAGTATATGATGAGATACAGTATCTTGTTTTATCTTAGGAACCTGTAAGTATAGAGATCAAAAATGAAAATAAAATGAATAAATTTTCTCAACATGAATAAATGTACACGCATAAATGTCTGCAGGGATTATGTTGCCTTTTAAGAGCCAGAAACAACGGACAAAGAAATTTAAAACTATAAAGCAATTAAGCATTACATTTGCTGACATGCTGCATTAATTTAGTTTTAATTTAGCTTATTCTAATTTCATCTTTGCTATGCCTTTGAAATATATTAGCACTTCTTTACATGGTTTCCTAAGCCCTTGTCTAAAAAGCTGAACATAAATGTAGTGGAGGTAGGTACTTTGATCTTCAGTCTTACTGAAAAAAGAATTATACTTATTGTGATATCAGCATACAATTTCCTCTTGCTGATCAACAGGCTTTGCTGATCCACAGACTGCAATATCAAATATATCTCAAAGTGGTTTACATAATGCACTTCACATCTACATGAATGGCTCCATGTCCCAAGTACAAGGCTCTGCAAACGATCCTATCTTTGTGCTGCACCATGCATTTGTCGACAGGTGAGTTTAATTCTTCTTGGTAAACTTATTTATGTTATATTTTTACAGTGTGTTTTTCACCTACAATTCAAAACTGCAAATATTTTAAATATCATTGCATGCGCAGCATTTTCAGATACTTAGAACTGAGCTTTGCTATTTTTTGAGACCAAGTGTCTTTCCTACCCTGTCTGTGTATTCACTGGATTAAATATAATTTGAAAAGTTGACAAACGCCTTCAATTCCTATTACCAAGGTAAAAATAGTTCTTCAATGATGTCATAGTGATTAATATATATGGATGTGTGTGTCAGGAAGTTTGGACCAAAAGTGTCTGACTCATTTTAACACAACTATAATCAGTTGGAGTAATTCCTTTACATTACAAATGTCACTGCTGTTTCTATTTCAATTTCTATCCCATAAGGAAAATCCAAGTGCGATATTCATAAATAAAGAGGAAAAAAGTCCATATTTCAGTGTGACAAAGAAAATTGTAACTGTCTCTTGATGAAAGAGAAGAGCACAGCTGTGGAGAATGAAAGGAAAGCAAACAGAAGGATGTCGTGTCTCTTAGTAAGAAAGGGTAGGGAAGTACAGTTTTGCAAGAGAATAGTGAAATTGCTATATTAAGGACAGCATTCCAAGATTTAATGGCAACCTTAACAATTTCTTTGTCATTATAATATATGCGAATGGCTATAAACAATTTACTATGTACTGCATTACACCAAACTGTGAGGATAAAGAGCTATAAAAAAAAAAAGTTAACTAAGCAAAGAACTGTAAAAGCCACACAAACAACACGTGTTCTGGAGCAGTTTTTATTTTCGTCTTTATCTTCTTCTACTTTCCCACCATGCACTGACTGTGACTTGTCTACTGCAATGCTTAAAACAAAAGAACTGTTACCCCACACAAACATTTAGGACTCTTTTCACAAATTAGCATGCTCAGATGCCTACTGATTGAGACCCTGCCTGCATGCAGCAAGGCACTTATACAGATGAAAACCAAAATGGTTCCTTTATTCAGGTCACTGAGGAATAGGGCACAGGAGGGATGCAGATTACATCTTGCAGACATCATCTTGAAGTGAAGTTCTTTAGTTTCAGGCAGTTCACACCAAAGATCTTATATAAAACTTTATTGTATTCAACCAAAAAGCTAGTCAGTGTAAAAGGAAAATTTGAAGTTGGGCTTTTCCTCCTTAGTTTATATATTTAATGAGCCTAATGGCTGTGTTCTTCATACTTTACCCATACAGAAATAGGGTTTCAGGTCTAAGCGGGTCAGCCAGGCATCAGTGGAATGGTTCTTTCAAAGGGTGACCCATCTTCTGCTCTTAATACCATAGGGTATAATTAGCTTTCTGGAGGTGTCAGTTTTGAAACTTTTTTCTGTGAAAAGCTTTTCTTCAGAACATTTTAAAAGTTAAACGACATAGCTTAGCTGTGGTTTAGCATATCCACCCATTGACTCCTTGACAGGATGGATGCACAAAGGTTTCAGGTGTGGATACAAATTTAGAGTTTGGCACCTGGAAATTAACTTTCCAACATCTAGGCTATTAAAAATGGACCAATTGAATATTCAGAGAAAAGGAACACAGAAGGGAAAGCATTATGTTTTGCAATATCAAAGGAATTATTTTTCTTAGACATTCATACTTGTATAAGACCTACGCATCTCTTAGCTCCCACTCACTGCAGGGCTTAAGTAGCACCTTGGTCTTCATAATGACCCCTCCCACAGAGGAATTTCAGCTGTAGTCAATATGAGCCCCTGGAAATATTTTTCATAACTGTAGCTGTTATCCATTTCAGAAGGCAAAATTATCTGCAAGAGATAACATCATTAAATCTTGCTAGTTTTTGAGGAAATAAATCATTCCACAGTCACTGTGGGAGCAACACAGGTATCCGTGATGCAACCTCATCCCATCTGTGGCAGAAAGAACTTACCAATACTCTACAGCTGCTGTGTCTGTGTATATGGGCTTTAGTATACACGCATGTAAAAACTGATAATAATGCTGCCTTTTGTATAAGTGACAGAAATGCATTAGCATGATTAGGGTTACTTAGCAGCCTTATCCATGACAGATTAATCATGCTTTTAGTTATAATTAATAAGTAGGTGACTGATAGGTACATACAGTACATTTAAAAAACCCCTGTTCCTCTCCTACATAGACTTTAAATCTGAAGGGTTGTGAAGAAGTTCTTTCTGAGAAGCAAGCAAGAACACAAAGAAAGAGGGAAATGGGAAAAACAGTCTCCACAGCACAGCAGCAGAAATATTTTTTGGGGTCCATATTAACTTTTCTTATTTGGACAGAACACTTTTGATCTGATTACTATAACTTCATCGGGCCAATGGACTTTTAACTAAATTTTTAACTAAACCTTCTGCTGAGGAGACAGTCTATCTTCCAGGACTTGGTGAAGACATTGACAGTTGTGAGATGGGGGCTTACTGGCAAAGAGTATAAAAAGACTGGACACCAGCAGCTACAGATCTGCTGGGTCTTGTTAAGGCAGGGAATAGCTCTGTGTCAAGAAATCAAAAATGGTCCAGCACTTTGAGCATCCATGTCGGACCCAGAAGAGGGATTCCTCACTCCACTGCAAGCTCCTTGGATGAATGTAGTTTGTAGCATGTAGTTTGCTCTCCCAAACTCACGTCTCCTGGAGAAGTGTTTCATTTTCATTGATTTCAACAAGATTTTTGGGGAGCTGTTGATCTGAGCTTCAGCTAACCCATCTGTAAAGTGGGTGATATTAGATGCCTACGCATCAGGGATGCTGTCAGGGTAAGTGCATTAACGACTGTGAAATGCTCAGTTACGACCATAATAGGAGTGATAGAAGTAAGGCAATAGATCATTGGAACTGATTTTACATAGAAACATATGGTACAGAGGAGGATAAACAAGTGTATACGGAGTTTGCTGACAGGTGTGAGCCAAATGTTAGGAGCTGCTTTCCAAACTGAGCAACAGTCAGCCTCCCATCTGCTACCCCCCAGCCTTTCCTATCTGGGCCTGATGCACAAAATGAGGGAAGGATGGAGAGAGCAGAGTTGTAGCTGAGAAAATCTCTCAGGTGAAAACCAAAGCGTTTCCTTACAAATGCTGCCTTTTTTGGGGGGTCATATTCTTTCAACAGTGCAGAAGTATGAAGGTACCCAGGCAAAAGCTTTCGTATCAATGACAAATCAGTCTCTTTACCAACTTATTTCCTAGCTAGAAGACCTAGAGATTAGACCTCAGTACTTGGTAAAAACAGGTGATCACCCTGAAAATTATTAATTGTTAATTGAATGTCTTTTAAAAAAAAATAAAAAAAAATACATTCAACAAAAAAGAGAGCTTTTTTAGCTCTGTGAAGCATTTCTCATAATTGCAAATCTCTGCTGTTCAGATACGCTCTACAGTCAGCACAAGGGCATAACAAGGGAGGAGTCAACCCACTCAAGCTGTAAAGAGCAGCTGCACAAGCAGTGAAAGCAGGGTCCCACAGTCCTATTAGAGCTCACTAGGGTGATTTCTTTGCTCTGAAAATTAACTCTTTCCTCTTTGTCAACTTTTCAGCCCCTTCATCCCTATAGCAACATGGTATCTTCATCTGTTCTCCCTGTACTTCTTCCCATTGAATGTTTCTTCAAAATTTCTTCTCATTTGTCATGTACTTGTCTCTTGTCCCTTCATTGACTTACACATCTCACTGCAACAGTTCCCATCACAAACTGCAAGGCAAACTAAATTGCAACAGAAGAAATAAGTTGCTATTAAAGATTTCCGTTCTACTTTATATCTGTACAGCAGCTAATGCAACAGGGCTCAAGTTCTCACCTTGTTTCTAAGTTGTACAATAATGGACAGGGTTTATTACAACAATATGGATGACTTTCAAAGACCTGAATTTTAGAACAAGAATTTTAGAACTGATTTTCTAGAGAAACACAGTATGATGTAGACTTTCAGTCTCTGGCATCTCTAAAATCTAGATTTTTAAGATTAGCCAGACCCAGATTGTCAGTGGTGATTCCACTACAGCAACTTATTCTCCAGCTGTCATGCATAAACAAACTCAGAATACTGATGCAACTGTCACTGCATGAACCCAATTCTCTGACCAGTTGTTTTTCTCTATTCATACCCTTTTGCCATTTCTTTGCTCTCTGTCACATCACCTGAACTGCTGGTGTCCATTTTCAAGGACATCTTCACTGCCTGTAGCAAATGAAGGCACTGACCCCATTTGGTGATGCAACCAGAATAATTTATTATAATAAACAGGCAGTTTATATAGTACCAATGTATCTCCTTTCCCAACCAACACACCCCTGCAACCCCCAACTGCCAGGCGGGCGGAATTCCCCTCCATCAGTTGGGCTGTTAGGCATTGTTTATGGGTCGTTCAGACTTGATCACAGGCCTTCACCTGCCAGTGTTACTGCTTCTTCTATTCCTTCTTCTGGCCTCTGCTTCTTACACAATCCTGTTCACCCACACACCACCTCTCCGTCCTTGCCTGTCCTTTCTGAAGAGTTTATAGCCATCCATTGCAGCACTCCAGTTGTGTGAATCATACCACCATGTTTTTGTGATGGCAGCAATGTCATAGTTTTCTAGCTGTGCAATCGCTTCGAGCTTCTGTTGTCCATGCTGTGTGCATTGGTGTAGATCCACTTCAGTTGGGCTATTTGTCCTGTCACCTTTTGGCTGGGAGAAGCCCTCATTCCTACGTGACCATTCTCAGGTGCTTCTGTGGTTTCTAACAGGTCAACAACCCTTGTGTCTTTGTGTCCTATACTCCTCAACCTACTCGCCTTCTCACGGAGCTGTCACTAAGCCAAGGAGTTCCTCTACCTGCGTACACGTCCCACAGACATGCTCACTGCTGCCACCTGATACTAGCAGAAGAGTAGGGTCACCCTGTAGCCTGATACCTGGGTGGCAGCATCTTCTCATAGGACCTCTGTCTAGGAAGCTGCATCAGTTGTGGTGGGTGCAGAGCTTAGAGTTGGACATAGCCTTCTGCCAGGTGGATATTGTTGCTCTCTGGTCAAGCTGGCAGAGCTACAGCACTCTTGCTGGTGCACCACTCTCTGTTTGGCCACCCTGGTCCCTAGTGCTCCCTAAGGGCTTCTTTTATACATGGGGGGAGCTTGGCCACCATGTCTCCTGGCCCTTCCCAGGTCTCATCAGTCACTGTCTTGTGAGCTGTGGGCTCCTGGCGGCTCTCTCCTCTGAGCCTCTCTCCCCCTGAGGTTTTCC
>JAOXNG010000001.1:215229025-215244441 GCA_028566535.1 Scolopax minor
CATATTTGAATGGAACTTCATCTGTTCCAGCTTGAGCCTGTTGCCCCTCGTCCTATCATCTCTGGAAACCACTGAAAACGGACCATGGCATATGAAGTATGTGCCTGCTGTTTTGAGTCAGAAAATAACTCTGGGTGGCTAAACAAGGATGCCTAGTACAATTTTTGTACTTCAGGTATCCTACCCTTCTTCCTGCTGTTATTCCAGAGGATCCTGTGTCTCCTGTAGGGTATCATCAACCCTGTGTGGATGCTTTAGCTAGTTTAGGGCATCTCAAGCACTATTACTCTATTTAAGCAGTCAAATCCCAGCTTCCCCTACCAGCAGTAATAACTACGCACATATGCACAAACACAATGCTTCCACAATTAAAGCAGTATGTCATTAATTAAAACCAGGTCACAAACAGCAACTCAACCATGTTTTTCTCGATCTTGGAACGGTTGTTTATTCCAAAGTCATGAAGCTTCCTGTAAAGTAAATACCTTGAGAGTACAGTGCCACAATTACATGATGAATAAATGTATGGTGCTTTGTCAAATACAATAAGAGACATAAACTCAAGTTAGGGTGTCCTGCTAATATAACAGAATGTAAAAATAACATCTGAACAGCAACAGAACTTAGCAGCCAAATACTTTACTTGTCAGGATTGGTGTTAAGATAAAATGGCTAATTCAGTCTAGTATTTTTAGAAAGAAGCTTCCTTTCCATACTGCAACCAGGACTTCACAATTTAACTAAACAAATTTGAAGTGAAGGAGCATTTGCCAAGGAAATCTATAAAACTCTCTTCAGGTGTGACTGTCTTTATTTTACAGGTAGGCAAAAAGAACATGGGATTTTAGAAAGAAGCTTAATGCAGATGGGTATCAAAAACTCGGTAAAATTGAATTCTTCACGTTAATTTGAAAATCCTAAGGAGAGTGACTGCTTTCAGAGAAAACTGCAAAATCATGAGATGAGATAAAGCCCAAAATTTCTCCTTATCTATCTGATCACCTTCTTAGCCGATGGTTTGCACCTGCCCTTACATCACTGTATAATTAAGAAAGGGACATTATGGAAAAAGATTTCTGCACGTGACTCGGGAAAAGGACAAGAGAAAAACCCCCAGAGGACTCAGGAAAGAGAGAGAAGGGAAAAAAAAAAAGGGGGGCTTTTTTATGATCAATTTTCTAGCTCTGCCTTATTATACAGCTAACTGGCAAAAGCTCTGCTTCATTTGATGGGAACTAACAGAGTTGAAAAGCTTATTGCTTACTCTTTGAAGGTTTACAAGGCATGCAGTCACAATAGTGACCTATTTAAATCCTTCCAGCCAGTGAAACAGTTCTTCTGTTGTACTGGGGGGCAGCAAACTGAAGTTACAAAATGGGCTGTTTCATATGACAAGAGTATGACTTGTTATGGGCAGGAACCCACTAAGTACCATTCTTGTTCTTAAAGCCAAGCCTGGGGGGAAAAATTAAATATGAAAGTTCAGGGCCAAATTTTGTGTTCTGTTCCACTTGGAAACTGAGCAGAGATTTCTCTTCAAAGAATTGTACCACATCCTGATCTATAAAAACATAAGAACAGATTGAAATTACATTAATGTAAACAGGCATCTCTGAAAAGAACACTAAGTACTCAAAAATTGTGGACATTTATGCTAGTACTTTCCAAAATGGTTATCTTGCACATTGTATAGAGAGATAAAAGTAAATGCTGCCTTCATTTTTAATACATTATTTTTATTTCAGCCCTAGTGGAAAAATATATATAATTACAGAATTGGAAATTCAGAACAAATATTCTACCTTCTTTCTTTTGGGACAGGAAAGAGTGAGGGAAGAATGTGATCAGTAGTGAAAAGTCAAGATCTGCAACTACAAAAAGACAGGAAATTCATTTTTTCAATCATGTGATTTTTTTTCTATCACATGATAACTAGAAAGAAGCACTTCTTTTCTTAAAAGAAAAAATGAAAATCTGAACTTAGTTTATTGCTTTTTCCAAATTTTAGGGATGTCAATGATTTCATCTGGGGTCCATATCTTCTTTCCTGACTGAATTTTGATTAATTATTTTCTGTCTGCATGCCACTCTGGTTTCAAAGAAGTCCTTTGACTAGTGGGAACACAAGCCCAGGTCTCTTGCAATCAGCTCTAGGTTTGGCAGAGGGTTGGACTAGGAGATCTCCGGAGGTTCCTTCCAACCGCATGCGATTCTGTGATTCTATTCAGGATACTCACGCTCATCAGTGTGACCAGTTCATGGACATTTACCATTTCAAACTCTCACATGGCTTATGAGCCCCAAATAATTACCCAAAGTGAGATAAAAAAATGGATCATTTATCTTCTTCCTTTCTGAGATAATTCTTAAGTCTATATATCCTCAGAACATAAGTTGTGGCTAAAGAAGGCTTAATGCCCACATCCTTCCTGCCCTCACTACACACAGCCCTCTCATGGAGGGCTGGTGGGTGCCCAAGGGTCCATTGAGCCCTGAGGAGCCAGCTTTGCTTCTGAGGTCAAGTTATGGAGCAGCACAAGTCTAGATCTACCACGGACATTGCCTTGAAGGTTCAGGGAGAGTGTAAACATGATCCTAGAGAAATGCTTTGCTTTAGAAGGAAGATAGTCACTTGTCAAAACTCATATTGTGGCACTATTCCTTAGTTTGAACAGTACTTTTCACTAATGAACGTTGGAAAGAAAAATTAAAAGAAAGAATTCTTTGCTATTAGAAAATAAGAGTGGGGTTTTTTCCAGCTGGTTTCTACTCTCTTTCTAAGCATCTTTGAAGGTATGTTTTGGACATGAATACATTTCCCAAGTAAAAAAAATGTCCAGGTGTTTTTGTTCTGCTTTTTTGTTCTGAAATGAAAATATACTTATATAAACAATGTAAAATCATAAATATGAAGAAAAACTCCATATGCACATTATGAAATAATATAGCTGACCCAGTCAAAATATCTTTTTCAACATCAGTTTGAGGAAAAATGTCACAATTATGACTTTGCTCTTAAACTATTACAACCCAAGGAAACCATTTCTTATCCAAATATGCTTCATCAAATTTGCTCTTGTATGTGAAAAGAGGAAATTCAGGGAGAGAAAAACTCAGTGGGATTAAGGGTTTCACAACCTGGCACATACTGGGTAAGGCTTCTTGTTTCAGAAAACGCTAATTAATAAGCCCAGAGTTTCATCAACATATGAATCCTGGAAAGGGCTCTTGGTCACATCTGATTCTCAGTGAAAGCTCTGCTCTTCTGCACTTGCAGCGGCATCAGTGTCTCCTCAAAAATGCAGAGCAGAACATATGTGTTGGGAGTTGTCTGCTTAACAGCACAATCCTTCTTCTTTTCCTTTATAAACAATGAGCTCTCAAACTCCCTGAAGCAAAGAAAGCAGGCAAGGAAATATTTAATCAGTGAAAGGAGGAATTTATATGCAGTTGATAAACCAGGAGCTGCATGGAAATAGAAAACGTAATTGAAAAAAGCAACCCTTTCCATCACTGCCCGCTGTCCTGCAATGCCTACATGCAAATGGAGAAACATGACAATTTCAGTGATGGCCACAAACGATCTGTCTTTCATAGAAACAAATCCTCAGTTCTCATCAGGAAGATGACATAATCATTGCTATGATGAGTTTTCCCCATTTTCTACACAGCTGTCCTTGTGGCACTGCCCCTCCTCTCATTCTAATACAGCATCTCCAGGACCAGGATGCTGCAACCCATCACTTTCTTAAAGCTAATCAAAGTGATTACAAGACATTACAAGCCATTGGTTTGTGGACATTAGGAGAGTTATAAAGGCTGGTGTATGCTATGATTAATACTGAGGACCTCTGAATTTCCCAAAGTGGCATTTTCCTGAGCTATGGGAAGCAGAGAGTGGGAGTAGCCTCTTGACACAATATGCACTGTGGAGAGCAAGAGAGAGCAGAAAAGGAGGACTATGTGACATATGGGTGAGCATGTTTCCAGTGATCCAAAGGCAGAGCAAAAGAGGTGGATCTGAAAGCTCAGCTCTCACTAATCTTGCAGGGAGAGAGTAGATTAAGATTAATGAAAGCACCAGTGCATCCAACTCCAACACACATTGACACTTCACTATCAGTGGAGACCCTTTGCCAAGTTTCATATCAGATACTTTTTTAAGCTGTGCTTGGGGACATTATGTTTTTCTCAAAAAGCGTATATCAAACTGTTACAAGTGCTTAAGCAACCAAAAAGAATAATGCCATAGGTGAATCTTCACATTCTTGTCAAATATTTTTTAAATGTTATTTAGGTTGTTCTGACACAATAAAGGGGAAACACAGCACTTGTATCTGCAGAGATTTTGCTATTTATTCTTCATGAACCCTAGTGCATATATGGGCAGGGTATATTCAGCTGGCACTGGAATGTGGCATTCACCATCCTCATCTGTTTTGGTCAGCACATGCTTTGTAGCATCTAACACCTAATGAGGTACAAGAACATACACTGCTCCACAGGTCCTGGACAACATGCTTCTGCAAAGCTACAGAAATACAAAGGATATATCCATACCCTCAGCTATGCACACAGCTGAGACTGCACTCAGGAGTCAGGTCAGCTCATTGCCTACAGAATTCACCCTCAGATGTGACAGGTCTGAGCTCCAAGCTGGAAAGTGCACACCAGTGGCTCACCCGGCTGCATTTAAACCTGCTTTCATCTCACATTGCCAAGTCAATCTGAGAGCCCTTGACCTTCTCTGATACCAAAGTGTACCTTTAGGATAGGCTCTGACTCAGCACCATTCAAAAGGGTGATGGCTAATGTTGTGACATGGCCTGCTTCTGACTACAGATCACATACTACTGATGTTTTTCTCCTTAAAACAGTTGTTTTCCTCTTTGCCTTTGCCTTTGCCCAGCAGCTTGCAGAGTTTTCTGTGCAGCATTCCTAACCAGGCTGCACTGAGTGCAGCTCAGGACACAGTCCACTCTGTATGCTCTCTGGTATTTTACATTTCTCTCAGATTATTAAAGGGAGAAGAAAAGGCTTAGAGGCATTATTTATTCAATTCAGAAGCAACCCGTTATCACTGTGTTATATTTCTAAAACACCACTACACAGCACCAGGAGAGAATCTGTTATCCCTGAAAAAGAAATTACATGCTCTTTCGAAATCAAAAGAAATGCCCTGCTGTCGATGAATTTATTCTTGGTTACAGCACAAGGAAGTTTTTGCTTTTCCTCCCCCACCTCTCATCCAAATTTCTTCCCCAGGGTTGCAGAGCATGAGATGAGCAACGTGACCTTGCAATGACAGAATTTTAATGTGCGACTGGTGCACCAAAAGCAATGCAGCAGCGTCTCCCCTCCCGCAGCTGCTATGTGCACCAGACATTTATGTAATGCTGCTTCTCATCCTGAAGGCTGTCCTCACCTGGGGTCAGCAGCAACCAACACAGAATCTATTTAGTCAACTGTCAAAGCTACTTACAGCTGGCACAGAGACCTACACGCTCCAGGATTTTGGTGAAGAGGAGTTAACAGGTAAAGCCATTCCCATCCCCCAAAGCTGCAAAACAGAAATAAATGTTTTTTGAAACAGGTTAACTAGAAAGTGTCAATGGTGGATTTATTTCAAATAAATTGCTTATTTCCAAGCTGTTTACTAAAATATACTAGTTTTCTTATGTGCTTTAGCTCTGAGTTGTGCTTAAAAAGGCAATGTCTTTGCAGTTCTCAAACCACAGGGAGACTTTGAATCCACATCCAGGCAATGGGGCTTTCTTGTAATTTCTAGAGTTGAGGAGCCAAGAAAAATGTCTCACTCCTTCCCCTTTGCTCCCAGGTTCAAAATATTTCATCCTGTTCATTGCTGACATTCATCATGCTCTCCTGCCCTCCTCGGTTTTCTTGGCAAACTCAGGTTGACAGCAGTTTACCTGAAGCTTCAGGAGCTGTTCTTGGCTTCCCCCTCCTGGTTGAAATGTACAGATCATTAGGAAGAAAGTGCAGTTTTTGGACTGTAGAATGGACAGACTTTGCCAGGAAGAAGCAGGCAGCTTGTAAAAAATTTTTGCAAGGACTGACATCCTCAGAGAGAAATCCAAGGGCCTTGTTAAGAAACAATCTACAGTTGGCATGGTTGGCTTTCTCCAGCTTTCTCTCCATGCTCCTGTACAGCTCCAACAGCTGTCTCTTCTGTGATCGTCCTAGAGAATACAACACTTCAGGCAGGGCAAACCTTGAGCATCCACTGCAAGTTTGGAGATATTCATAACCTCAGAGGAAGTGCTCAGTACCAAAACAGATCCCATCCCTCTTACAAAATGGGTGATGTAACCAGCAGGATACTAAACCTTCACAAATATTCATCCAGCCCTTTAAGGAGCAGCATTTGTTACTCAAAACCTTTGCACAAGAGCATTCGTTCGTTACACATCAGTCCAGCAGAAGACTCAGGGTTCGACCCTAAAAGATGCTGGCTAATTAATCTTGTGTACCTACAAAGGACATTCCAGAGCTTCTGAGTTTTACTATGTTTAGTATAGAAACTACAATATCTGTCTCTTTATGAGAATGAAGAGTCTCATTTCAGCTCCATGCGTTTCACCACTGCATCTACAGTGGCCTTAATGAAACACACCAGCAGCAGAGACAATGCAAACCCCAAATCACCATTCAGATTTCAGTCCTCAGCTGTATTCCATATATCCTTGAAGAATGTACATTCATTGCAGAAAAGCTCAGTTCAACATGGGCATCAGTGGCATTTTGATTAAACATTGCTGCTAAATCCTCTTTGTTAAAACAATAAAAACTGGTGTTATTTGTGAGGGGTGGGAATTCTGCAGACAGATCAGAGGCATAATCCAGAGAAGAACAGATCCAGCTTGTCTTAAATCACACTGGCATGTTTATGAAATGATTGCTAGGCTCAAGTGAAAATTAATCTCCCTAGAAGCCATTTTATATTTTTAAACAAGTAAACATTGCATTTTAATAACAATGTCTCTTCTCTGATTTACGAGGCTTGAATTGCTATAGGCAATGATAGTTAGTCTCCTGCCTGCTTCTCTAAGCAACATCTGGTATTTGGAGACTATAACCTGGTATGTTAGTACTGAGCAGAGGCTTTTCTCTTAGGCAGCTGTTCCAAAAGCAAATTTCTTACCAAACCATTACTTCTCTGCTCTGTTAGGCTGTTACAGCTGAATTACTGTTTCCAGTGTGTGCTCACAGGTTGCCTTGTGCTTATACCTGACTCTGTGCATGGATGCAAGCACAGGCAGCAGTTCTCTCACCTGCAAGGCACATCTGCTAACTTGGTAGGCGAAGATCTGCAATCAAGGGAAACGATGAGGGTTCGGGCCCACAGTTGGGATGCGGTGGAAGCTGTATGTGCGAGGTGCTGTCATACACTTCACATCAGGCTTGTGTGGGCAGGCGTCTTCAGAGAGAGGGTTTACAGCAACTGTTCTCTAGTCTGTTGTGGCAAAACAATCAGCAATTTGCAGAAAAATGGATTTGGCTTAAACTTTCTACCCTAAATAGTGTAGTCACTGGCAAGGTATTTGTGGGTACACACTGGGGTCCTCTCCCCAGCCCAGGTTCAAGGTTGTGATCTCTCATACTCCTTTCAGTTCTGTCTCCTAGAAGAGCAGATAAAACACCAAGGAAGAACTCATATGCTATTAGTACCCTATGCTGCAATAGGGAAGTGTTGCTCCAAACCCAGGGCTAGATTAATCATCACGGAGAGATGGACTGTCCTGCAGAATTCATAGGTGGAGGTCTCTCCTCATCAGCCCTTCCCATGCTCCATCAGGTCTCACCTCTGCAGCCCTTTGCTCCAGCAGTGAACATTTACTCACACAAGTAATATTAGAGCTATGGGAATAGAATTGCTCGGGTAAACCCAGTTAATCCAGCTGTTGGCTGTGTAAAGTCCCCAGCCCCACACTGCTGTACGAGGGCTGGATTTGGAGGGAAAGGAAATTGCAGGAAAAGGGCTTGGTTCCCATCACGGCATGGAAACACTCCTGTTTTAAAGAAAAGTCCTGAAACGTTATGATGAATAAAACACAAAGTTCCCGCTGAGAAAACACTGAGAAGTCTGCAGCTTTGTGACAGACTGAGCGAGAAGTGGCAGAATACACGGTGGGATCCTTCTCCTGCCAGCAGGACACTTATGACAGACTCACTTACAGGACTCAGTTTAAAGCATAAAGAGACATTCAATTATGTAAATACGGTTGATCTGTAAATGTGGGATTAAGTGCTGTCAGCCTTCACTTACTTGCCTGGCACAGAGTTATATTTTCATGTATACTTGGCTTACAGATAAAAAACCTACGGAGTTTAGAAGAGAGCTCAACTGGGTTTTGCAATCTGGTGACAAACTCAGGAACAGCAAGGACAATGCAGCCTGTAGAAAGACTATGTTTATCATAACATCAGCTACTCCTGAAGTCAAGTCACAGTCACTAACCCTTAAACTTTTTGCCCCTCTAAAAAGCATAGCTCAGGGAAAAGGCAAAAAGCAACTGAGCCTTTTTAGCCTTTCCCCAAACTCACCCTTACTCGGTCTAGCAATTACTCATGTGAGCAACAGAGAGGTTTGGTCAAATGGATCATAACACAAAATAAAACACAAATACAGTTGCATAGCAATTAGACCTTTTCACTGCAGGTACACTGAAGTGATCCTGAAACATTAATGAAGCCTCACGACACTGCAGAAAGGTGGAGGGTCCCAAGCATGTTTTACAAGTGGGTCAGCCAAGGTTGGTACAGGACAAAGGCAGAAAGAGGAGATCCTGGCTCTGCTTGCACCTTGCCTGACAGAACTGCCTAATAGAACAACAGGCATTGAGCATTCCCACACCCAGCGACAGCTCCTGCTACAATGCAGAGGAAGAGCACAGTACCAGTATTATTATTTTAATTATAAAGCACTACCTATACGGAGGCTGAGCCAAAAAATATCATCTGTTTTAGCGCAGAGCTAAGTACAAAACTAGCTGCTTATTATATGGTAATGGAACAGATATCTAACATAGAGATGTTAAGCCACAAACAAAGTTGTGATTAGATGACTCTAAACTGTATTTAAAAGCCATTAGATACTAGATCCTAAAACAAGAGGAAAAAGATCGCTGTCTGGTTGTGGTTAATAGATGCAGTCATGATTTCAATCATGCTTTAAGCTAACTGCCAGCAAACAAAGAAGCCTGTGGTATTGGCAATATCCAGGAACTATGCATTTTGCCATCAATTTTGTTTATTATAAAATCCATGCAGGCAGTATTAGAAATAAATCATAATGATTAAAAAGGATCTAATCCTTTCCTGCATACCTCCAGTTTCACAGTGACAGATGAATGAGATCCAATGGGAAAATAATGATCCTTCCAGCCTCAAAAAAAAAAGTATTAAAATCAGTAGCTGCAAAGTAGGCTCCCATCTCACACTGCATTTCTATTTTGGCTTCTCTCTCCTCTAGGATACTTTGAGAACTCTCATCAGTAGGAATACATCCATCTCTGGCTCTTTCCTTCTCCCACGAATTTCAAATTGGGCTGAGACAAAGATAAAAACTCCAGTGCAAAGTCCAGACACTGAGTGTGTGCTTCGTGCTGCACCTCCATCCTGCTGCTCCATGTAGGGCAGCTCCTGAGGAGAAGCTGCCAAGGCAAAGACTAACTCATTTTCACTAGTTACACATACAACGTGCCTATATACCACCTACTAGAAAAATGCTTCCCTCTGAACACTGATACTTCTAGACTCCTTTACAGAGTTTGTGTTGCAATCTGAAAATAAGTGTCTTTCCTATTATGATACAAAAAGGTATTCACTGGAAAGCTGCAAACTAAACAAATCCACTGTGATAAACACAGGTGAACCATGGGCTTGAGAGATGCTGAGCCATCTCATGTCTATGTGTTCTATGTGGCGTTGCACCCAAGCTTCTGCTGGAGTTTAAGGGGCAGGTTTTCAGTAAGTGTAAAGTGATGTTGCTCTATTCAAATGTTCTAGTGTCATGCTTATTTCTGCCACCTGAGTGCCTGACTCCTGCTTAAATGTCTTCATCTCAGCAAAGTAAGGTAAATGGGGTAAAGAAGAAATAGAGGAAGTTGGACGCAGGGACAAAAAAAATTGCTCCTCAGAACCAAAAAGTTTTAAAGTGCCTGTTTCGACATCTAGCCCTTCCATGGCAACTATGAGCAGAGTGGAAAACAACCACAGAGAGAAGGGAAGAGGAGATTAAATTTGGACATTTCAGCTTCTCCCCTTTGGAACTTCCTGAAACCACACTGCAGCTCCTGCAAAGTTTCTATCTGCACACATGGTGCAAAGAGCCACAGTAATGAAGGCTTTGTTCTTACTCGGCTGCAGATCTGGCCTGATCGTGCTTTCAGTGGCATCAGTGCAAATAAAGTGACCCCAGGGAAGGTACTCAGAGGATCACAGTCAACAAAAAATACTCTGGGACCTCTAAAATGGCATTTCCACCTGCTGTATTGTAAGTAAGTACATCAGTAAGAGCATCTGAATAATTGAAGTATTTGACATTCAGGGCATGTGAGTGCAGAGCGAGTAAAACTTCCAAATCAAGTGCGTGGCAGAATAAAACATAATTTCTTGTCTGCTCCTGCTAATTGCTTTCCTTGCTCCATCTTTCTGGCTGCACAAATCACATTGTATTTTGCAAACTCACTGAATGCTAGACAGAGAGTTCTCCACATACAGTTGTTTCCTTGTCAAAAGGCTGTGATTTATATCACACCAGTCTGATCACAGGTGTTACACAGCTGTGCTCATTAATTAACTTACATCTTTCCCCTTATTCCACCCTCTTTTCCAGTCAGGGTGGGAATATTCACAACCATTACAGAAGCAGACTAGCGAGAGTAACACTCTATATTTTGAATACAGAATCCCAATTCTTCAAGATATAAAATCTTTAATATGGAGCGTTTCCACCCAAACACCACGAGATTTGTATACCAACAAAAGCAATAGTCTTTGTAATAGTGTTGTTTTGTCATTTGGATTAACCTGGGGTTTGGTTAACTGATCCAGCTTCAGAGGACTGGAAGTGGAAGAAGTTCAAACGTTCCACAGATTATTCTTCCATCAGCTTTTAAAGCAATTCTGTCTCTCCTCAGTTTCTGTACTTTTTAATTAACAGAAACAAATCCAAAGAATCATTGCTGCTACAAATATTGTGCAAGTGCATTTGGGCTTGAGCATAAGTACTTATTATTTGTTGGTATACTGCTGCATCCATCATTTTCCAAAGTCTTAAATAATCATAAATAAGAAAATCTGTGCTATTCTTTGGTACTTTTCTGTCTGTTTAAACCACAGCTGAACTTTTAAGTTGTACAAACAAAAAATTGCACTTTTATCTTCAAGACAGTCTTGCCAGTTCAACAGACTTTCAGCTGAAGGATTCTTTATTATACTCAAACCTTGTCCCATAAGAGTTGCTGCTGTTGCTCAGTTTATGAAGTATCTTAGAGATTTTGTTTGGTCCACAACAGAAAACTCCAATGGTCTTCCTGTTAAAAGAAAAAGATAAAAAAAAAAAAAAAAAGACGTTATGACATTAACTAGATGATCTGGAACTAGATGATCTCTAAGGTCCCTTCCAAGCCAAACCATTGCAAATAAACAATAACTTCTAACGATAGATTTGGATCCTGTATCATACAAAAGCCAGCTTTGCATAAATTTTAAGGTGAGCACAGCTCACCAGATCATGTAGTTAGGATTACTGAAATCACCAGATTTCTCCCAAGTAGCCCCACACAAGCCCTATTACTTACTTGACTAAGACAACTCTTAGAAAAAGGCACCTCATCTTAGTGTCAAGCCCCCAAGTGATGAAAAATTACTACTTCCCACTCTAATTTTTTCCATGATTAATCACTTTTTTTGCCTTAAAAATATGTCTCACTGTAATGACTTCATTAGTGTAACTCGTGATTTACACCGGCAGGAGATCTAGTCACTAACGGTGATTCGTTACACTAATGAAAACAGAGCACTACTAACCCATGATTATTTCTGGCAGCAGCAGAATAATTTTACTGCTTTAGTTTCGCATTAGCATGCAATCTTTCCTTCAGCAGCTGCACTGGAAAGTGTTACGAAAAGCCAAACACAGAATGTGATCCTATCGGCCTGGGTTCATTAGTTAACCTGACTTTTTCACACCACTCCACCGACAACAGCTCTTTGCTCTCTGGCCACCTTAGACAGAGGCTGTAAGTCAGAGAGCATCTGAGGGCTCAGACAGTAGCCAGCATCACAACAGGGCACATCACAACAGTGGGACTGAGGTACTCGTGATATTCATCATCTCCCTTTTTTTTGAAAGATGAGGAGAAGGGAGAGGAAGGAGCAGGGAAGGGATGTGGAGCTGTCTCTTCTATATCATGAAAAACAATACATTTTCTTCATCTTCCTGCTGAAATTGTGCCACTACAGAGAAAGATCTCAAAGATTTACTGGGATAGAGAGAGGGGAAGAGAAGAGGGGACATGGCTTTAACTATTGTGATGTACGCTATTCATCAAAGAGACTGGAGACTCGAATTCTGGTCCCTGCCTCTAGGACAGCTTCAGTATTTTATACAGTAAATATTTAATATCCAATTTCTTAGCACATACAGGGTAATCAAATGCACCATTTAAAGCTGCCTGAGTATGTGTCTGGTGACAGAAGGAAAGTAGCACATATAAGAAATCTTTGATGCATAGTGTCAGGTATATGTTAGGCAGCAGCTCAAATAGCATGGCAGTCCATGCTGTACCAGTGCACAGCAACACCAGCACAACTGAGGGATCAAACATCAAAAAGCATCATAAAGTTACGCAGGTAATAGCATCAGTGCCCCTGTGCAGGCACTTCACAACCCTGACTTGCCTCCAATTACATCGTTTCCTATATCAATCTATGGCAAATATTCATAACTCATACTTTTCTCACCCTTATGTATATCTAATAAACTTTCCTGTCCTGGCAGTACTCCTTTTAAAGGCAAAGGCGTGTTGTGTTGGTGTCTGGATTTACAGAAATAATGAGAGCACTTTTGTTTATTGCTCTAAAATAAGATCCCTCAGCACTTCCAGAACCTGAACACTGTCTAATCTGTGCACAGTAGAGAAAAGGGGGGCATGAGCTGCCAGGAAGAATCTGTCTTCTACTGTATATTTAATTGAGAGAATTATTGTTGTTGGGTTTTTTTCATTAGTCTAATTACAGACAACTGATAAACAAAACCCAAAGAGTTCATCTGTCCCTCTCCCTTTCATTACATATATATAGCTTCCAAAGCACAGACACATCTCAGCAGCACATACTGCTAATATTTTCCCATCCCAGTAACATCCTTCCAAAGTGCGTAGGATTTTTGGCTAGTGAACAGAACCACGAGAGAACACCACACGTGAGACCTGTGCCTGACTAAGAAGGTCTGAAACCCAACAGAGTTGCTGCCCCGTGAGGTGAGCCAGAGGCTCTCAAACCCTCTTCCCAGCAGTGTCTATTTTGGACATCCTTCCATGTACCACTTATCTCCCCCAGTTTCTCACCCAGATCCTTCCCCGTTTACCCCACCTCCCCAGCCTGCTATACCTTCCTCCCTGCCTCACAGCTACTACCCAGAGCAGCACAGGGTTACTATTTTGAGCTGATGGGCTTTAATTGTTGATCACTTGTTTGGGACAATGGCTGACCTTGAAGCAAAAATAGGCAGCTAGGTATTGCAGAGGCATAATGTCTGAAAAATCTGTTAAATGCCACTAATGTTTATAATCAGGGAAACTGATAGGCCATTCTTTATAATAATTATAAATATTACTATAGGATTTTATTCATTCAGACTACTAAACAAATAATTCCTCAGTGCTTTTATGGGATGGGTAGGTCAGCACATATTCTTATGTCCATGTGATGGACAGGTGAGGTGAGGGAGAAGTGAAATACTTTGCTACCCTGAGAGGAAAGCATCAGGACTTGAAATGCTCCAGTTTGAAATCCCATATTCATTCCTAGAGAGAGATTTCTCCTTTACAGTGCACAAAAGATCTATCATGGTGCTCCATGCCCTCCCCTCCTACAGATATTCATGTCTTTTTCTAGGTCAGACTCCATTTGGAGAAAAGCACACATCCATTTGAACTAAGCAAAATTGAGGCAGTGTGGCAGCCTAAGGCATGGTGTAAGCTTTTCATCCAGGGGACAACTGAACAGGAACAAGGTTGCAGCTCTGTCCCCAAAAAGAGAGCACGAAACCCAAGACAAATTAATTTATTATACAAACTGTCCCAGTGCACGTCCTCAGGACTGCAGGTGTCATATAAAATGCCAACAGTAGATGGCACACGTCTGCTCCTCTTAGTCCAGGAGAAAGAATTAGGAACCTGGTACTGGGTTGTCCCACGTCACACTCTAAAGAAGGTCTGGCAAAGCTCAGACACTTATAAATGCACTTTGCTTATTTGGGACCCAAACAGCAAGAACAGTGACAAGGCGACAAGGCACAAACCACAAACCAATCAGATGGCTAAACCAATGAGAAAATCGCCAGCTTCATGTTGATTTATGTGCAGATTTTGCCAAAATCACAAGATAAAAAGTGGAAAACAAGCAAGCCCATGATTGCAAATACATGTGAAAGCCTGAACACTGGCACCAGATGTTGGAAAGAATTTGGTTGCCCTGCCTTCTTTTTTTTTTTCCCTGCATATTGTAGTAGGGTTGTTTAGATGGAAAGTTAATGAGAAATACGAACCGAAATGGAGTTAGTAGGAGACCAGGAAATTGGGCTGTAGAGTTACAATTTGGACTACTGTCTATCATGTTACATGTAACTATGTCTAAAGATACACACCTGTATCCATAAATCCTGTTAAAGGAGTGAAAAAGAGTCAGGAAGCTTATATCTTAGCAAGCTGAAATGAATCAGAACATTATTTAGGTACTAAAAGACAGCTGGTTTGGAAATGGTGGCACAATTTAAAGACCTGATGTGGAAATTCAGAGGAAATGGTACTCAAAATCTAATTAGGAGTAATGCAGTGGAAAGCACAAAAGAAAAAGAAAGTATGACTACCACTAATAGCTTCATCTATATTATGTGCACTTACAGCCTTGCAAGGAAGTGGCAGAAACTTCATCATTTTCATCTTTTAAAACTGCACTCACATAGTTAAACAAAAAACCCATCAGAACAGAGCATAAAAGATCAACAGTCTATGCAGAGGACTCTGAACCAGACAGTCATCATGCTTCTCTGACCTCTCTATTTATTTCCCTTTCTTTCCCATGGATCTTTACTACAAAGATCTAAGTGACACTCGTAAGAATGAACTAGGGACATCCCATCTCAACCTTTGGGCTGTCATGGCAAG
>JAOXNG010000001.1:215246285-215260587 GCA_028566535.1 Scolopax minor
AGATATTGATAGGCTGTTATAAGGTCTCCCCAGAGCCTTCTCTTCTCCAGGCTGAACAACCCCAGCTCTCTCAGCCTTTCTTCATAGGAGAGGGGCTCCATCCCTCTGATCATCCTTGTGGCCCTCTGCTGGACTCGTTTCAACGGGTCCATGTCTTTCCTGTGTTGAGGACTCCAAGGCTGGATGCAGTACTCCAGGTGGGGTCTCACAAGAGCAGAGCAGAGGGGTAGAATCACTTCCCAAGACCTGCTGGCCACACTTCTCTTGATGCAGCCCAGGACACGGTTGACTCTGGGCTGCCAGCGCTCACTGCCGGATCATGTTGAGCTTCTCATCCACAAGCACTCCCATCATGCTGGTGGGAGCATGCTACCCTTTTCCCTCCCCAGGTAATGTCACTCTTAATTCTGGTGAACTTGTGGGAAGCTTTGTTGGTATTTCTGTTTGGAAAAGTAGTCAATGGCTGGTTGAATGTGAGCCAGTTGTAGAAGCCTGTACTTGTCTTCATTCACAGACACGAGAGCGTGAGTCTTTAATTTCTTTGGAGAAGGTTTTAATGCGCTGTTGGGTAGGTATTGGATGAGGTTTATCTATTTTATCAAATAATGAAAAGTCAGAACAGTCTGGAATATATTGTTGACCCAACTGGCACAACTTATTGCTCTCTGAGTTCTTATTATTGATGGAAAATCTAAGTCAGAAAAGCCGTTGCCTTTCTTGGCATGAACTGACTAGTTTGTCATTATTCTCACCAGGGAAACCAGCAAACAGTCAGGACTGAAGCCTTTAGAGCACCCTCTCTAAACTGAGGTTGTTGAACACATGGGGGAAACTTCTTACTTATATTGCCTCTGGTGTTCCATTGATTGCCAGGCTATGACTTTTCAGAAGCGGCTCATGATAGAGCTAATCTCACACTTTGTGTTTATAGTTGGAGATGTATTGGAAGCAACTGATTTGAAGTATCTACAACTCTGAAATTTTGGTTCTTAATGGAGATACACTAAATCCTCCATGAAAAAAACATACTTCCCATCCTTTATTCCTTTGGAAAATCCTGGCTATGGATTTTTCACTCTGACATAGATTCACAAGCCCCACAGTTACTCAACTGAAAACGAAAGAAAACTCTACTCATGAAATCATATGATCCTTCAAGGGAAAGATATTTATGTTATAGAGATGATAAGCTTTGTGGCATATTTACACTATTTTATAGAAACATGCATGTGGGGAAGTGTATTTACTGCAGTAATTATGTGCTCCATAGTGTTCTGAGAAGAAAAAACATGCTGAGAATAATTCAAACAAACATTAAAGCCTTGGCATAACCAGAATTTCAGTGATGTAGTTTTCTAAGTGCAAAAAATTTTCCCAGCTCTTTGCTATGTCATGAAGGAATAATGAATGCAAATGCTGTTGATAGTCATTAAAATTCTGCAAATGAAAAATGAATCACCTCTTCATTAATTCTCGCCCATTGCATAGAGAACCTGTGAAGGCCTTTGTCAGTGACACTGTTAGCTTTGGAAAATGAGAAGAAGGTTCCTGAGTAGTTTTCCTGTTCCTGGGAAACTTTGTCCTTGTACGGTACAAGTTTTCTGGCTGCCAAAATGATGAAAGCCATTTAACCACCTTAGATGTGTGAAATGGCTCCAAAAATAATGGCTGTATATGACAGTGAGCTTGGAAAATGGTATGAAAGGGTCAGTGATGGTGCTGATCATTATGATTAAGGAAGGAATATCACCTAAGTTTGTGAGGGAACTTGGGGCTCCATTGTGCTGACTTCTAAATAGAACATCTCTGGAGAGCTTGTAATATAAATAGGAAAGACTGACAAAAGATGAGAACTATTTTAGGGACAGAGAAGTGAAAAAGTGAAGGATTATTGTTAATCGTGAAGCACACTGAAGTTCTGCTTGCAGATCAGGACCTCATTGTGGTGGATGCTCTATCAACAGTCAGTTGTGGAGGCCATGGAGTCATCCTTGTAGGAGTCCACAAAGTCCGTAGGAGGCAAGAGAAAATGGGACATATGGGAAACTTGCTTTGGCATTCCCTGTGGTGCAACGCATCTTTCCTGCTTGTAGGATGATTCTCAGTAGCTGTGGTGGTATAAAGAGACCAGAAATGGGAGGCCAAGTTGGCTGAAAACAGTAGTAGGAATAATTTGTCTTTGACAGAGCTAAAGTCCTTCATTTTCATTTAATTGGATAATGTGAGCTACAACCTTGCGATTTGCTAATTTGTTGCACTGGAATATGATTAGAAGATGTTTTGAGACTGGGTGATGAGGAATTTTAATAAGACATTTCTGAGGTGGGCCTGTTCCGACACCAAGGATTTTGTTACAGTACTTTAAGCTCGTTGTGACTCTAATGATGTTACAAATGTGGAAGTGAGATAAATATAAATGAATTGCTATTGAACCAATCCAACGAGAAACTTTTAAAGTGTTGTGGGACATATGTAAATGAATATGTAAATTAAATAATTTAGGTTATAAAAGGACATGTCTGAGAAATGGTTCTTTGGATCGGCATCAAGGATGCTGATCATTTGGAGCTTTTACATATGTTAATCATCTTGTTCTTCCAGGCCAAAGAGTCTATGAATATAAAAGTGCTAACAGCCTATTACCAAGTTGTTTGGCTGTGGGCAAGAGCCCTCATAATAGAGACGTTAACTGTACAGCTTAATTTCGACTTAAATAAACCTGCAGCTTTCTGTAATAACTGGAGTGTGGTTGGTTAGAATCAGATCTATCTAAAATAATCAGTGTAATTAGGCTGCCTTATCTCAGTTTAGTCTGACAGTCAACAAAATGTTTGAAATGGAAGCAAGTTGTGTTAGGGGTGATAGAGGGGAAGTAGCTAAGGGGTGGTAAAAGAGGAAAGCAAGAAAAGGGTCAGTGTGGTGGGCAGGGAAAATGACGTTTGCAATTTTGAATTAATAAGAATTGCTCAGACTATGGTTTTACAAGCCAAAATAAAACATCAATCAGGATACAAGATAATGAGAGGGCATGTTTGGTTTGGTTAAGGTCGGAGAATGACTCTGTGGACCAGCTAAGCATAGAATGAAAATTTGTAAGGTTTTCTGCCAATAGGTGATGATTTCAAAACTCTGAGACTTTTCCTTAGGAAATTTTTTTTTCTTGCGATTCTTGTTGTAACACTCAAAAAACCAGTATGAGAACTATACAGCTCAGTCACTCTTTGCAGTGGCTCTATTCATAGCTGCTGAAGTCTTCTTGCATTTGGATGGCTGCAGGTGGGTGCCAGCCTATTTCTTTGTGAATCCTGGCCTGGATCATGTTTGTCTTTGGTAGCTTTCAGCAATGGCCCAGAATGTCTCTCATGTGCAAAACTGTTGTTGCCACATACCATGTCTCATACAAACATGGTATGTTTTACCTGGTGTCATGTGCTGAGATGTTGCCTGGCTGTGGCAATCATTCCTGCCATTGCTCATGGTGTCCCAGACTTCCTCACATGCTGTTGTGTAATGAAGGTTTTTGTGGCCTTGGTGTGCATTTCTGGGACCCTTTGGTCACAGACACCTGTAACAGACGAGAGGCTACTCAGTGAAATCTAGCTAGATGCCCTGCTGTCCTGATGTTTCCTTATACACCAGCTGTGGTGGGTCCCAATGGAAGAATACCTCTCTCCTTCTAGCTTTTGATGTCTAACTCCTTGCTCCCAACAAACAAAGACCAGCAATAGCGATGCTCCAGGGCTATGGGAAATACAGACTTGCTTTTTGCAGTTCTAATTCCCAAGGGTGAGTGAGTCTTTACTCTTATCACTGTTTTTTTTTCACCCTACTGAGGAGGAATGCTCTTGGACCTGTTGGTCATGAGTGGTGGAATAAGAAACTCAATTTTTTCCCATCTGGAAATCACTGAGACAAGGAGCAATGCTACCGATACTTCCTTACAGACTTAGTTTTTTTTAGTCTTTTGAGGTGCACTGCTCCTTGAGCTTGGCTTTTTGAAATAATAACACCTAATCTAATTTCTGAAGTATTTAACTGAAATCTAATTTCCATTTTTGTGTCCTGTAAAGAACAGCTGGCTCTGGGGATCCCTGATAAAGCTATGGGAAGGACCCCCTGCTTCCATATGCAAGGAACTAATCAATCTGCTGCCAAGAGTTTACACTAATATCTGTGGTGATTCCCCAGCAATGCTAACTCACCAGCATTTTGATAAGGTCAAATGCCCTTCCATTGCTCCTACCTATGCAAAAAGAGTCTTGGCCAACTCATCTTCCATTGGGCCATTATATATATTCAAGGAGCATTTGCTGAAGGATGGGTGGGCTCCTTGTTGGCACACAGGCGTGCTACTTCTGAGCAAAGGGAGCACAAAGCGAAACCGCTCTAATTTTGGTAGCAGTCAGCATTTTGGACTAACATCAGTAAACACATAAGTTGAATGGTGGCAATGGAGAGTTGAGTTTAACTCCCTCTTGCGAAATCATGAGCAGCATTACAGTTCATGCCAGTTTTGTTCAACAGCCACAAAAGAAAAGTGACTTTAAAGAAAGACTTAGAACAAAGTTGACCTAAATTCAGTAGCTTCTTGACACAAAATATTAGAAAACTTGCTCTTAATTATTTATTATTACAATCTTGCTGTGTCACTGCAATGCAGTCCTGCTTCAGGTTTTAATTTTAACCCAGCAATTACATATCAGGTTCACCAGTTGGGTATTTGTCGCCTAAGGATTAAATCTGTAGAGCACTGTTTATAACTACTGTAGCTATCATGGCATTTAGACTATTGGATAGTGTTCCTACTAGAGCTGTGAATATTATGCTAGTTCCACCTGATACCAGGCAGATTAAAATCCTTTGGACATGGTTTCTCACTGCATTTCATGTTTTGTAGTGGTTGTTAGGCTTGGTTCTGGGCTCACTACAGTCAATGGAAAGCTCCATATGCAGCAGGGTAAAGAATCAGGCCTAGGCTTGTGTGCTAAATAATTTAAAATGAAAATTGCAAGCGTAAATAGCTACAGAAGATGCCAAGAGTTAGGGAACTATCCCAGCTTTGAGGTTGGTAGTACACGACAACTGACAGTTCAGTAAAATTTCCAGTCTCGTATATCAAGAACTTTGTAACTTTTGCTACAAAAGAAATCCAAAGCTTTTAAAAGTAGCTAGTTTCTCTCAAAATATTTATTTGAAAAGAAGACTTGAGCTTGCAAGCTCCTAGAAATATTCTGTTTTGAGTCTTAGCCCAGAAATGATGCAGATTTCCCATCAAACACAGCCAACTGTCTGGTCCGTGGCCTGGCCTGGAAGGACCTCTTTCCTAGAAAAGGAAGATGTGGATTTTTGCCTACATCTAATCAAGTTAGGGCTTCTAGGCTAGCTTTTCTTAATGCTGTAGGTATGGACTTGTTCTCTTGCCCTAGCTATGAATCAGTCACTTGAGTTTATGGCCTCATTTCCTGTTTTTACCATCTGCACTAATTCCCTTTGCCTTTGAATGGCAGTTTGCATTGTCTACTACCACAAGGTCCAGTTTGGCATACAAACAGAATTTAGACACATACCTGTATTCCATCTGTCTGACTGAGGTACAGCTGGATGTTTATATAGTCTGGTCGATTCTCTTGCCAAAGCTGGGGGGATGATAGAAAAGGCTAGTGAAAAAATATCCTTTCTTTCAAGGCAAGTGTAAAGTCACTAGTGCCTACTATTCTGAGAGACTTGGCATTCAGCATCAGTGAAGTAATTATTTTAATAAAGACACACTTGTATAGCACCCCTTCATGCACTCCAGAACGTTGGATGTCACGATGTGTACAAAGAATTGTTTTAGGAAGCTACACTGCTCTCAAAATCTACCTGAAATAGCAAATCCCTCTCTCTTCTCAATCTGTCTACTAGCTGAATGGCTAAAGTCCACTCAGGTTTCCCAACCCGCATGTTCTTCTTCCATTTCATAAATTCCACAGATAAGTGTCTAAACTACTTGCACATGGCAACACTGTGCAATGAAATACTAGTGGAAGACACTCACTGTTTTGTGCAGCTCCATGAATAAATAGGTCTGGGTCAGGTAGCCGAAGCAGAAGTACTGCTGGACCTTGCTTGTTTTGAGCAAGGCTGACTTTCTCTACAGCATGTGAGCTGCGTGGTGTGGATGTATTCTGCCTTTATCAAGTTGTCAGTATCCCTGCAAGCAGCTCCCATTACCTTGTTTCGCAACGTACAGAGCAGATCTGCAAACCAGCGGAAAGACTCAATGTCCCTGCACACCCAAATGAAGTAGAGTCTCCTGAGCTTGTAGTGTTTCCAGCCGTCACTTGAAAAGAAAACATTTGGGTAATTAAAAATTATCTTTTAAAAAGGAAACATTGATTAAGAAGCTTTATATTCATTAGTGGAAATGGGAATTTCCATCAGAAGCTAACTGCTAAGTTCTTCTTCACCCTATGATACATCAAACGTTGAAATGACCAATGCAGTCTATTCTAATGATCCTGAGAATATTGAATCTCTATCACAGAGCTAACACCCTTCACAGACACTGTTTCCACATTAGGAAGTTGTCAGCTATACAGATGATTTGGGTAGCAAATATGGATTCTGTGATCATCATTAAACTTTTAGTTCAAAGCAAAGCGGACATTCTAAGTTCAAATGTACTGTGTCAATTCTTTATTATGTTTATAAAGCAACCCATAAGAGAAAAATATTGACAAACGCAATAAAGTCAGGACTTAATTCTGCTTTTATATGTGAAAGCCTCTGGTTGATTATAATTAATACTCTAGCAAAATCACAAAGAACAAATCAAATCAGAGCTCCATTGTGCCAGGGAGCTGGGAGATATATTACAGTCCTCAGAAAATGCTGGTGGGGAAAGTGCAGCCATGGGCAGACTCTGACGTTGTATTTACAAAAACAGGACTCTCATGTCAGATGTCTAATAGAAATAAAACCCAAATATAGCACAAAGGAAGGACTGGAATGAACTGGGAAAGAAAACAGAAGTGAAAAAAATCTTGATGATTAATGAGTACAAACAAATACCCATGAAACATCTTCTTAGTTAGCCAATGCTGTTTTCTGCTGTTCTGATCACTGAAACAGCCAGTGCACAGACTGCTTCCTTCTTTTCCTCTAAAAATAGTTTTCAAATAGATAATACATAGCCTGTCAACTTCAAACACTTGTCCCAGGAGACAGCCACAGTCAAAAAGTTTCATGATACATCTCACCATATCACCATATTGTGCGCTATTTCAAACTCCAGGGGTGCAGGACATTGGCATTTCCACCAAGGAAATGGTCTACCTAAGAGATCTACCTAAGAGATGACTCCAACCACTGTAAGCCTAAGTAACAAGGATGGAAACATTCTCAGCAACATGTAGGCTGAGAACTTGCCTTTCATGTAAACTCACAGGGAGAAGAAAAATGCTTTAAGACTGGAGAGTATAGAGTCTTTCAAGTCCTGATTTCAGGTTTCTTATTTGTAAACTCTTGACCTTCAGAGCATGATTTCCTCCACCTTTTTCTGCCTGTTCTAAGACAAGCCCTTAGGAAGGGTCACAATCTGGTCAGATGTGACGTGATAACTATAAGCAGTAGCAAGCAAAAGAAGTGTCTTTCACCATAAAAAAGGACAAAAGAAGAGAAAAATGCAAAGCATTTTGTACTGAACTGCTGTAGCTCAGTAACAAAGCACCACTCTCAGTGAGGAAATGTTGCAGCTGTAAAAAGAAGCTGAACTGCAAAACTTGATGAAACAAGTCAAGCATAGATTTAAAATAGCACCTCAGACACACATACTTGGATCTATCTCCAGCAAGACATATCATGCAATAAAGGTGCAATCCCCTGTTACAACCAAATTCACATGTATGTAATGTTTATTGTGTTTTCCTATGTTACCACTACCCATAATAACAGCCATTATTTAAAGCCCATTCTGTCTGAAAGCCACCAGCTTTCCTTAACATGTTATGTTTTCTTAAAAATAGGGAATAGCGTTAAACAGTTAAGTGGAGGGGAGGGCGAGGGCAGGAATTAAGTTGTGTACATACAACAGGAACACAACTGAGGAGGAAACAAATGACCATGTTGATCAGGCTTCTCCTCCAGACATGCATGACCTCCACACAACAGGACTGTCTCCGCTGCTCTGCAGCGCTGGCATCGAAAAGCTGTTTGCATGTTCACACCTGCCAATTTCTGCTTCTAAGCCAAGGCAAAGACAACAGGCAGACCATCCTCTAAACAAGTGCTCTGTTGATGTTTAAATACTGAGAAGTAAAGTAGGCTCAAGCTGTTAACTTTTTCCCAGAATCACAGAATGATTCCCCTGTATAATGTTACAGTGCACAGGGAAAGATTGGCTACAAAGGCAATTTATGGGATTGGCTGCTTGGAAGCTCATTTATGGCTTTATCCAGATACATGGACATTGCAAAAGCTTTTGGACACTAACGTTCTATGGCAATGTCTGTGCAAGTTCCTACGGTCTCTGATAACACACTGGTAGAGGCAAACATCTCATTACCTGCTGTTTGCCCATCATTATCATCTGTGACATTTTTGCAAAGCACTGTCAAGGATAATCCATCATGAGGATATTGGTCATCTCATCCACCTGGGCCCCAGGCTTTCAGCAAAAATGTACCCTTTTTTTGAGAGGATGAGCAATACACTCTCAGGAAAAGAAAACAAGGGAGATGAGATGGTCTTCGAGGGTGGCAGCACCATGAGACTGGTGGGACTGATAATTTTCAGAAGTGATCAGCACCGTCAGGTCCAGCCCAGATCAAGGACAGAAGAACGTGCACAGCATCTAAATTCTAGGCTTTCACTTTGGAGTTAGAGCTGACCATTGGTAGGTTCATCTTAGAACTAATCCTTAAGTTGTATCTTGTAAAACCCTCCCGAAGCCAGCTAGTCTTTTAGCACTTCAGGGAAGGTTTGCTGCTTTGGTTGGCTACTTACACAATGCCTATGAAACAGGGGCGCTTACCCTGTGACTGGAGCTCTTAGCCAACAATCTAGCCAAAAAAAATTACTAAAAATCAATATAATCATAAAACCAAGCTTATTTCACACAGCATAAGATTTGGTGGGAAACACATTGCTGGTGTGACAGAGAAACAAGTAGTGAAAGGTTTGCTCTGACTAGAATGTCAAACACTTTACATTGAAATAAAAAAAAAAAAAAAAAGAAAAGGTAATGCCTAAATTTAAACTTTTCAAATGGAGTTAGACATCCAAATGTTACCTGAATACAAGTTGATCCCTTTCCTTTAAAATCTTATACGTACACATTTACAGAAGTCAAACAGACCAGGGAGACCTGGCCCTGCATTTCCAGCAGAAAGACTGTCACAAACTCACGACCATAGTCCATAGCCTCACTTAAGCTGGGTCAAGGGGAACAAGGGAACAGAGCTGACTGCATCAACCACAGGCTAGGCTGGTGGCAGGATATAAAGATTAGTGACACTGTCCCAGCTCAGGTGCATTACTGGCACAACTCTGACAGAACTCTCTGGGTTATAAAGCCTGTATATGTTGATTTATGCTCTTCAGGGGACACCTCAGTCCTCTACCTCTCCCCCGTGAATCATTCACTTATGTTATGCTACTGAAAGTTTTTAAATACTCTGAAAGTCTTTCTGATATGCACTACTAATGTTAATTGAGGGAAATAGCTTTAAAAGGCTTAAGCTCACTTACAGCAGTGTGTTGAGTACTGATGCGAATGGTGTAACTCCAATACCTCCAGCCACGCAGAGGCTGACCTCATAGTTCAGGGATTCCTCAAAGGGACTTCCAAAAGGTCCATCCACATACAGTCTGCAGAAAAAGCAAAAAGAGCACTTTTAGAGAAAGCCGCTAAAATCAGAGAAGAGAAGAAAAGAAACATGAGCTGGAATTAATATCCTGAAAAGAATTTGTTTCAATTTTTTATTAGTCTTGGGATGCAGAATATGAAAACATTTTTCCTAGAAGGCTTTATGTAGAGAGAAATCAATATGCAAATGGTATGAAAATCTGTTATGTGCAATCTCTTGGCACATTCCATAATTAGACAAGGATTTTATAATCAAACAGGTGGAGGTGACTAAATTATGACAGCCCTTTGTGTCTGATGTTAGAGGGTGAAGAAAGTGCTGCACTGGAAAGAATAGCAACTTGGAGCGTGGTAAGCAGGAACCTTGGCTAAGAGGTTCACTTCTTGAACGTCAGAAACAGCTGAGATGCACAAAGGGGTACAGAAATCTTTTTTTCATAGCTTCTCATAATGCTTTTCACAGGTCTCCAGGGAATAAAGAGGTGACACATATCCTATTGCAGTGAGCAAGAGGAACAAATTAACATCTGTCTACTCTTTCACTTCACATCCAGACCACTGTGAATGTGGTCTACCCCAAACATACAGAATAACAGAAGGGAGGGTAGAAACCACTGAATTTACATCTTTAACTCATACCTCTTATTCTTACAACAGTTTTATTTACCTGTTTTTAAATATCATTTAGAAGACTAAGTCCCATTTCCAACCCATTTGTAGTATTTCAGATACTGCTGGAAAATCTGTTGGCTATAATTTGAAAATGGGCTTTTAGGCATCTTCAAAAATTTGACCTCGAAGTCTTTTCCACACTGCTGAAAGTCTTACAAAGTTCACCTATAGATAGCGCAAAATTTATTGTTGGTAATATCTCTAATAAGATTCATATGCCCCCTATTCTACCTGTGAAATACCAATCTTCAATAATAGATTCACCTTTAGAAACTATTATGAAGAAAACTTGAACAGTACATTTAGTCAATGTCCATTCTGTGTATAAGTGTCTCACTGAATCATCTCATTTTAGGTAATTGGTGAATACAGCAAAGCGTGATGGGACCAGCACTGTATTCAGCAGCTCAGTGACTAGGTGTTTGCTCACAAACTAGGCCAACTGACATCAACCTTTGGCCTAAGTCCACACAAAAGTTCCAACATAGATATTTTTATATACATACTGGTACTGTTATGCAACTAAGCTAGGTATACTATTTGTCTAATGAAAGGGCATAAGTTTCTCCGTTATACCTTCAGCTAGAAAATTAAAAAGGTAGAGGAGATGTCTCTTTTCCCAAAGTCTTCCAACACTCATCTGATTCTTTCCTATTGAGGGCTAAATCTTAGCCATAACTTAAGATCTCAATCTGACCCCATTTCTTTTAGTTTTGTGGTCTGACCACACTGTCTTGTCAAGACAACATCTTGTCTAGGTGTCTTTGGCCAATACGGTCCTTTCTAGGAAATTTCTTCCAGACCTTTGCTATTGCTGACATCTTGATGCCTCATATGTTAGACTCCTTCCACACAAACAAGTTACCTACTTTCTGATGGATCTGGAGGCAAACAGATGCCCTTAACTATGCCCTGTCTTATAAACTAATTTCTTGGCTTTTGGTGTCCTGCCTGGACAGCCACAGCCATGATTAGAAAGCATTGGAATTGCTGTCAGTAGACGTTTTTAAATAACTATCCTTATTCCTAACTGATATTCCTAACTAATCATTCTGCAATCCAAATATGCTTATTCTTATTTCTCTCTGTGTATTCTGAAGTCACTACAGTATTCTACAAATGTTCTTTCAGAGATTCTCAAAGCTTTTCAATGTCAGGTATGTTAGTACCAGCATGACGAGAATACTTGGAAAACAAATTCAGTCCTTAGGACAGATAAATCCTTTTGCATAATGGGGCCAAAAAAACCTCTTAAGTGGACATGTGAATATGATATAAACGTAATTTCTCATGTTTCCTTTTACATAACACTTTTTAGATCATTTGCTTAACCAGGTTTTTTCATTCCACTAATGAAATGAGACTACTGCTGGTGCAGAGTGCAGCAGCAGCTACTTTAAGAGATCTTCTAATTGTTGCACTGTCATTTGACTGAGGAGGTAAAGGAGCATATCTTTTTTAAATAAACAACAGGAGAAATGTAGAGAAGCAGGCCATTACTCTGAAATGAATCTAATCCAGGAGACATTTTGAGGGAAGTCCACAAATGTTATCTGTGTCTCAGATGTGTATCTCAACAGAGATCTACTTTTGGGATATCAGTATAGGGCAACAATAAAAAAAAAAAAAATGTACTGGATAACAAAGCAACTGAAGTCCACTGTCATTCCTGGCATACCTCTTATCCATATGCTGTCCTAATCAGATCCTAATCAAATCCTCCGACTGGTGAGTCGCTCCTAAATGTATGAAGGGCACAAGCCTGAGGGAAATTCCTTGCATTTTACATAAGTAGCGCTAACTTTCACTTGGATATACAGACCTAAAGCCAACATATTGGGGGAAAAAACACAAGCAAACGAAACAGAAGCAACTGGCAAAGTAAATTTTTCCAGAAATTAGGACAGCGTATGCAATAATAGTCATATACTGTAGGGGAGCGACTCAGTAGAATTGTACTTAAGCCTATATGAGGACTGTCTGAAGTATGCATGTATGTCTAATCTCAGAAGGTATTAAGCAATTCCTGGGAAGTCTGAGTGCCACTGAATACCACTGACATGATCAGGAGTCGAAACATACAAAAACAGATCCGGTCACCGCAAATCAGTCAAGTATGGTGCATAATTCCATGCCAGAAATTCAAGGAACAACCTTCAATTAAATATGTATTTTGGTCAGATTGCTCCAGTTTGTGGCCCATTAGCCCCATCTGGCCTGCAAAATATTTCTATCTCCCTACTGCATATTCCTCTGAGGGAGTAAGGAGCAGTTGGTTGGACAGCAAATGCAGTCGGAGGAGCCCAGAGCCTCCTGCTGTGCCTGCATGTGGCACAGCTCAGAACAGCCAGAAGTCACCGATTCCAAGTGTGAGAAAAGGGGGAAAAGCTGCAGAAATATTGCTACTGCATTAACCCACTCCACAAGACTGCCTCAAAAGATTCCAAAGATAACATGGCCTTCCTGGAAGATTTGTTTGGATATCATAAACATGCGCTATTTAATCCCATTTTACTACAGGGATAATTTATAACTAAAAGAAACGTGACTCTGATGTCCTGATGGAGGTGGTCAGTTAGGAATCGATCCTTCTTCTTTTATTCAAGTCAGTGGAAGAAAAAAAACCCTCATGATGCTGTATCAAACAGAGCAGTGATTCAGTCATGGACTTTTGCAGAGATTATGCAACTTTCACTTCCTGTCAACATGTTCCTCCTTTCATTTGGTAATACTGAAAAGTTTGCATAAAAGCAGTTCATTATTGCAAATGAAATCTCGCAGCATTCAATAAAAAGACAGACAAGCCAAGGGGGGTAAGAGGACTTTTTGTTTCTTGAGTTGTGCCCCAGATATATCACACTACCATGCTGTGCTTTCCTATCCCCCCAGCTTTGATTTAATTAACATGAAGGAAGGGAATGGAATTTTACTAAAAGTTTAGAAATTCCCCCTTCAGGCAAACTTATTCAAATAACAAGTTGTTCTTTTCACATGTATTCATTTCCAGTCTTAGGAGTGCTCTCAGTTATTCTGGCACAATTTCTTAGCTCACAAAGTAAAAAGGCTCCTCAAAACAGAACATATCATAAGTAGCAGACCACATCATTATAAAACATCTTACAGATAGCTGGTGAACATATTTTCTATTTAAAGCATGCTTACATTCTACAGTACAGCGGTACTGGAATATCGCAGCAAGCACCCAGACAGATTATTCCAGAGCTGGGCAACGCAACTGCACTAACAAGGGCTGTCCCTAAACCATGGGACATTGTCCCAGAGACTCAGGCAGCTGTACTGCTTTTGGGACCCAAGTTATTATCTTCCATAAGGAACTGCACAGTGATGTGTGGAGACACCTACTCACCCCTCTGTTTGGATCTCAGCACCACACTTTCATGGTATAGGTGCCCTTAGACAAGTTTAATGCTTATATTGTCCTTCACTACGCAACTAAATGCTAATATTATATTTTTTCCAGGCTCTTTGGGAACTACTATGAAAAATTATTGGGGATATTAGTGAAGTAACAGATGGATAGGGGACTTAATTCAAAAGCTTGTAGGAACTTTTAATTAAAAGAGTATCGGCATTTGTAAATTGAACAAAATGTTTGGATACAAAGTACTGCATAGAGCACAGAAATTGAACTCCTAGTCTGACTGAAGTTTGTGGTAAAAATCTTACTAATGTCAACAGAATAAGGATCTCACCCAGCAGTGTGAGATTTTATATCCTTGGGGCAGTGTTGAGTTTGTTACTAAGACCCGGGTGTAGGTACCT
>JAOXNG010000001.1:215268974-215288801 GCA_028566535.1 Scolopax minor
CATGGTTTAGGCTGGATTGGCCAATGATGGAAGACAGATGTTCTCCCCCCCACCTCTCACTCCAAGGAGAGACGAGATAAAGAGCACAGAGAAAAAGAGATCCCAATACTCAGCAAAATCAAGACACCCCCCCTTTTTCAATAGAAACTAAATATTTCAGTCATGAGTCTTATCCTTGGACATCATAAGAAGGATGGAACAGGGGAATGAGACAAATTTAATTGGTTACTTATTTCCAAAACTTTTCAACACAGTGCAGATGCTACTCACTGGTACCATAATCTGAGTGCAGGGCAATATGACTAAGAACAAGGTTAACTCAGCAAGGGGACTTCTTCTGACCACAACTACCTGGCATAGCCAATGCAGACATAAATGGATTTCTTTAGCTCCAGTGATGATCTTTAGAGTTGCTTGCAGTCAACCTGCTGTAATTTGCTATCAACTTATTTCTTGAAAGAGCCAGCTAGCTATATTTCAGTAATGCTGTTCATACCAATTCCTTAAAGCGGATTCCTTAACTGTAGTGCAAATCTGCACTGAGAAAAAGTAAAGTTAACCATCAGCCACTACAGAGCTAGTTACTAATACATGCCTTCTAATAACATGAAAGCAAAATGCATAGAGGCAGACACACAAAAATGCATTCAAACAACAAAGCACTGCTGCAGATGGGGCACTGAAAGCTAGAAAAATTCCCCATCTCAAAGTGTTGCTTGTGCTGACTGAAAGAAGGAAGGAGCCCTGAGCCCCAGGGGACAGACCTTCTGCTGCACTCAGAGCTTGGAATTAGATGCTCAAGTACGTGCTAATGGCACCATGGGTGAAAGAAGCTTTAGAGATGCCAAACTCACAGCCCATTTTTTCCTGGGGAAACAGGGATCTGCAAATAAATTAGCAAGACACTCCTAAAACCCTCCTCCCCACCACAAGACAGAAAGAACTCAGGTTGTCCATCAATATCAACACCACTTGCCTGTCCCATAAGAGCAGTCCCCAGAGGCTCTCATTACAATCAAAGCCCCATGCAGCTGAACAAGCTCATTTTATTGTGCTCTGCTGATCCCATAAGGTAAACCTGTTCTTTTGAATTAAGGTATCTTTCTCTATGTAATGTGTGGACTGTGCACAAAACAGAAAGCTACATCTGTCTTTTATTCTTTCTTGCTCTCCTTCCCTCCCTCCATCCTCACACAATATGCAGCATCACTGCTCCCTTCCAAGCCATTCAGAAACCAAGTCTATATCAGAGATTTTTTTCTTCAGTTCACCATCAAGTTGGACATATGTGAGCTGAAGCAAAATTTCATGTCCTCTCCTTGAAACAAAACAGGGCCAACAGAGAGGCTGGCATGCAATCATCATCCTTCATAGAAAGTTTGCTCTTTCTGGAGGAAAAGCAGCATAGCATTTCATATGGACATAACTGAAATATATATCCAATGACTTTTACACTCTTCAGATCGGCAGTGATCCTTCAGAACCGCAGCCCCTGCTCTTCCCCTTGGAAACACTGGCACAGCCCACTCTATCACCCTAACTAATGGATTTCGGTACTTTCTAGTCTTTCTTACAGCTTACACTGAAAAAATTATGGAAAGCCTGAGTTCAGTTCACAATTCTGCCAGATTTTATATTATAACAGCTTGAACGAAGTGCCAGTTTCACAAATTTGGGAGTGGGACCTCTCCAAAACACTTCAAACTTATACGAATGGAGCAATTAGCTGAAATCGTAGAACCGCTTCCCATGAAAACTGCCATGGCAGGAGATACTCTTGGTATATTATTAAGATCACAGAGTTTCCTCTTCACAGTGCTCAAATGCCCGGAACATCAGGTTTATGACTCCTTCACAAGATAACATTACACCTACAAGATTTCCCTCATCCAAGTTGAAAATACATGTGGGGATGAAGCACAAGAAAATGCATGGCCCAGTTCTGCCACAATTTCTTTGGCCTTGCTCTGGTAATAACACTACCACGTGATGGAGGAATTCTGACCAGCCACTTCCATTGCTCTGTCTTCCCTAACAATGTAAAAAGTATGGCACAAAAAAGTAAACTACAAATAGCTTTGAAAACCTTTTGAGATGGCATGCAATTACCCTTTTTTTAGAGAAACCACTGGAAATAAATGCCTGTATTTCAAATATTGTTTAGGAAGCTTCATCTATTCATGCAAAAAAGGACAATTTAATCTATTTTAAGACCTTCAGAATTGGTTTAGCAGATGGAAATCAATAGAATAAAGAAATTAAATCTTTTATGGTGATTTACTTAAAAAGGAATTGACTATACTTTAAACATTTCCAATATTAAAAATCACCATCAGTAATGTATCTAAAAAATTATTTTATGCCTTAAATGCATGGTATACAGTGAAGGGAAATACAAAGCTATAATATCCTTAGGTAACATCATGATACACCATGCAGAGGAAAGCAAGACCGCAGTCCGCAGAAGGGCTGTGGCATTTGGCTTTCCTTAGACACTTTTGAGGGTCTTGAAAAAATCTTGCGACTTTTTGAAACCAGAGAGGATATTGAAAACCCACTGACAACTGTATAAGTTGCATTTTCCATACTGGTCAAGTAGGTTTGGGGTAGGAAGACTGACCCTGCTCCCATGTGGTCTTCTGGAGCATGCAGCAATTTTTCCTTCCTCCCAGAGGAACGAGGAAAATTCTTTGCAGAATTTGATTCTAAATGAGTTTCAACTGTACACAAACTTAATTAACTCATAAAGAAAAGTGTTACATGAAAGCTATTAGGCTCTATAGCAAATTATTGTAGTTTGTTTTCTTTCTGGTTAGTGCCTATAATACAGCATCTGCCACTGTGCTGGGGGGAGAAAAAATGTCTCTACATCCATGATACCAAGGAAAAGCACTGTTAGTCACCTCACTTGACACATTTAATGCCTCACTTTACATGCAGATGCTTAGGCTGGTAATTTTCTGACAAATCTGCAATCCACAAAATTCTTCTTTTAAAAAGCAACAACCAGGAACTCTGAACATCACCCAATTTATCTTTGCCATCCAACAACTCAGTACATATCTTCTATTCAAGCAGATTTTGTGTTAGGACTTATCTACTTTAGTCTCCAATTCTGCTCATGAACAGCCTCAGCTAGCTGATTAGGCAACACTCAGAAAGGATTTGGCAGCTAATGTCATGGACCATTGCTGTTCTGCAGCTGCTAACAATGTTTTCCAGCTGCTAGCTGTCTGGCTGTTCAAAAGCGCTTGTGATTCTTACAAACCACTTGACGTGGTCGTAGAAGAACTTTCCTTGGGGCTAGGCTTTGGCCACTGGGTACAATCTACCAGCAGCCAACTCCCGTCCCCGTGATTGACAACAACTAACAGCTGGAATAACATACTATTGGAGGGGATGGATTTTCTACCACTGCCAGTTTTTAAGACTCGATAGTTACTTCTGAGCTGCATTCTAGCCTAGATGCTGGGACATCTTTTTCCACTGAATGTGTTTTTGACATACATGTTTACTTGGGGATGCTCAATTTAGGGTGGTCCAGTTGGCACCCCACAGCCCAGATCTCCTATCAATTTCTCAGAAGAGACAGGGGACAGCTGTTAGAACAACCTAGTCCTCTTTCTGCTCCTGATTATCACCAAGAGCTTAAAGCCCAACTTGCTGCACAAAAAAGAAATGTGAAGTGTCTCCTCCACATATAAAGAGCCTGGCACTCAGAACTGAACAACTCCACCAGTGACACCCACCAAAAGGTTGCTAAAACTGAAATCTAGGCTCATGTCCTCATAAGAGCAAGTCATCATCACCAATTTTATGCAAAACTAGACTATCGTAACTGTTTCCTTTGGCTTGAAGGCTCCTGCTTCCCTCTGCTCTTACACAAAGCATATATTTCCTCTGCTACCCAGAGGTAGCAGCAGTATATACTGTTTTCTGAGGTATTAAACAGCATGAAGAGGGACTTGTGGTACAGCTGAGACATTAATCTTACAGTTTTCCTGCTTCTTCAAACCTTGTTTGAGGTAGGGCCAGAATAGCAATGAGTGTCGCTAAATTTCTGCCCTCCTTAGAGACAGTAAATATAGTTTTTGCTTGTGTCTTACATGAAATAAAAAGGAAAACATGGAAGGCAACTCATTTTTCTCTCACAATCTCTTTCACATGTTTAGGGGAATAATACTGTAAATTTTCCTCTTTATTATACCTGTAATCTTTCTTTTATTCCTTTTTCACCACGATTCAATAAAAAAACACCAACAAAAGATGCTGTCTCCTTTAACAGGTTCTATGAAAGAAAACAACCTCTGCGGTCCCACATTGAAAGCATGAGCCCAGAAATTAAATTGCTAATGTGTAGGTAGGTGTATAGGAGTGAATGAATGATGCTGTTCCCTTTTATCCATAGACACAAGGAGGAAGTCACTACTGTCGACAACCACATCTCTTTAGGCACTTTTTCAAGAGCCTGGTGCTTGGATTTCTGTAACTATGGTAATTGTGAATCTATTTTTTAAACTAATATAAGCCATTATTTTAAAAGCTATGCTAAAACTGGGTAGAAGGCCAGAAGGGATCATTGTATCTCTCTCTTGCATAATGAATCAAAGAACTTCACTTTCTTCATCAAACTACTACAACTTCTGTGTGACCTGTTTAAAAACACATCCTTCAAGACATCTGGTGGCAGATAATTCTCTACAGTCTCATAGTGCTGCTCAGTAGTAGGCAGGTATATACCAATTAAATCAACAGGTTTATCAAGATGCTCCCAAACAGCAGAATGAAAACCAAATGTACTGTTTTGTCTTATACCATTCACTTTGAACAAAGCAATGATTTTATCTTCCAAATATTTTGAAAGGTTTAGGCATCTTTTCTTTTCAATCAGCCCTTTCCCCTTCTCAATTGGGAGTATTGCAGTGTTTTCCATAAAATAGTTCATGACTGCTAATAAGCCACAACTATGCTATGATAAACAGAGCTAAGTTAAACTTGGATTCTAGATTTCTTGGTACTTAGAATATATATGCACACAGAGCTTTGATTTTGCACGTATGTTGCTGCACAAATCTCTCAGAAGATACATGTTTTTCCTCATACCTCTCTACATCTGAAAGATTTGTACTCGCTTCTTCAAAGTTTCTTAGATTTCAGGTCTGAGCCCAGTTGAAGTTTGCAGCACAATTCCCTTTGGCTTTAAGGGGACTGGGTCAGTCTGTGTTGTTGCTACTTGAACTTGAGGCCTTTAGAAAGAGAACAAAAAGGTCTTTATTTTGCACTAGGAGTTACTGGGGCATTGTACTGATGTTCTAAACAAATATAGCCTCTGTCTCGAGGAATATATGAGCTGCATTTGAGTTTAATGTACAGCCCTAAGTATTTCAAGATACTGACTTGTCCTTGTTGTGGATGCATCCACAACAGTCTTGTAGGATCTGAGCCCAAATATGTAGTGCACAGCATGAACTACCATCCTCTTTCTTCCCTATTTCATTATGGTTTCAACAAAATTTAAATCCAATACAGTGACATGATTATTCCTATAACATGACTGTTTTTTTTACAAAGTGCTTCCAGTCTTTACTCCATTGCCACTGTTGTTCTTACCACTTGGTAAAAATCCCCAATGACAGGAAAATGACCTTTACTTACAGTGGAAGTTTTACTGCCATGGAGTTCAACCCTACAGGATAACCTGCTATCACCAAGTCACATAACACCAAAAAAAAAAAGAAAAATAATAGACAAAATACCAAACCTAAAAAAAACCCCAACCATATAAATATTCTTCACCATAAACAGCCTGAGTTTCTTTTAAATGTCATTACAGATTTCTTAAGCAGGTATCTTTTTTTTTATCAAATAATCAAAATTGTCTGAGATTCAGGTTTTCTGGGGGCTCAGTGCTGCTTTTAGACAGTTAGCTTATAGCTTGCATTTTGAAATAAATCTTGGAGCATTTCGAAAGCAGCAATTTTCATGCTTAATGTACAATGCTACACAAAGCGTTTAAAGTGCTTGTGTGGGCACTTTTGAAAGGCTCCTTCATTTGGCACTTTCCCATCTGATTTCAGCAATATGGGCAGGCCACGAGTTTTTGCAGTGGAGAACAGGAGAGATGTTATTTTAGATGAGAGATCCAACTGCACACAATTGAAAGGACTGTAGAAGATCTAATTTCTATTTCTGGCCTCATCCCCAGGAGAGTTGTTCCTGGGTGACACCGGTAACTCACATCAGAGTCCTGTGCCTCAGTTTCTTCTCAGTAACAAGAGTACACCTTTTCTAAAGCACTTCACAAAAAGCCTTTTATAGAAAAAACATTCCACAAAAGTTCTCCGCAGCTTTATAGAAATAAAAATTTCCTTGCCTTTACAACAAAGACGAAATGACAAATGCATAGGTCGTGATTTTTCTCCTTGTTGAACACCAAGAAAGGTTTTGCTTTGTTGCTAATATAGACTGAATTGGGTTTCTAGGCCACAATCCTGCTACCTGCTCTAGCGCATGCTTAAATCTGGGATTCAGAGGGAATTTCAGCAGATGCACTCTTTGAGCATCGTCATTTCCAGAAGCTACAACTCACTACTTTCTCTACTTAGACATGAATCATTTTCCTCTAAAAAGAAAAACGTTCTCAAGACAGCTACAAATAAGATACAAGTTTTATTCCTGGGGTATTATTTATGAAATATTATCAGTTTCCTGGCTCAGATCTCAAGCTGTAGTAAATTGGCATGGATCCATTACAGATCTATTATCATTAAAATGAGTAGCAATTGGGAACCAGATGGCACAACAGTTAAGGGCACTAACTTTCTGTCGCCTATTTGTCTAGACTACTCCATGATGAGAATTGAATAACGCCATTTGGCTTTGTTTGAGCTGAAATGTTTGGCAGATTTTCAAAGCTGACCTTCAAAAATATGTATTTGAAGACAAATATACATATATATAAATAAATCAAGATCCTGTACTTCCTGTTTTTTCTGACATGAAAATGTCCAATATTTTTGTGCATATGCACAAAGTCTACCTGAATTTACTAAGAATACATGCCAAAGAAAGGTTTGTAAGTTTATAACTTATGGAAAGTATTTAAACTACTCTGTTATTTCATTATACCTGCTAGTTTCTAAGTTCTTTGGTTTTTTTTCTCCAAAGTTCAACACTTTGTCTATTTAAATAATAAGATAGTGCTCAATTTACATTGTCTCCCTATTTGACTATACAGAAGTGCTGTTATTTCTCTATATGCACATTATGGAAATAGTTACCAAAACACTTTCTTAATTACTACCTATGTTTAAAAAACAAAACCAAACCAAACTAAAACAAAAAACAAAACAAAAAAAACACAAGAGAAGTAGAAGAGGAGGGTTGTTTTTAAATGACCTCCAACCTCTTGAATGCAGGTGTCATTTCAGATGGTACAGGACTTTCTTGTTTAGCAGAAAATGGTATAGTGAGATTGCAGAGACTGGAAACTGAAGCTAAAGAAATTAATGTTATACATACATGAAATGATTAACAACTGAAACAAGCTGACGTAAAAGCTTTGCATTTTCCAGTTTTTAACATCTCAATTTAAAGACTAAAGTCTTTTTAAATTCATGCTTTGGTTGAACCAGAATCTTGCTGCAGGGATTATCAGGTAATGCTCTATGGCTTATGTTAAGAAGGGACTCAAATTAGCTGGAACATAACAGCTCCTTCTGTTCTCGAAATCTGTGAATCATTCAAGAACTTTTCCACCAAACCCACAGAAGATAAGAATGAACACTGCAAATATTTCTGAAGGGGAAAAAAAAGAAGCAAATAATCCCTTTAAAAAACACACAGATGTATTTGAGGATTTCACCAATATCTTGAAATATAAAATACAGCTGAACTCTCAAGTCACTTGTATACAGAGAAATTTACTAAAAAGCTCTAATGCCAGTAGTATTTCTGGTGCATCCCTCTCAAAGGCTATTTTGTACAGACTCTCCCCCACCTTTTTTCACCCACCAACCTCACTCTTGTGCTTATTTTATCACTTTCTCTTATAATTCCATTCTTTTGGGTTTTGTTTTTTTCCTTTTGACATTATGAGGCCCAGCTGCAAGAGACACTTCTCTCTGGTGTTGCGAGGCAATTGCACATCCTCCCCTTGTGCACACAACACGTGGTCAGGAGTGGAGTGGAGTCAGCAGGAAAAGCCTGTAAGATCACAGTGGGATGGAGTGACCTAGGCGCCACTGCTAGCACCAACCACCCTGTCACATGCTGGACCCTTCACCCCAATTAATGAGCTAATAGTGTTTTCCTCAGGATCAATCCTCTTCAGGTTGTGTCAGCACTTCAACAGTTCTTGCTTTTTATGAGTGAGTCTGTGTGATAAAACATCATCAGCAATGTGGGCAACCAAGGAAAGCTTGACACCAACACGAGAAAAGCTCGTGGAGAAATGTGCTAAAAGTGAAACTCTGAAAAGTTTTTTATTTTCATGATATATAGGAGCTCTCATGCTCATTATCAAAGTAATGAGTTGGGATAAGGCTCATTGCAACAAGTCTAGTTTGTTGACAGGCCTGTTTGCATTGGGGTAACTCACCTTGGTGACTTCAGCACTCTCACGAAGTGAGAGAAGAAACAAGCTGCAAGTATGTCTGTGATTTGGTTCACATGTAGATGCTCTTCCCAGGAGCTGTCACACACCCCAACTTATCTGGTTGCCCACAGCTGCAGGCTTATTCTTAGTTTCAGGAATGTGAATCCTCACAAACATGGCGATGACTTCATGTCAGCTAGGAGAGATTTTATCTTCAAAACATTTCTCTCTGTGGAGAGGTAGGTTTCCTGATGAGATGGATGAGGCGGGTCTAGCAATGTCTGATTTCTGAACCACATTTCATCTTCAAACAATAACTTGAGGTATCAAAAAGACTTGCCTGGATTAGACTAGTCCCACTAGTTCACTAACCTGCATCCACGCACAGTGCCATATATTTCCTTAAATTCCACTGTAGGCATTTATAACTTCCATATTCCTTCCTCAATAACTATAATTTTTCCAAGACACAGTTACATTGTAATGTGGGTGAAGCATAAAATAAAGCCATGCTCCTGCTTTACAGCCTTGTACAGAAAAGTGAGAGGATGTGTACTGCAGGTTGGGCTGACTGGATGGACGTGGTACCAATATGCTGGCACAGCACTGCATCTCAGCCCACAGGCCTTGATGAGAACCAGTGCTCATGATGCCGTGCTACTTGTGGACACACAGTGATAAGTAAAGGAAGCACTGTGATGGGCCATGTGGCTTTACCAACCTGAGTCTTTGTGAGCTCAGACCTCTCTATTATCTGCTCCATGTGTCAGAGTAGGTATTTGCTCCTTGACTAAGCCAGGACCAGCAGAATAAACTCAGGCAAACACAAGGACCATAAAAAGATCCTGCATTTCTGTGTTATATCAACCAGGACAGATTTACCCCAGTAAATCCTTAACAGTGTTCATGCATATTCCAGAAAACTTCTTCCAGCCATTCCAGTGCACAGACATTGTCTCTGAGCTCAAACACATACCCAAAATTATCCTGCTGTTCTCTGGGAAAGAGTTCAGATCTTAATATAATAAATGTACAATAACGTAATTCAGGCCAGAACATCAAGGTTTCTATTTCTTTCAGAAATTGATGGATTATAGTTTGCTCATTTAGCCTTTAATATTTATTACTATGACTCGACATATCCTGAGAGTTGCTGAACCTCTTCCTACCCAATCTCCTTCCTTTGGACACACATCTCTTAAACACACGCAAACTTTTGTACTTTCTATCTACTAAGCCCTGCTTAGTCAAGCTATTCAGCTAAGTTGTTACTAAAATTTCTCTTCTATTTTTAACCTTCCATATTAAGATTTCCTTAAGCATTACAGCTCCAGCTTGTGCTCCAATACAATGTCTCACTAAAATGACCTTACTGCTCAGATCCTTCTGTAGTACAACCAGCCACGGCTCAGCTGAAGTCAGTGAAGGGGCACTGATTTATGAGATCTGTCTGTTCATTATCTTCGTTTCTGTTAACTGACCTTTCAATGAAAATGAGCATAGGGAAGGGGAAAAAAGTGTCATGGGAATAAGATAAAAACCATTATGAAGATGAACAGGTTTTCTACCTCACTGAACACAAGTATTTCGCTTGAAAGACAGACCCTAGGGAAATTAGGATATGTCAATAGTCTTCAAGCAGTTTCTAAATGAACTATAATAAATGATAAATTTATGTAACAAGCAAGCAAATTTGCACCAATTAATGATGCTATAAACAGAAAGCTATTGCTTTTAAGAACATATGCAAACTACTCTTTCAGTTCGGTGTCAAAGTTTGGCTGATTTTGTGTGTTAGAGGACTCAGTCAATCTTGCCAAGTAATGTGGCTGAAAATGTGTATCATTTTGCGATGCAAACTACTGTAAATTCAAATGGCAATACAGCTCCACAGTACAAGGTATTTCTCATATGATCTTCAAAGACCTGAAGCATCCACTGAACAGAAGACAACAGGCACTCGTTCACCCATGCATCTGACAATGTACAATATTGCTAGTAAAATACTAGCCAAGAATGCTAACAATAAATTGAATGTAAGGAAATGGAAAGTCAGATACCTTAGGAATGATTTGTATAGAGGTAGATCCATTCTTTAAGGAAGGACGATAAACTAGTGTCACACCAGTCTGACAGTGTCCATACCATAAGTGAAAACATCTAGGTCAAGCAAAGAAGTCTACTGCCATGGAAAAATAATTGTTCCAGTGCTCCAAAGGGTGAGGAGAAAAGTAATAATTCATGGAAGTACTAGTGAAATAAGTAGACCAGTCCATCCATATAAGGTGTTTCCCACAGTTTCATATATCGTATCTCCATAGTATTCCAGTAAAACAGTGACAACGGATAACACAAACAATAAATTCAGGAGGATAAAATCCTGTCTCCCTTGAAGTCTGCAAAATTTCACCATTTGCAGAATCAGGATTTCATGCTTGAATGCTTTTATCTTCAAGCATTCACAGTAAGGAGGTAGCTGTATTTTGGCACTCAGCCCCTCTATTTGTTTCCTTCTCTGAATTTAATTCATAATTTAGTTCATATTATCAGATTTTAAGACCTGTGTTTAACACTTTGCTCCACTGGCTTCTTATGTATTTCAGGAAGATGTTCACAATAATGACTTAAATATATAACCTTCCTTATTTTCATCATCATTACTGGTTCATTGATAGATTGGCTCCACACATTCTTTCCATCTTCTCCTTCCTCTGTTCTACCCTGCACAAGCCTTCTTTCATTGCTCACTCTGGTCATGGTTAATGCGAGGACTGTTTCTTCTACTTTGCCCTTCACTTCCTCTTTTCAAGGTTTAGCAGAAAGTGACTGCTTCTTGTAACCAGTATAGTAATGAGGAGCATTTATTGTTTCATTCAGGTATGTCACTTAGGAAAAGAGGCTTGTCCAGCATACTCAATACATACAAGACCTCCTAAACACACAACACTATTACTTTGGTTTGCCTGTACATATATCCCTAAAAAGTGTAGAAAATAATGCTTTCTAGTGCTTGCAGGCTTCCAGAGGGGAGCCTGTTAAAATCCAAGGGAATTTGTCATCGTAAATGATGGAATCCCACAAGACAAGAGTTGGGATTAGCTTGACAAAACGTCTGCCTATGTCAACACAGTGTCAAGTGAAACAAAGCTCCACCAGACAGTGATCCAGGCAACTTAACGTCTGCACTCCACCACCACCTCCCCACTGACAGCTGGGCACGCTTTTAAAGCACGTCTGCTTCTCCCTGACACCACTGAAGGACTGCAAAGCTCAGTGTAAGTGGGTCTCCCTGACAGCTCTGCCTTAGGACTTCACACCCCAAAGCATGTACAGTGCTATAAATGCTTCACTCTCCCTTGCTGCAAATAGATAAGATATTTTATTTCTCCCAAGAAGACAATCTTACTTACTTGGGATAGCGCCTCTGCTGAAAGATGGGCAGAATCTCTGTATCTTGATTTGAATGGAGAAGCAGTAAATCCCGAAATCTTTCTGTCAGGACAAAGAAAGAAAAAAAAAAAGAAAAAAAAAAAGAAAAAAAAAAACCCAGACTGTGACTCTGCATTATAAGTTCAGGCCACAAGTAAGCAAGCAGTCATATCAGTGAATTCTCTTCTCCAGCAGTATTTACCAGAGGATAAAGCTAAGTGAATAGGGAATAAAATCTATATATTAATATAAAACTGCGGCTAAGCCTATAAATTAGTTTCCCATAAACCCTTTTAATAATATTTTTAAATGCCAATTTTTTTTCATCCAATATTGTAGTTCTTACAAGTTTCTAAGATCTTCTGAGTATCATATGCAGACGGCCATAAAAAGTCTCTGCCTAGAAGATCTTAGTCTAAACAGAAAGCAGGAGCAAATAAGAATTCACCAGCCACTCAAGGATCACAGTATTCTAAACAAACATAGATTAAATAATGAATCTAAAATAAATTGCAGCACGAGTCCTTGGGTAACTGATTCATTTCCAAGGATGGCTGGAAGACTGGATTGCCTGTCATTCGCTACAATATATTTTAAAAACTGTATTATAGGATCATCTGCAGTAGGTAAGTTTTTTGTAACAGCTTCACTGACCACCATGTGAAGGAGAGGTTTTAGTTTGTATAGTTGCTTTTCTCTCATACCTTCCTCTGGAGGTGCTTAGACACAATACATAAACAGGATATGTAAGAGCTTCTATCAGTATAAATTTCTCAGCTCCTGGAAATTTCCTCAAAATTCACTTGATACCCAGATTCAGGTATAGAAGGAAATCTCCCACCCAGGTCAAATTCCCTTAGCACCCCCAGTAGCTCTCCACAGCATGGCACAGGCTCTCTTTCTTTCTTCCCTTCCATCACCTCCAACTTTTATTTAACCAGTCCTCCAGTGTCACAGAAACCTAGGATACTGGTGATGCCCTTCCCACCTTTTCATCTCATACTCTTCCTGCAATACCTTAAAACTGTGGCTTGAGGTGTTCAGCTGCAGGTTTTATTCTTCATTTACTAAACTACAGTTTGTAACCTGTGCTGTGTGTAGTAGCTGTACTATGGGTTTCTCTGAACTACCTATTTTTTCCATGTAAAATTTTCATTTTGGAAAGTGAACCTGAGCATAAGTGTAGTCCTCCTCCCCTTATATCCCTATGTATCTCAAAATATCCACTAACATCAAATTTACAGATAAGGAAATGAAAGGACAGAAAATCAGTGGTGAAAAAATCTGAATCTCCCAGCTCTGAAAAGGAACCATAGCAAATTCCTTACTCCTTACAGGTTAGTATATGAATTTCTTAACTTTCAGTTTTGTGTACTGTTATGTCATCATAACTAAACTCTATTAATTTGGATAAAATTCTGCTACGTAACCTCTAAAATTAAAAAAAAAAAAAAAACGAAACAACAAAACAACCCAGCACCAAATCTATACTTTATAAAGTTATAACACTTTGAAGACAGCATAATAAATTCAGAAGAAAAACTGTCTTGATAGAATATCTGTTCCTTTACTTCTACACCTCTTCAAATTCTTCAGATTCAATTTTGAAAGAAAAAAGTATTTATATTTCCAAAATTCTTACCGCATCTTCGAAATGCAACTTAACTTTCCATGTACTTAACCAGAATGGAGACTGGATGGGGCCAAAAATAATAAATGCAATACTGTAAAGATGGAAGTGAAACTCAATGAATATCTTTCAGGGATTAGCCTGCTCATTGTCTTGACAAAATGCCTGCCATTATGCCTACTTCTTGACCTCTAGGAAGACGTTTTGCAGTCCTGTGGTAGGTGGCAATATGCTGTATGTAGGCATGCCTTGTCATCCTTAAAGATGGTACAATATTATGTTCAAAAGTCACTGGAGAAGAACTGAAAGGCTACTGGAAGCTTTCACTGGTGCAAAATATCCAACTGCATATGTGTCAGAGCAAGCACATTAACTTCCACCCCTACCTCAGTAATTTCCCAATGCAACTCAAGCCAATGGAACCCTTTAATAAAAAGACTTCATACAAAAAACATCAGACATTGCATGTGCCTACTGGAAGAATAAGAGGAAGTTTGTGATGGCAAACACTGAACAATAGCACTTCCCTCCATGACTTGAGGGTTTTGACCTCCAGGACATGGTGTGAGTCACCATGATTAAGTATTTGTCTTTGGGGTGGTGTGATTTATTTATTTGGTTGGGGTCTATAACCAGGTGCAACAGCAATGCAAAGCATGGAGAGGAGACAGGTTCTTCTTCAGTTCAAGACCATGCAAGACTAAATTACATGTAAATGAGTTAGGCTGGTTTGTAAGACCTTGCAAAAGGCCTGCAACTCTGGGGGAGGCAAAACACATCCTGGGGAGGTTACAGATATGTCCTGCTCCATTGTTCTGCCTGAGATGGACGACACCCAGGCAGAGAGCTATATTCCATCACTAACTCCTGCTCCATGACTCTTTTTCTTTTGTGGCTGCCCTTTCCCATTGATCCAGGCCACATGGCTGCACTCCAGGACTCAACATTCAACAAGCCGTGATCTTGAAAATATTTTGAATAGTAATGTGACAGGGCTGGCCAGTGCAGGAGTGAAAGCAGCCAAGTTATGGCATCTGAAATTGGCCTAAACAGCTTCCCTACTGAATCTTGTTTTAGTTAAAGTCAACTTTTATTTTTTTCCCCACACTATGGCAAATTTCCCAGGCAGATGTATTTTCTTTTCACCATATGACTTTACACATTTTTCCATGGCAACACTAACACTATGGGGTAGTGTTCCACCTCATCTCACATACATCTTACAACTTCCTCCAGCACACGTAGCCTGCATGTCCCGTAATTTCTGGGGGTCTCAAAGAAAATAAAAAAAATTTGTATAGAAGGTCCCTGTGAATTAAACTACCTTATTATTATTTTTGTTATTATTATTATTATTATTATTCATATTCTGTAGACAGAGATACTATGGCATAGGGAGTACTGGCCTTGGTTTTCTGAAGTTGTCACACCCCTGAAGCTCTTACTGCTTTAGCATTTCAAAGATGATGCCAAAAGTCACACACTGAACTTGTGTCAGGTTTGACTTTAAAGTCAGGTCTTGTGGTTTTTCTTTCCTTGTTCCTTTTTGTTACAAAATACTTTATAGAAAATAACAGCAAATTAACTTGGTTGAATTCCAAGGGTCCTGAAAAATCAAATTCCTGCTCTTTCAGAGTTTGATGTGTCTGTACCTATAAGGCCATAGCAATCTGTAACTGAAGTTTGAGATGTTACTGTTTTGTTTACCCCAACCACCCCAATCACTAGCTTCAGATCACTATGAACCTCTAATAAAAACAGGCCGAATTGTATGCAATGAACTCAATTAAGAACACTGTACGACTGATAGTAATTGGTTTTTTGGGGATAAGAATTTTTCATTTAGGATTTAGTGATCTTTTAAATCAAAGTTCATAAGAATAAACAGAAATGTGATTAGAAAGCAAGCAGTGAATGGGAGAACAGAAAAGCCTCATTGGTTATAAAGTACTGTGGTCTGGATGCCTAGCTGTCTACCAACAGGTCTGTCCATATTGACCCACGCGTACCTTTGGATACTTTGCACCCCCGTTTCTCCAAATATCTGTAGCACTTTTGCATTTAGGAAGACACAAATCTCAGTTCCATCTTTCACAACATGATCATTTGAAAGCTCTGTAATTTTAAACTAAAAAAGCCTGCCTAACTTTATGCAAAATGCAGCCTGGCCTGGAGCACCTTCCACGTCCTGAATAGCTCCTCAACACTTTGCAATAATTTAAAAAAAAAAAAAAATCAAGTCAGCTTTCTTAAAATAACCAACAGCATTTAAAAGGATTAGAGACCCACTAATCTGCCTTATTTTCAAGCTCTGTACATTTGGAAATGCTGTCATAAGTACTTCCTCAGTGCCTTGTAAAAAAGAAAAGGCAATTAGTAAAACGCCTTTGTCAGCTGAGGGCTATAAAATTCTGATGAGCAGCAAGATGGCATAAAACTGAAATGTCCAATTTCTCAGTTTGACCTGTGTCTTATTAATGGATACAGTTTCTGAAGTTAAAGAAACGTTACTTTCCTATTCTTGAGGAGTCTTCCATCAGATTAGAAGGGGAGGAAAGAAACTAATGATGAGGTAGTGTTGATGAACTAAAGGTTCTAAAACGATCACGTCATGACCCTTGGAATTTCCCTAAAACATACATATTTTGCTGATACAAAGAGACAGGCTTTTTGACCAGATTGAACTTCCATGATTCCAAGTCCATTAAATCTCACAGAGTTTAATTCTCCTGGTTTTTCACCACCATTTCATTCCCTCTCAATCAGTCATTTGAAAGATTAATCATTGTCCACTATTTAAAGAGCTACTAAAATAAAAATTAAAAGCTAGTAAAAGTCAGAAAGTTGAAAAGTATATTAAAAAACCCTTGCTGTTTATATTTATCTAAGGGAAATAGAGAAGATTTTACAGAAAGGCGAATGCTCTCTTCATTTTCTAAGCTAGATGAATAAACAGCAATCATCCTTCTGTTTCACATTTTCCTTTGCAGGGTTTTAGTTTATTTAAGCAGAGGGAAATCAACTAATCACTACACAGGTCAGCAGTGAGCCTTCCAGTTACACCGGACCTGCAGAATAGTCCTCATTTTTTTGAAGAAAGTGTTTGTACTCCCTGCTTTCCCTCCTAACCTGCTTCATCAATAGTCAGCTCATCCTCTTTCTCTAGCTGTGTGCTTACCAGCTGGAAATCATTCTCCCTCCCTGATTCTGGCATCAGCCCATCCCTTCCCTGCTGGAGCTCTAGGTGCTTTCTTATGTCTTTAAAATGTCACACCTACTATTTCAAAATTAGCTTGGACAGATTTATTTCTACCTAGACCTCCCTCATTTACACTATAACTGCACATACGGCATGATTTATGTGTGTATGCCCATATGTCAGCCAAGGAAGAAACAGCATAAAAGGCAGTTCTTGTCTAAAGGACCTTAAAAGGTTGAAAGATGAGTGACGGAAAGCAAAAAGCTTTGCTCAAAACAGGGAAGAGAGATGCTGAGGACCATATTTAGACTGTGTTTGGTAACTAACTAACTTGACACAACACTGGTGAGTGACCCAGACTGCCTATTAGCTGCGCTGCCAGACCCGGGTTCCCCAGACAGACAGTGAAGAGAAACGGATACAACACCAAAGTTAAGCAGCATCGATGCTCAAAACAGAGTTAGAAACCCTTCTGCAGGTTATAAAGCAATGCCCTGGCTAGATGCCTGGAATTCAAAACTAATGTCTTAATCAAGAAACCTTTTTTTTTCTCTCTCACTATATAGAAAACTATTTCTGTCATGACAGTAGAATTCATTCCACAGCTCAGCACTTACAAAGTGTTACAATAAAGTGTAGAAACAATCCTAAAAGCAAACTTTAAAAAGTATCTGTGTTAATATATGCTCTGAAGCAAAAGCTATTTATGCAAAATGTTTTAGCACTGAGTTCTACCATTCCAGCACCATAAAGGTCCAGAGAGTATGCCTTAAAAAACTGAGCAAAGGTACAGGTTGCATTGATTACACCAAGAGCTCCCTTCCCTAATATCTTGCTTCATGTTCAGATACCTGTGGAAGAACAAGCACAAGACAAATCCATCCCGCTGTTACCAAACAAGCCTCTAACCATTTCTACCTCAGGAGATCTCCTGAGATCCCACAGCCTCTGACAAATAGTTTCTATTACATGGAGATCCATCATCTAACGTTTGTTCTGAAATAGTGTCTTACTGACCATATTCGGTGGTCAAAAGTTCTGGTACCGGCAGAAACTGTAAATAGTCATGCCCTACCCACTCATTCTTCCAGTGTTATGCCTGATTTTGTAGACTGCCACTAAATTCCCCTAAATTCTCTCTTTTCCAGGCTAAAGAGTCCCTGCATTCTCAGTCATTCCATACTCAGCATGGAACCCTTTCCATGCTTTTGACCACCTTTGTCATTCCTTCCTGAAGCATCTCCAGTATCCTGGCTGAGAGATGAGGACCAGAGCTGCACACAGGATTCAACACAGAAACACCCAGCTGCACAGTGATCTCTTCCACTTTACTCTCTACTCTTCTTCTAATAATTTTTATCCTTATTGCTGCTGAGCATATTCATGGAGATAATTATCATGACTCCAAAGTGTTATTCTTGGGCTGTCATGGTCACATTGTCTCCAGCCATGTGTCTTATTTTGTCACCAAATATATCAACCATCAATACGTACCCACACGCGTGCATGCACTGGTATTTTCAGCCAGGTCTATAAATAGTTTTGTAATTGTAACATATTTTGTACATTTGAACAAGCTACAAGAACTTTTCATTAAACATATTTAAATGGCCACCACAAAATAATGGCATTAATCCGATCCAACGCTAACATTCTGTATCATATCACAACTGCCACTAGTCATTGGGAACTCATTTGTGGGCTTTTGTCTATTCATATTTGGTCTCAGTTTAGACCATAAGCACTGGATCATTTCACTCTCTTACTAATACACGCACAGCTTGGTTATTACACTCAAATATGCAAATAAGTTACCGCATAATAACTTTGCAGCATCACAGAACAGTTGAGGGCAGAAGGGTTCTCTGGCGATCATGTAGTCCAATCCCCCTGCTTTGACCAGAGTCATCAAGACCAGGTTGCTCATGGCCATGTTCAGTTGGGTTTTGAATATCTCCAAGGATAGAGACTCCTTAACTTCCCTGAGCAACCTGTCCCCGTGCCTGACCACCCGTCCAGTAGGAAAATTTTTTTTTTTTAAACTTAAAAGGGATTTCCTGTATTGCAATTTGCACCGATTGCCTCTTGTTCTGTCATTGGGCACTACTGAGAAGAGCCTGGCTCCGTCTGCTTTACTCCCTCTCAGGTAAAAGCAAAAGACTTTGGACAAAAGATTTTGGAGGGAGCAACCACATGCCATGGCATTTGGATTTAAGATCTAGTGAATTTTTCCCCGTGCAACAAAAGGGGCAATTTAATGCTGATAAAATTACATTTTATCTTCAGTTACTGTTTTTGGGGGTGGGTGACACACAAAATGCTTTTCACACCCTAAACACGACAGGCCACTCTTGTACAAAGCAGTCCTACCACATTACAACAGAAGAGGGGTGAAGCCCCAGCAGATTTTGGCTTAGCAAAGGATGCCCTATAAAGATATCACTGCCAAGTACATTCTAGTTCTTTGTGCCAACTCATTTCTTAAAAGTCACCCTAAATCTTGTGACCAGGAAGGCCAATAGAATCCTGGGCTGCATAGGGAAGCATGGCTAGTAGGTCGAGGGAAGTCATTCTCCCCCTCTACTCGGCATTGGTGAGGCCACAACTAGAATACTGCATCCAGTTCTGGACTCCCCAGTTCAAGAGGGACAAGGAGCTACTGGAAAGAGTCCAGCGAAGGGCAACAAAGATGATTCAAGGAATGAAGCATCTACCTTATGAGGAAAGGCTGAGAGAGCTGGGACTCTTTAGCCTGGAGAAGGATGAGGGGAGACCTTATCAATGCTTATAAGTACGTAAAGGGTGGGTTGAAAGAGAAGGGTGCCAAACTCTTCAGTGGTTGCCGGTGAGAGCACGAGGGGCAACAGGCTCAAGCTGGAGCATAGGAGGTTCCACTCAAATATGAGAAAAAAATGTTTCACAGTGAGGGTGACGGAGCCCTGGAACAGGCTGCCCAGGGAGGTTTTGGAGTCC
>JAOXNG010000001.1:215301394-215312190 GCA_028566535.1 Scolopax minor
GGCTTTGAGAACTTGGTCTAGTGGAGGTGTCCCTGCCCATGGCAGGGGGGTTGAAATTCAATGATCTTTAAGGTCCCTTCCAACCCGAACCATTCTATGATTCTATAGGTTTCACCTCTGTAATAAGACAATATAATTGCATTAATAGTACAATCCATCACAAGGCCACAAAACATTTTGTGAACTTAATAGGTGCTGACTCACATCGTCACTTGTCAAAACAAGGATAGTAACTACATTATTTTACATTATCACAAACTCGTTCTTTAGGGAGGTCTATAATAGCTGTTCCACTATTCACAGTGCACAGGGCAAAAGCTAGAAAAATCATGTGAGGAACCTCTACAAAAAAATCACAACTAATTGCCAATTGACTAACAACGCTACCTCAGAGGTAGGTAGTTATGTACATAGACTCTCTTTACAATGAATGAAGAGAAAAAGGCATGCTTGGGGCTTGCTTCATCTTGTCCTAAACTAGACACATAAAAAGGGAGCCATGGAAAGTATTTCAGGTGAAAGTATCTGCTACATGGGCATCTGAAGGCACATTACAGCAATACCAGTGCCTGCTTGTCCCTGCTTTCTGTGATGAACATGAAAGCTGAACACAAGAAAGTTACTACTACCACCATAACACAGATGAGAAATGAAAGACGTCAGATTTGTATTGGAAATTTATCTAATGGGTCCTGCTGACTACTTAATAGGAGGGAATGTTGTGCCTTTATCCAAATCTCCTTCTGAGAAGGTCAGGTTCTCACTCCTCTAAGCTCAGATAGCACCATTTGACTTCAATGGAGCAAGAAATACATCACTTAGGGGTCCAGATTACTGTTTGGTTTGTTAGGTCTCAGATTTACCATTTCTCAGGTTTCTTCCTCTCTCCCCCGCCTTTTCTGTCTTACGTTTTTCATTATTCAAATCATTGCTTTAATAAGCAAACAATGTTATTGCCTGAAAATCTAAATATTTACTAAATATTTACAAAAAATTATACAAAAAAATATTTCTAGAATGACTGCCTTTTTCAGAAGCTGCTTCTCGCGGCTTCTTCTATTGGATATCTAAAATGATATGCACTGGTATATGGGCAAGAATTTGCTTTCCATCAATAGCAAATTCTCATCAGGAGCTGACAATTCTATTACCACTTATCTTTTCTCTTAACATGCAGTTGCTTTCCCAACCTACAAACCAAAGTCACTAAGGTCATGAGGCATTCTATTCAATTTTCAAAACATGAGACAATGTCAGAGACTTGACCTGAAACATAACTTGCAGAATTGGTTTGCCAGCAGCGTGTACCCCTCCTCAAGCCCTTACAGCTAATGACAGGAAATTGTTCCTTCACCTACAACATCTCCCAGGTGCAGGCAACTGAAGCTGTAGCCAGCAAGAGGAGAAATGTCTCTAACTAACTGGTTCTCTGCATTTCACAGTGTATCTCTGCACTCTTCTTGCATCCTTTTAATTTAGGCTTGTAATTGAGTTCTCTGAAATAAATTGTTAACTCTCTTTGGTGTCAGGCATCAACTCTCAGGAATATGAAAACGTTTTACAAAAGAGAATTTGGATATATAGGATAAAGGCTGAGAGAATAGATCATGAGAAGAGTTCAAATGACAGAACGTCACGTAAAAACTCTTCCAGCCCAATATCCTGTCCACAGAAATACCCATTAGAGAATGCTTAAGAAAGATTATAAGGAATGTGGTGAATATAATAATCCTTCCTCAAACAGTCAGCGGATTAGAGACCATTAATTGTCACAGGATTTAAGGGACTGAATGAGAACAGGGCTCCATGGCACCAGAAGTGGCATAAAGGGTTGAGTAAACTGTCTGCTTCTTGACAACACATTTGACCCCGTGACAGATATCCTTGTTTAGAAAAAGTAATAGAACAAATGGTCTCTGTAATGTGACAGTGTCCTGAATGTCACACAGTCCTGCCTAAGCAGATCTGTCTCTCAGTAGAAAAATACAGATACTGAGTTGGGAGAATATTTAAAGGCTAACAGAGAGCAATTCATGCCACAGAAACAATCAGAAAATTTCAAAGATACCGCTTCTTTAGAAAACTCATTTAGCTAGTACTTGTCCACCCCACTTGTTCCAATAGACTACTGTCCTCTCCCAGGTAGGAATGATGCTTAACAACAAAAGAGCCATCATTATGGAGCAAATCAGGGGCTAATTAGGCTATGATCTGTGTCTGTCTGGCCAAAATCCTACACTTCAAGCAAGAACAGAAAATCAGGGTGATTATGGAGCATATGTGCATATGGCATTGCCCTCCCAATCTTTGCCTATCAAAGTTTTAGCAGCTTCCACAGACAACATGCAGCACGACCAACAAGTTCAAGAGACATTTATGGACGTATTCTCCTCAGATTGGCCTAATCCCTTTTAGGGCAACAAGCTCATTTGACTCAGTTCCACAAAACCATGAGACGACACAATTTAACATGGAAAACATTTTTTTCTAAGAAATGAACAAGATGGTCCTGTGTATTTGTTTTCCTTACAAGGAAATGCTATGCTAAGCAAGAAGAAAGTCTGCCGCCAAGGAATAATGACAACTATCATTTGAGTATACAACTGTCACAGGGAGAAGCAAATTACCATTCTCCTCTGCAGGGAATCCTGGCTTACACCCCTGGTCTGGAGGGCATTCAAAGAGCAATGGAAGAGCATGGAAGAACATGAAAGCAACCTGTAATCTCAGTGTACCATAGGCGTTAATTAACCTGGCAGCCATCCAGACTGCTGGCATCAAAATCCGCTTATCTGTGAGCTGCACATTTCAGCATTTCTGCAGACACTACTACGCACAGAGGCACTGCACAGGGGCAGCAGGCTCCCGAAAAAATTAGAAAAAGAAGCAAGAATGGAGGAACACCGAAAATTATTGCATTACAACCAGAAGATCTGTTAGTACTTGGAAGAAGATGTTATCTGAAAGAAATGTGCATCTAAATAAAGCAAGAGTTGCATCAAGACTGTAATAAAAAGAACTTTGGGAAAACAAACATGAATGATCTCTAGTGCGAATACAGCACAATCAAGGTATGACCGTGCTGAAGCCAGAAAGGGAAAACAGTTCAAGTAAAGGTATTTGTCTCTGAAAAGGAATGGGTTTTCTACATACCTGTCCAGTCTCCTACTACTTTAAGGTGGACCCCAAACGTTGCTTTGGTATCTGTAGGGCACTAAAAATATTAAATATATTAAGGACCACTTCTGAGTAACAAGAAAATAACAAAATGCATTCAAAGTACAGTTGTTAAGACAGAACCTGGTGTAAATAGGTCACTCCTGAGCACCCATACCAGCAGCTATAGCATTTACAAAGCAAGTCTAGCATCAGTACATATTAGGGAGCCAAGCATGGCTTGTCTCGTTTCACTCGTAAGCCTTTCTCCTGGTCACAGAGGAGTTCAGGATGGGCTTGTCTGACAGTGTGATTTGGAACAGCCACTTCACTAAGCATTACTGAGCAATGATACCAGCTGAGGATACAACAGTACAGAAATGCTCTCTCTAGTATTGACACTTATCATTCAAAATCAGGAACTGCCCCATCACTCCTAAATCAAGGCATTTAAGAGACTTCTGGTTCTTGAATGTCAGGGCACCTGTTTTCAAGTTGATCATTCTTACACAACTGACACTTTCTTCTAAATGGAAATGGAGATATTGCTGCACTTCACAAGAGCTTAGAGTTTGCAAAGGAAAAACACAAGGTTTCATGGCACATCATAAAAATCAATTTGCAACCACCATTCTCTACACCTATGCCTTCTCCTCAGGGCTACTTACTTGTGACTATTAACACAGGAATTGATATTATTTACTGTCTTATCCAAACCATGATGTCTAAAAACCTCCAGTCAAGCCATGTCAAAGGAGTCCCCTTAGTTTCATTCCTTGTTAGCTACAGGGAGATTTCAAATGCACTGTCTGGGCAAGTTTTGCAGGTACACCAAATGATTTCACACATAATCACACAATTTCACGCATAAACAGGACAAGCAACTACTCCTCAAGAAAAGATTCTTCAGTTTCCTTCTGTAAATCAACACCATTGGGGTTTGTTTAATAGATGATATCACTACTGAGTTTTGATGCCTTATTAGAACCCATTAACGATTGATCCAAATTCCATCATGAATCCAACAATCAATGATAACATGCTTGTCCTTTTTTTTCTACTGCTGCAGACAAATACGAATTCTGAGGAGAGGGCTTAAATTCAAGGAGCTAATCTTTATTATAAATAAAAGAGGCTCAAGCAGTGAATCCATGCATCAAATACTCAATCATCCACCATACTTGTGAGGACACTTCTTGGTTCTGTTCTGGACTGCTACCATTAGCTTTTCCAGGATAATCTCTTGTGGATTGGGAAATCATTGGCCTCTGGGCTCAGGATCAGTTCCTATCAGTTCCTTACTTAATCTGCAGACACAGATAAAAGTTTAATATTCCATACATCTTGGCAAATCTCAAACAGGGAAAACAATGTCCCCGCTAGTCAATCCATTTTCCTGAAGGGGAAGAGCATTCTTTTTATGAGTACTGACACCAGACAGACTCATATTTAATTCCTTGTCATCTTTCAAGTTCTCCTATAAAAATTTGGTACAAACTTAAGAGTCTGAATTATTTCAGCAAGCATTAGCCTTCAAAAGAATGGCATCAAGGAAGGGATTCAGGAAAACCTCACATAATGAGGCCAGTATTTGCTGCAGCTAGTTTCAATGTATTCCAAAAAAAATATCAGACCAATTCTCCATATTAAAGTAGGTAATCAGCCTCTCAGCCAGGAAGTTGCATACTGGCCACAAAAAGATCTGTTCTCCTGTGGACTTCTGTAAGAGCCTTTGGCAGAGTTTATTCTTCAGTCTGGAGTGTCCCAGAGCTCTCTGTGTTTCACAGAAGGTTGAGTGATTTTCTTAGTCCAACTATTCATAGTCCCAGTTCAGCAGATGCTCTATAAAATTATTTGTCAATCTCACCTTCCATTACAGTTAATGGCAGAATACCCCTTGTCTCCAGCCAGAACAGGTTCAAACCCTTGTGACTAACTCCTTTCTGCACTACTTTGAAAAATTGTCCAATAAAAAAGAGATTTATTTCTCTTTTGACTTTAGGAAGCCTATTTTGATACCTATACCTGGGTATGAAAGTGTCTTAGAGAGTTCTGGAAATATCTTATTGTGCTGCTAAATCTTACCATAAGAAATATACCCATCATTTAGGCTACATGGAGTGAATTATTCAGGAGAAAGATTGTAGATGGTCCAGTGAAGGGCCACCAAGATGATGTGAGGATTGGAGAACCTGACACACAAAGATAGGTCAAAGAAGAAATGTGTTTCTGTAAGACACAGAAAAGAAGGCTCAGGGATATCCCTGTCTTGCTTAAAAAAATAGCTATAGAAAAGATTAAGGTGCTCTCTTCACCACCATGCATGGTGACAGAACAAGAGACTAAGGGCACAAGTTTCTTCCAGGAAATTTCATCTGGATACATGAAAAATATTCTTCACCATGGAACAATTAGTATCCAGAAAAATAGTGCAATTTCTCTTGCTAATTCAGCTTCACAGGTCCGTGGACAACCTAATCTATGGCTCTTGCATCAAAAGGAAGAACCAGATGATCTCAAGAGGTATCTTCTGACTTAAGACTTCTCTACAGATCTGTAACTTTAACTTTGAAAATTATATTTAGGTTTTTACTGCACATAACACTTATTTCACCTCTCATCTCCATAAATACAATTAAGCCTCCAATGTGGCTTTTTCCAGACTGTTAGAGAAAAAATTCCAGAAGCTTAAGAAAATATTCAAAGACAGTTTTTCAGAAGTTTAATCATGAAACTGGGTAAACTTTCAAGTATTATTAACAGACACTGAGCATGTGTAATGAAGTGTGATGAAAATAACTTCTCATATATTAGATCTTTTTCATGAAATCATGGAACTGTAGGATAGCGCTGAGACTAAAATGTTTCTCTGAAGACTACTTCAATACTCCAGTTCAAGCAGGATGTGCAAGAGCAGGTGGCCCAGGACAGTGTCCAGTTGTGCTTTGAATGTCTCCATGATGGAGACACCATGGCCTCTTTGGGCAACCTGTGGCACCCTCACAGGAAAAATGTTTTTTTTAATTATGGTCAGATGGAACCTCCTGTACTTCAGTTTGTGTTGTGCTGTCACTGGGTACCACTGAGAAGCGTCTGGCTCTGTTTTCTTCACTCCTCCATCAGATCCAGCTTGCTCAGCCTCTCCTCATATGCTCCAGTTCCTTAATCATCTTCATGGCTTTTGTGCTCAATATGTCAATGTCTCTTTTGTAGTGGGGACACAGAGATCCAGCTATATCTCACCAGTGCTGAGCAGAGGACAAGAGTCACCTCCTTCGACCTGCTGGTTTGCTCTGCCTAGTACAGCCCAGGATGCTGTTGGCCGCCTTTGCTGCAAGGGCACATTGCTGGCTCATGGTCATTTACTGCTGTACCTGGGGTTATTCCTCATCAGAGGCAGGACTTGGTAATTCCCTGATGTTCATGAGGTTACTGTCAGCACATATTTCTAGCCTCTCAAGATCCATTAAATGGCAGCAAAATGACCTGGTGTATCAACCACTATTCCCAGTTTTGTATTATTTGCAAACCTCCATTGACCCCTGCAGTACACCACTGGCCTTCAGCTGGACTTTGTGCTACTGATCACAATCCTTTCAGCCCAGCAGTTCAGCCAGTTTTCCACCTACCTCCCTGCCCACTCATCTATTATGCACTTCATCAATTTCTTTATGAGGATTTTAGGAGAAATAATGTCAAAAATCCTGTGAATTACGATGCTCTTGTCCATTTTACATACTTAAGTCTCTGATCACCTATTTTACTTTTAATTTGCCATATCTCATCTTTAAAACACTGCACAGCTAAACACTGCTTGAAAATCCTTATTACAGTCAGCTCATGCACACAGTTAAACTGACATCTATTTATGTTCTATGAAGACAAGCACAAGCTGAAGTACCCTCCTGAATTGAAAATCAAGAGACTAAGCACACGAGACTTGGTCAAATAAAGGCATATCAAAGTGGCCTCGGCAACACATGATGTCCTCTCTCCAGCTGTGAACAAAATAAAAACTGTTTTTAAAAAGTATTTTAGCAAATAGTATTTGTATTTCCCCCTACTCTGTTTAAATTTGGAGCCCTAAGACACAGTCCAGTGACTATCAACTGTACTGTGGTGAGAGCTACATGCAGTCCCTTATTTTTTTCTTATTGCCCAGTACTCAGTGGAAATTGTAAAGATTAACCAATCTTGAAATATAAAAATACTTTCTCTTAGTTCCTTTTCCTTAAATAAGCAATGCTTTTCAACCAGGTGAATCGCTAACTTGAACAGTCTGTAATGAGAAGGGACATTAGACATTCTTAAACAAGTGATAAGTTTTTCATGACTTCTTTCTGCATTTTGAAGAATTAAATGAATCCCGTTTGCGACACACATTTGATTAAAATATTATGGTACACAAATGAACTGTGGCAGATAGTATAATTATGTGAAGCTATGTTAATCTTTTTCTAACCTCAAGCTATCTATACCTTTAAAAAGTAAAAGATTTTACAGGTAGGAACATCTACTCTAATCAAGTTAATCTGCCAGCATTTGGCCATCCGCCAAAAACAATTGAAAGCCAAAGGAATTCTGTTAAATTTAATAGAGCTGTGCAGATTTACACCCCTGGAGAAACCAAACTATGTTCCCAGCATTGGAAAGTCAGTAGATTTCCTCAGAGCTGTTAATTATATGTAAGCAAGTCTACAACACCTATTTTTATTTTAATTTTGATTTCCCCATTCAAAGCAGTGAGAATAGTATTTTATATGTAGATAAACATTTTTATAATATTTTTTATAATTTTTAAAAATATTTTCACAGATTCTATACCCTGATGAAAAAACACCTTTCCATATAAATTGTCTTTTTTTAAGCTAATTTGAAATACAAGTGCAAATTATCACATAGGGAATTTGCAACAATCTCCAGAGAATGATCAAGTTAATTACACTCATCAGTAGCTGTAGCTCTGCTATTTATCTCTATGCTGAAATAGAAATGATAATTTTTAATAATCTTAAAAATTTAATTTTAATACAGTACTATATTAATACATACTTGAAATGTATTTTATCAGTTTTACATTGTGAACAGGATTATTAGTTGTCCTCTATGCCTTGCTTTTATATGGAGTGAACTAAGTACTTATAGGCCAAAATGGTAATACTTTACATACCCTTTATACTGTTACAAAAATCTGTGATGAGCAGTGAATAAATCTGTGCATATGAGAGCACAACATATAGCAAATGAAAACTAGGTTATCAGCACCTGTGTTTCCACTTAGAATACTCCAGATATTTAACTTCACTGGTCTCTGGTCCCAGTCAAGAATTCTGCCCAGAATAAGAAAAAGGACAAACAGGACAAACAATTGCATTAAGTACTATTGAAATATTGTAAAATATTCTTTTTAGACCTCAGGATGCAGGAAGTTGGGCTGAGTCAAGAGCAAATTAGCAAGAAAATAGAAAGTTAATTGCTAAAAGTTTCCAGTTCTTCTGTACGTCTTTACCATAAGAATGGAGAAGATTTTTAGAGAGAGGTTAGCTTTGATTGCAGCATTATGACAGAAGTGCTGATGCATACACCAGAATAACAGTGCAGGATATCTGTTATCAGAAAAATAGAGATGAAAGGGATGCCCAAGTTATGGACCCCCATGCGGATCTGCAAATAAAGCTCCTTATGTCCTGTGGAGATACTGTTCTCAAGCAGATGCACCACAGTGCACACCAACTTCTGTGTTTGGTCCTCTAGTAGGTGGCCAGGGTTACATAGAAGATCTGTGTCACAGCTGGAAGAACAAAGTGAAACCTCCTCTTTGTCTGATTTGGGGAACTAAAAAGCTCATTGCAGAGTTCATTTAAATAAAGGGAAACTCCTTCAAAGAAAGCTTTCACTTTGGGGAAAAAAAACATGATATGAGCCTAATATGGATTTGCAAATACCCTGGCAAGGACTGTAAACACTGCTGAGCCCCTGATCTGTTTCCCTGCCTCTGCCTCCCTGCCAGGGTGAACCAGCTGCAGCACAAACCCTGTTTCATCAGCCCATCCTTGCTCCAAACTCAGACGAATCCTTACAAAGATCAAGAAAAACACATCAAAGGCTTAGCATGTTTGGGAAGGATGCAGAATTGAAGGGGAAAAAGAATTAAGCACAACCAACTTATTTTCTCTCCCAGGGTGAGGGGGGTAAGCTGGGCAGAGAGAAAAAGGAAAAGTTTTTTAACTTTGTAAACTAACAAGAAGATATGAACCTCTGAAGCTCAGTAAGCTGTAGCTTGTCTGGTTTCATACAGAACTGATATAAACATTCCTAAAATGATTCACCTTGACATTAGAAAATGAAGAGGAGTGATGACAAACACAGGCGTGCTATATAAAGGTAGCCAAAAAATAGTAGCTAGACTTCAGTCTGACTCATAGAAGGTGAACTCTGTTACACTGGACTACCCTGTTTTAACTAATAAATCCCATAAGCAGCAAATTTCAGAGGAAAAAAGGTTGATCTGAGGAGTCACATCTCTTCTAAACACATCTCTGCCTCACAGGTTAGAAGATTCTCCAAAGTGGCTCTGTTTATTTTTCTGTTTCGGGTTATTTTACAGATGGGATTTTGTCAAAAAGCTCTCCCTGTTAGGGACTTGGCCTTACAGCTATCCTAATTTAACTGGCAGACACCAGCAGACATTATAACATCCGTGAACATGGGGAAATCCTAACCATGGAACGTGATTTAAGTATCAAGGGTGTCTGGATGATCAAGGCAAGACCACCATGCCTTGAATACTCATAGCTTCAGCCAGAGCCCTCCCATTGCAGAGCTGACTCCTTGCAAGCAGCCCAGCTGCAGAAACACATCCCAAATACTTGTCCCTTTCGCTTTCCATTCCCTTTTACTCTTTATACAACCCAAAACACCTGCAGTCTAGCTAGTGGAAAAAAAACACCCCATAACACTCTGGGATGTTCAGGATGCATCACTGGTCAGCTGCAGTGCCAAGAAGGATCATTCTGGTCATCTGGGGTCTAACTTCTTCTGTAACATAAGCCACAAACTCACACCCACTAATTCCTGTGAGGTTGTAGTTCAGCATTTGCTACTTCACTCATTGCAGTCTCAGTTGTTAAATTACTCTGTGTTCAAAACAATTTTTTTTCTTTTATGTCTCAGTCTATGAGCATTTGTTCCATGATTTCACTCTTGCACCACAAGAAAACACAAATCTTTACTGTAATAGGTGTCTTAGGTTTGTAAATCCACCAAAGGTTGTAAATTTAAAATATACAAAGACACATGAAATATATACTTTCATGGAATCACGGAATTATAAGAATTGGAAGGGACCTCTAGAGATCATCTAGTCCAACTGCCCTGCTGAACATGGAGGAACACCTAGAGCACACCACTCAGGACTGCATCAGGAGGGTCTTGAAGACCTCCAGAGAGGGGGACTCCACGACCTTCCTGGGCAGCCTGTTCCAGGGCTCTATCACCCTCAACGTTAAGAGTTTTTTCCTCATATGTGAATGTAACTTCCTATGTTCCAGCTTGAGCCCGTTGCCCCTTTTCCTATCACTGGAAACCACTGAAAAAAGTTCAGCTTCAACATCCTTTAACCCACCCTTTAGATACTTATA
>JAOXNG010000001.1:215325246-215337306 GCA_028566535.1 Scolopax minor
CCTGTACTCGGCACTGGTGAGGCCTGACCTTGAGTACTGTGTCCAGTTTTGGGCCCCTCACTGCAAGAAAGATATTGAGGCTTTGGAGCAGGTCCAGAAAAAAGCAATGAAGCTGGTTAAGGGATCTAGAGTACAAGTTCTATGAGGAGCGGCTAAGGGAACTGGGGTTGTTCAGCCTGGAGAAAAAGAGGTTGAGGGGAGACCTTATCACTCTCTACACCTACCTAAAAGGAGGCTGTAGTGAGGTGGGGGTCGGTCTCTTTTTCTCAAGTAAGAATGATAGGATGAGAGGAAACCAAGGCAGATTTAGATTGGGCATTAGGAGAAATTTCTTCACTGAAAGGGTTGTCAAGCATCAGAACAGGCTGCCCAGGGAAGTGGTTGGGTCACCATCCCTGGAGGCAGTCAGAAGTGTAGATGTGGTGCTGAGTGACTTGGCAGTGCTAAGTAAATGGTTGGACTTGATGATTTTAAAGGTCTTTTCCAACATAAATGATTTGATGATAGTAGTAAAATGAAGTGAGAACTTGGCAGCTGCAGCTAGAAACCACGAAGAAAGAAGTGCAAACCTGAGACACTTGGATATCTCAACACATGAATGAATCATTGAAAGGAGGAAGAACTGATAATACTAGTAATAAATTTTTCAGAATACTACTTGCCTCCAATTCTGGATTTGATGCCAGTAAAAGCACAGGGAGAAATACTTAAAGAAAATAAAGGGAGAAATGACAGCTGTATAAGATGGTGCTGGCTGGGAAATAAGGCACACTGAGACAATGCCTGCTGAAATATGCCAGGGTGCTGGGCCATGTTGTGAAGGGTCATCTCAAGTATATGATCAAACATAAGGACATATACTCCTCCCTCCTCTCCCTAGCAGCAGCAACAGCATTTAATTCACAAGAAGAGGAAGAAGTAGAATATGTTTAATATTCCCAACTTAAATAGTTTCGGACAGCCCACTGTCAATCTTCCCTGCTGAAATGCAGTCCTGACAGCTAGTAACAAGCTTCCTGCGTGGTCAAGTGAATAATGTACATCTTGGAAGTTAAACCTGCTCACTCTAAACTCCATGTCCGACCCTGAGAGAATCACTTGGGAAGTGTCTGTGTGCCAAGTGTCTGTCTGTATTTATTGCCCAGTCATGCCTATCACTTGCATCTGGCATCACTGTCGGTCATCGCATATTTGCAAAGTGACAGATACCCCTAGCATTATGCTAGTTCCCTGCTCCATAAATATTGTGGTGCCTCACGGATTTAGCTGGAAGCCACAACACATGTGATATTTTTTCAATCAATCAACCTTGTGTACATGGCTGCCAGCTGCTCTCCCAGCTTCTCTGTTCTCCAAACATCCCAAAAGAGGATTCAAAGTTTTCCTTGAGACATGAATAGCTGAGCTGCAAACATGAGCATCCCCTCCAGTGATCTCTAGTTTGTTTAAACTATTACAAACATGCTAACTGAGAGGCAAACTGGGATGACAAAGCTGCCTGTTAACAGCAGCTGCAATGACTCCCGTTTCTGAAGCTGAAAAGGAAAGGCAAGGTATCTTACACACCCAAGATCAGCTCTCCCAGAAAAGTTGAGTTCTGCACAACTCTTAGGGACCCTAAGGTATATCCTCACATTTTTATTCAGTTTAACACTTGAATACATAAAAATTAAATTGTGGGTGCCAGTAAGTAGGAGACAGGCATCTTTAGCAAACACAAGTGGGAGCGACAAAAAGGACAAGTCATATGAACCTGTCCTGCTTGTTGAGCAGCACAGCATGCAGTCTATTTGCATGGGCATACATCAACCTCCACCCCAACTTTCCACCCTCAAAATAGAGACAATCACTTCTGGCTAGAACTGGAAAATATCTATAACTATTTCTGGGGATTTTTATGACGATAAGCTAGAGGTCAATAGTTCTCAATGTTTTTATAGGGAACTGCACTGCTCCTATCTTCTCATTCATCTTCCACTGCTCAATTCAAGGTGAGTTGCTGGAGGGGTCTCCTAAAGGTCAATATGCAGTGGAATCTTAAGAATTTTCAGCGTTTGGAAGATAAATCCTTGGATTTATCATAACATCAATGACTTTTATTGTCAGACCCTACAAACCAGCATAACCTGCTTAACTCCACAGCAATACCAAATTTGGGTCAGATGAGGATCAGAGTCTAAATCTTTCGTATGTCTTATAGCTCTTTGTATTGGTACTAGAAATATCAAACTTCTCTTTTAACAAACTTTTTTTTCTTGTTGTTACTACTGGCTTAAAATATAGATGAATTAATGTAGATATACACCAAGTCTTAAGACACTGTAATATTTGAAAGTCATGTTGCAAAAAGTACAAGAGCAATGACAGTTTTAAGGATAATTCCCTGAAAAATGCTTCTTTTCTGAGGTTAAGGATGAAAGAACAAACCAATAATATACAACAGATGAATTATGTTACTTTATATTCTGCTGAGAAGTGCTTGGCTACTCCCAAGAAGAGGTTACTATAAGAACATATTTATAAAAGTTGGAAACAAAAAATATGTGGAATACTGTGGAAATATTCAAAAGGAGAGACTACCAAGATAGGCAATATTCTCACCCAATATTCCTTCACAGTCCAGCTACAGGAAATGCCTTGCTCTGCAGAGTGACTGGCCATGTGTCAAATGTAGCTGGCCATGTCAAAACACATGCCACATAGGAGTCACTTGGGCAGGCAAGCATGTGTATCTAAGCTTCCTTTATTCTCAGAAGACATTCTGTAATAAATATCATCAACGAAGCCCAGAAATCAATCAAACTCATTTGAATGTAGATCTTTGTAGCAGCAGGTTAGCTAAGCACTCTTGAGACTCCATTGACTGCATTTATTAGAACTCATTAGACTATAATGGGAGGCAGATACTTAGAAAGCATGTAGAGACCTACATTTAGGCATCTTAAACTTCAACTGACTCCCACTCTCCATGACTCATTCTTCTCCCACTTTTAACTGCCACTCAGGTTTTTTAGATTCACACTGAAAGGCTTTCCAATTCAATACCGAGGAGGCTGCGTACAAGAAGATGCCTGTTTAACGGTTGGTGTATTCCTGCAGCCTTTGCAAAATCAAAGGCAATCACTGGAACAGATTGCCTAGGGAGGTTAGAGGATCTCCGTCATCAGATGTTTTAGAGAAGTTAGACAAACACCTGTCAAGAATAATTTAGCAAAAGTTTATCCTGCTCCAGGATGGGGCGAACGGGTTACATCTATCTTCCCTAGCTACGAACAAGAGCTATGCACCAGCAAAAACCAAAACAACAAAACACCCAACAAAAAATCAAAACCACAGAGGATTGGAATTGTGTCCAGGAATTTCAATTGTTTTGAATTCATTATTTCAATTCACCAGATCTCAAGCTGCTTTTGTTTTGTTCCACAACATATTCCTACTGTGATCTTGCTAGGCCTAATTACCTTTCACTGTTTACTTTAAGCGGTGGTGCTCAGTGTCGCACAGATATTCCCACACCCCATGTTTCGGTAGACGTTTGGTGACATGGAAAAATAAATCTCATTCAAATACATCTTCCTTCCCTATACCAGTCTCTGCACCTACATCCACAAAGAAAACTTCAGAGATGTTAATGGACCACATTTTCACACAGCGTAACTTGTGGAACTGGGCTTGTTTGTGCCAGATAAAGACCTGACCATCAGCACCATGGCACATTTCACAAACACTCATCTCATGTTTGTGAAAACAAGAGAACCTGGTATATTTCGTATCATAGCAACGTGAAAGAGATGAGTAGGGTGTGGCCATTCCTCCCCTCTCCCTAGGAGTTAAAATGGGAGGTAGAGAGGAAAGAAAAAGGGATGAGCAACTTTACTTCTCATCCTCCTCCCCTCAGGTAAGAGGGTGCAGAAAGGAAATAATACTTTTTTTTTTTCTTGATTTCCCAGTAGAAACTGGTAAAATGGACAAGGAATAAACTTGAAAGCAAAGAAGTTTGTGCTAGCTGGCTGTAGTAACACACAATTCTCCAAGCTACAGTCTGAACATTATTTAAATAACTTGCTGAAAAACTGAAGAGCATAGCACCTTGTCAATAAGTTGACCCACTCTGCACAAGTGAACTCAGGAAAGGCAATAATTAAGGGAACTACTCTTTCTAGTTGTGCTTCATGAAAAGGAACAGTTTTTTTCCATTTACTTACCCAGACACATGCAGCATCAGCAGCATATAGAAGACAAAGAAAAGGTTGTGCGTATACCAGAAGATGTCGTAGTTTGAGACCCTGAAAAGAATAAACCATGGTTCAATGCTGTTTCACTCAGATGGAATCACTGCTCATTAAAAGCAGATCTGTGCACACAAGACATCATTATACACCACATAGTCATGTAGATTAGTCAAAGCCCAGTATGTATTCCTCCAGGCACACTGTATTTGCATGCAATTAAGTGTAGAGAAGAACACATGGCAAAGAAGCAAGAAGTTGAGAAAGAGAGATGACAGATATAGAAATACAAAGCCAACTGAAGAACCCTTCCAAAATTAGATTTCACTGTTTTCATAGGTTCTACTTAGTCTCCATCAGATCCTTATAGCTAGGATAATTCTTCAGTCTCCAGGCTCAAAACCCAACCTTTTTAGAGTGAGTGCCTCCTCCCATTCTGCCTGCACCAATACAGGGCTGTGGTGTTTAATATATCACTACAGGTGCAATGTACAAATAGGCAGTGTAGACGACAGCAGAAAGTGGGAAAGATAAAATGTGAGGGTATGCAGTGAGAGACATACAGCAGGAAAAGTAACTAGAGTGAGGAGGCAAGAAGAGGACAGTTGGGAGAATTTTTAGGGCAGGAGGCCACATATGGTGGTGCTCTAGGACTGATGGTCTTGGGAGGAACAAGAACATTACCACTGTGAGGGTCACGAGAGGTGAAGGGCAAATACAACTTACTTTCATCAGTAATTTGTTAGGTAATACAAAAAGAACCAAGACCAAAGAAAATACTCATCTGGAACTGTTTTCTATTAAGCCTGTTTTTTCCTTGAGTAAAATAGTCACTAAACAACAACAACCTAATGGTTAAGAAAATATTCTACTTCATAGCACACAAACACACCTCTCGCACTACACAGCACGACAGGAGAGTCCCTTCCAAAACCAAAAAGCCTACCCCCATTCAGAAGCCAAAACAATTATTAAATAAAAAGCAGCCTTAATTCTGAGTACATAGTTTAAGAAGCTACTCCTCCAGCATAGCTAAATTTTTTTCGGATGTTTTTCTCCTCCCACAGCCTTTTTACATACACAGCTAACTACCCTTGCTTCAATACTTCTGAAACATAAACTGAATTTGTTTCTGTCAATACAGGCCTCAGCTGCTTTCTTTCTCAAGACAGAAAAAATAATTTTGATGTTCTAAGGGTAAAACCCAAGCAAGGGCAGTTCTAAGGAACCCAGAAACCACAGGTGGCTCTGAACTACCCCCCACTTCATCCTGCCTTCCTTCCCCCATTCAGCACCACTCTAACAAGCCTTCTCCTTGAGACTGCTCAAACCATTTCGAACTACCTGCACCCCAGTAGGCATTTTCATGCAGTCACTCAGCTGAATCTGTAAGAAGCTGTGGGAGCAAACATCAGTAAGATGAAAGTAAAGGATAGTGGTGTGGGGAATGGAAGTACAATGAGAAGGCACAAAGAAAATACCATTTACCCCTTCAGACCTGAAGCAGGTCTTGGAGCTCTGGTTTAATTTGGTATCTTGCTACAATACCGAAAACTGCATACTGAATTAATTTTTATTGGATTCCCAGGTACGATATGGCAAAAATTTAGAAAATTTTTCAAATAACACTTACTCTCCCCTCTTTAAAACATTAGCAGCTAATTCAATCCTCCTAATACTTATTTACACAAGTAAAGGCATGAAAATAGCAGGATAATCATGCAGAGGAAAACACAAAGGAAGAAATGATTAAGCAGGTCAATGTGCAAGAGTGGATTAAGGCTGAAATCCAAGAGAGTATAATAGTCTCTGAATTTTTTTTTTAAAAGCTCAGTTTCTGACAGGCAGTGAACATTTACAATAAATTTTTCTAAGACCCTAGCATGAGTTTAATCATCATAAGGCACGTGAGAATCCACAGGGAAAGAAATTTAAAAGGAACAGGAAGATGCACAAAGGAGCTTGTTTCCTTAGGAAAACACATTATAAAGACAAGCTTGAGCCGTATGCCTGAGGAAGAGAAACAGGAGATGCAAGTGATCCCTTAAGCTTTGATTCTGCTGGCTAGATGGCAGTACTTGCACTTGAAGAAGGAAATAACAAGCATGTAACTTGGAAAGACGGAAACTTTTGTTGCATGAACTGCAAAATTATTTTTTCCCAAGAATATGTTTACAACTACATATATTTTCCTAAATTTCCCAATCATGACTAAAAGCTGTTCTTTTTTTTCTAATTTATCATAGCCTTGGAGAAAACAGGACATTGTGCTGGCTCAGTGCTGTGGAGTGAAGTAATTGTTTCATTTTTCCATCTTCCCCAAACTTTCTTTTGCAAGTACAGCCATCTGTATGGACAACGTATGTCTGATATCTTGTGCAACAGCTTTATCCTGACTTCTGTAGGCTACAGTGTCTCACAAAGGTCTCAGCCCTGGAAGTACCTTCGTCTACAAAAGGTGCAAAATAGTTGCTGAACTACCCTCCTGAATCAGCGCCTGATAACGCTGCTACTCAGGGAAGACAGATTTGTTCAAGGACATTCAAAAGCCCATATCTAGCTCACATCAGTGGAGCACCACTAATGTCTGAAGATATGGAATTAAAATGTCCTTCAGAGTTTGCTGAATTGAGATCATGTCTTTACATAATCAGTCTTTGAATTCACCAGAGATAGCAGCAAAAATCAAGGGTTATTTTATACACTTCAATTGCAGAATCAAGCCTTAAAAAGGCTACAATGTTTGGCTACATCCTCCGAGGTACTGGTCACTCAAATATACTATAATATGTGTTCAGCAACGTTGGTGCAGAATATGAACCCACTGGAGTGCCAAACCTTTGGAAATCCCAACAGTTACTCTGAGCCAACGCTGCATTGCTGTTTCAAAATTATAACTGACATTAAAAATAAAATATCTGAAAACCAGAAGTGGAGCTTTAAAAAAGCAACATTCTACTTAAGCAGCACAACTCTGTTTTAGTTTCCTTCATTGCTGGTTTTTCGGTTTTGTTGCTGTTTTTTTTACAGTTTGTTGTTAGAATTAATTGGTGAAAATAATTAAGGTAGAGATATCATCTTACTTTACTTCCAGTGGAGTTAATTTATGCGTTGGACAGAACTTGCCATATGCTTAGCTTATTGCCTCCCTGTACAAACAGGAAAAAAAGAACTATTTGCTTTTTTAAAGGTCTAGATTTTTAACCGAGCACATTTCTCAAACGGTATTTTCCTCTGAAGGCATTTTAATCAGGTTTTGTAATTTCTTAAATACTGAATTAATTTTGCTAATTTACCTGCCAAATAGTAAAAAAAAAATAGGGCAAGAAAACTGGTATTTTAAACAGTTATTTAAACACATCTTGCCTTCTACTGTATTTACTCTTCATTCTCTCTTAATCAGTATGAGAATATAATTGCTCAAATGGCATTTTTCAGCATAATGATCAGATTATGTCTTACCTGATGGCATAGGTAGAAGCAGTACACATTAGGAATAATACTAACACCATAATGACTCCAGTCAGACCTGGAACTAAAACAGACATGAGATAACTTACATTTGAATTGTGAAGAGATAAATTTGTCTCCTATGGCCTTTTAAGAAAATGGAAGTTGTCAGACATAGAAATCATGATTCAATCAAACTCTTGCATGTATTTAACTCTTGAAGACAAATAATGTATCAAACTAGATAGGAAAGAAGAGATGTCAGGTTATTTCCCACCTTCCCAGAGAAAATTGCCCTTTTCCTTGCATTTCACTGTGCATGACTAATTTCCTATTGCCTTTGCTACTGTAATCGTTTGCTCACAGCATTTGTCTCTAAGCAGGTAACCAAGAGCAAATCCTGTCTATTTGTTAATTTGTAAGACTAACCATACAAGTTTCTCTATGTCTTTTTTATTCCAAACCTTAAACTCTGTTGAACACAACAATTAAAAACCTGGTCAGGGACAGAATTTCAAGCAAATCCATTTCTATGCAAGCTGTCACTACAATTGTTTGCCAATCCATTTCATCCTGGAATGAGAAAGAGCCTGAAATTACTCTCCATGGCATTGTATCATGCTTGAAATTGCTGCCTGTAGAGCAAGGTCTGTGAGAGAGATCTACAGCCAGTATTTGAGAAGGAAAGGTTAAAAACATTAAGGACTGGACTCATCTGCTGCAGACCCATGTCAGAACTAGTCTACCCTCAGCTCTTTTTTTTTTTTTTTTTAACTTAAAGGAGTGTATTTCTACAACATGATTCATCTCATCCTAAAGTAGGATCCTGGCCATAAAGTACAGTAAACCCTCATCCTAAAGATAGATTAGAAAAATCCCAGTTACCATTTTTACTGAGCTTTTTTATCTTCTTTTTATCTTTATCTTACCACTTCTTTATCTTCAAAATTGCTACCCCAGGAATTAAGAATCTGAATTTAGAATTAAGAACCTAAAATCCACGAAGCATTATGTCAAAATGTTTTATTACTCAAAGAATAATAGTTTTTAAGTACAGTCTCTGGTCAGCCTAGAAGCCACGTGCTTGAGTTTAAACAAAGTCAGTCAGGCCAATCACCAAGCACAAAGTTCTACAAGAGCTGGTTTAGTGTCAGAATACAAGCGTCTCAACCAGTTTTCATGGATGTAAATGGCAAAACCACAGATTTTAATGGTCCAGAGTCTTTAAAAAAATCACATTCTAATGATCACAAGCTAATTTTTTAAATTATTGATTGTGATTTTCGACTCTTTAGCAGTAAAGAGACAATTTCAAATTTTATCTTTTTATGAACTTTCCAATATCCACTTGCTGAAAAGTCTGATACTCAAAATCTGATATATCCCAAATCCCATCTCAGTTTTCAAACTGTAGGAAAATTCCTGGTCCTACAATCAATAGAAGCTTTGTCATGGACTGCATAATAAACATTAATTTCACTCCTTCATGGAAAGGTTACAATTAAAAGCATTTGCAATAAAAAATGTGCATTCTTTCCACTGCCTCCTTCTTCGTTTCTTGTTTCTTAACTAATTTGATAGGTAGTACAAAACTAATTTGCAATCAGTCTCCCCTGACACAAATACTTCCAATCCAATTGCAGCACAGCACTTGATCCAGCTTCCTACATTGTCATTGAAGCCACAGATCACCTTTCCCATCTAGTCCTTCAATTCTCTATCAAACTGCAAACATGAAATCACCGTCAACTTTGCCCCAATCCATCAGTGCATTTTTAGTGGTTTTTTTTCTCTTCCCTGTCCTTGTCTCTCTTTTCCTCCACTAACTATAACCTTGAATACTTGTTCTTCTCTGAGCCTCACAACCTTAAGCAAGGAGGTTCTTTCCTGGATTGATCTGAAAAGCCATTACACTGTAAATCCTTCCAAATCCTTATTCCTTCTCTTCACTGTGTCAAAAAAAAACCCTCCAAACCAGCCCAAAAATCTAGCTGGGGAGAGAGACATTTCTTTTTTGCATATTTGTACAGCTCCCATTGCAGCAAAATCTTGGTCCCTGTCTGGGCACTCCCACAGCACAAATAAAAAATGTTAATTAGCTGTTGTTAGGATGGGGAGTGAGCCGAGTAATTCTACATTTAGGTTGACTTGGAATCACTGCTTTTTCCAACATTGTGCTCAAACTTTTGAAAATGCAGTATTTTCCTGGCCGTCAAAAGAACAAAAGGAGTTCCACTTTGCAGATGCTGTTCTTACCTAGTGAGGTCTCAAAGAGTCCCCAGAAACTGTGACAATATTTAATGGGGCCTCTACACTCACTCTTCACCCCAGGTTCTTCCTGTTATCCAATATATTAAATATAATACTAGCTGCTTGTTCTGATTCTCCTTCCCCATCTTTAACTCCCTCTTCTGTGAATTACCTTCTTCCAAGCCACTGACTTTCTTCTTCCACCACTAACTGCCAGTCGTCCAAACTATTTCTAGTTAGCAGTTAACTTGTACTTTAATTTCTATCATTTCACTTTCTCACTTCCCCTGCTCTCAACTGACCTAAGCCTTGCTTAGGGTTTTTGGAAAGCCCTTTCCCACATGCTGCCAATTCTAGCAAATGTATTGGATTGACAGACATAGAATCCTTTTTATTGCTGTCCAGATGGATTCCTTTGGACCTTGTCCTAAATGCCACATCTTTGCATTTGATCTATATAAGACTGTAAAAGAGATGACCTCAGAAAGGACCTTTGCCTGCTTGTGAAGCACTACAGCTCGGGCTTGTGAAATGTTGCTCCCTTCTAAATTCCTGCACCAAAAAATGGTTTTGCTTATTTATTCTTTGTAAGTGTGAAGCCTGATTCCCATAAAACACTTTAGATGGCTCTGAAGTCAAAATAACCCTTAAATAAACCAGCTGAAGCAAGATGGCCTCTTTTTTGTTGTGTTTCTTTTTCTAGAAATTGGATCATTTAGAAATTAATATTATGCAGAATCCCTGTTTGAAACTGATGATTTTCTACTGACTCATCTGTACAACAACAGCTTTGAAGATGCTGCTCATCCTACTACAGGGCTTATGTAAGTCCTCCCTCCTGACTACTGGATAAGCAAACCCAGGTTATATTAACACAAATAACACATGTCAACTGAGCTGAAATACATCAAATGGAGCATGCAAAGAGAGGATCAAAATGTTTTGTCTGGAGAGTGAGGATGAGAAACAGCAAACTTTCTCATTCAGTTTGGCAACAGACTTACCAGTAGCAAAAAGCAGTTTCCTTGGGTCCTGAAAAATAGATAGGCCAAAAAAACCAGTCAATACATATGATTTTATATCCTTATGTGTAATGTAATAATAATAATAAGTAGCTCATAAAGCTGACATGCTTGATGGCATAAGCAATCCCTAAATCTGGATGCAGGAACAGATTTGGTATTTGGTAGCAGTTTACACTGACTGAAATTCAACATGAACTAAACCTTTAACCTTCGCATTTCCCCAGTGAAGACAGTTCTGATCTGTTATGTAAAATTAGGATCCAGATAATTTTACAAATAATTGTTTTTTGAAAGCCTAACTTTACTCAGTTACCTCATACTTTTGTGAGGACAGAGGGGAGCAGAAGAGAGAGATTTTGAATATAAAAGAAAGACCAGCAGTGAGCATTTTACAGCCAGTTACATCACCAAGAGATTTGCAGTGGACTCCAGTGAAGCAGGACTGAACACAGATGACAATACAAAGCCAGATGTTCCTGTGTCCTCCAACACATGTGAGAGCAAGAGGGGATATGTCAACCCTGCAGGAAACAGCCTCACTCCCCCTGAGTCCTATGCCTCCTAAGGTTTTGTCTTCAGTGTGAAGAAAAACTTGTTTGGTTTTTTTTTTAAACTTGCAGTAAAATGCAGTGAGGGGAGGTGAGCAGTTTTCATACAGGCCACGAAAAAAGAAGCATCACTCTCCCTGACCTCGCCTGCATCCAAACATGTACGGAAGATGACAGCACCATCTAGACTGCCCACCACAGTTAAAAAACACATTTAAGTGGAATTCAATCACAAAAGTTCAAGACCTACTAGAGTACCTACAATTTGTGAGGTTTTTATCCTAGACTTATTAAAAACTTGCTATTATCTCCATTTTCTACTGCAAAATCCCTAAGGCTGCTTAGCACAGGCTGGCACGTTCTTGCCTGCAGCAAGCTCCTGCTAATGCTCCTGATGAGGCTAAGTCTATTAGACCACTCCTAACACATGCAGACACTTGAATTCAACCCAGAACCTCAGCACAATAGTTGGTGTTGGCATGTCTGTCTGCCACAGAATAGCTCCGTGATTAGATCATTCACCCAGGGAGTAGAAGACCTTGGTTGTTGGTCCTTCTG
>JAOXNG010000001.1:215337406-215348409 GCA_028566535.1 Scolopax minor
TGTCACAGAGACACTTCGCAGCGAAGACACTTGGCCATTATGATGTCACTAAGACACTTCCCTGCACAGAATCGTCGGATGCAGCTGGGATAGGGTCATTCTAAATCTTTCCTAATGAAGCTGGTAGAAAAGAAATTTAGACTTGAGACCGGATTGCATATAAACAAGAGAGAACTTGATTGTAGCCCAAAGAAGAGTCCTGGACTCTGATTTTATTCTTAAAATCTGCAAACATCTCTTCAATGCCAAATGCACAAGCAAGCACCTGGAGGAAAGACTAGGACTATGGTATGCCTTCAAAGAGATCTGCACCACAGTCAGAAGTCATGCAAATAAAGTATTTCGTAACTAGAAGTCAGCTTCCAGCCCTGTTCAGGCAGATAACTAATTCCACTCTTACCATATATACTCCAGCTCCCACTGCAGTTTACAAATGCAAAAATCACTCTTCGATCTCACTACCAACAGAATATGTCACATAGTTCTATATTCTAAATATTGCAAATGCAGAATGTATTTTTCCAAAAAAGCAGAAGCATCTCAATCAGGACCAGCAAAGGAACAGAAAGAAGCAGAAGAATAGAAGAGACTATCTCAGTTGGAAAGGACCTGCAACAATCATCTACTCTAACTGCCTGACCAGTTCTGGGCTGCCCAGAAGTTAAATTATGTTTTAGAGAAGCAGGAAAACAGGGCATAAGGTGAAAGGACTTGATGACAGCATTCTCCACCTCACAATCTAAGAGATCTGAATCCTGATGGCTTAAAGTGCTTAATACATGCTTTGTCCAGAGAAAGAAATAAAATCCACAGCAATCCACACAATGGTGGCTATGGTAAACAAAATAAGGAGCACTGTGTGGATCTCACATTAGAATTGGATGTACAAGTAATCATGTTTTTAAATAATATACTTAAAAGCAAAATATAAAAGGACAGCTGGCTCACCTCACCACGATAGTTCGCTGCATTTATTGATGGAAAGTCTTCATTGTAGTTCTCTGAGAAGTTAAGAGCATTCACCAGATGAGCAGCAACATGTAAGACTGAAAAGAAACAGAGTAAAGCTGAGATCCATAAACAAGAGGTAGATATTCCCCTGAAGTGGCTATCCAGATACCAAGATATAGTCACATCACCTGCATGAGATGCAATTGGTTCTAAGGCATTATTCTACTAAAGTAAAACAAGTTATAGATATTCATGGCAGAAAGCTGTATGCATTTTAAGTGGTGGTTTCTTTTTTTTTTAACACTGCATTAACCATTTCCATAGTGCAATGCTTCAGCTGGGAGACGACATTCAAAGATATCCACCAAAGAACATTTCATCTTCAGTGCAACATGTATTTGCCTCCCCTGCTCCCTCTTCTGCAGATAAGCCTGCTCCTTGAGTCAAATTCCTCAGGATAATCAAAGGTCACTTATAATGGCAGATTTTGACCTGATCTCATATACCTGTTTTTTCAGAAACTGGAATTTTAAAGAAAGGCTTGGCATTAGAATGTAAGTCCATGTGTTTAAAGGAAAAAATAAACTAAAACCCACACATATCAAAGAAAGCATTCACAATTTAAGGAAGAAAAGCACAGAGCAAGACTACCCCCAAAAGTACTGTATAAGAAAAAACACAAAATACTGCTTTAATGCTCATTTCCCAAAAAAGCTGCTGCTCAGCACAGTAAGATCTCACCTGAAAAGATGCATATTGTAACACCACACGTCACATGGAAAGTTTTACTTTTATCTAGCAGCCTTCTGGATTTCCTGCTGGCAACCTAATAAGAGAAGAATTCAAGCAATCTCTCTTCTAAAACAAAGCAAAGAAAAAAATACTAAAAGCAATTGAGGTGATTTAATACCAATTTCAGCTTTTACTACGTTTAACACCCTTGCAACCACAGGATCTAAATTTAAAAACTGCAGGGTTATGTCAATAAGTCAATTTTTAGGTCTTAATGAAGAAATTACAGTTGGAACAGTATTATATATATGTCAAGGGCAAATAAAGGCCCTTCTGGCCTTAAAATTTCAGAGTTCCAGCACTAATTGTTGTCAGCATCACTGACTCTTTAGTGAGCAGGATCAGAGGGAAAGGTATACTTGCATATATATGCATCCATAGGCATCAAATCTTATAGTCACAGTATGAACAGAGCTCATAGGTTCAATTTATAACCATCTAGAAAACACAGAAGTTCCTTAAAAGCATTACTTATATTTCTTTCTGTCAAAGCAATTGAAGAATCACAAGCAAGCTAAACTGTTGCTTACTGAATATTGGGACAGAAAACAAATGCTCTTTTTTTTTTCTCTCATGAAAATGAATATATCAGGTTGGATATTCTTATTTAAAGTTTTGTCATCTCCACTAGGACACTTCTGGTCATGCAGAGATAAAGTTCTTTTTGCTCTGTTGAATTCTCCCAGGAAGCAGTAGAGAACACAGATGCCTTTTATATTAGAGTGAGGCAGGAGGGAGAAGACTCATCTGGTTACAGTTCCACAGCAAATCCCTGTGCTTGAAAAATGCCTTCAAGAAAACCCTACTCACAATAGGTCCAATCAAACCAGGCAATGCCAGCCAAGGCACTGTCTTCAGAGGGTTCATGAATCCAGGCTAAATGATACTGGCAGCATGTAGGCTCATACTGTGTAACAAACAGGGATATAACAGATCCCTGTATATATATCCCTTTTATAACAGATAAACAGATTTCTTCCTATTGTTTTTAGACTAAACAGAGAGCAGGGCCCTCTTCTTCTCAACTGCTGCATTGTGAGGACAGGACTTACCTTCTGAGATCCTCGCAGGAAGGCCAAGAGAACACGGCACATGGGTAGAAGGACCAGGCAACAGTTGAGATTGAGGACAGATGCTGAAGCTCTGCTAACACACAATCCTAGCTGAACAAATATAGCAAGAGTTAGATTACAGGGAGAAGACACTTTAAAGGTTCAGGCATCAGTATTCAGCCTCCTCTTCTTTGCTATGAACCCAAATAGTTCCCATGCTCTCTTGACTCATCAGAATAGTGGAGCTCCATGGTGTTTTGATGTGTCCTGGAAAACCCACTGTACATAGAGTATGCTACCTGGTCCTCTGCGCTGAACAGCTCTCACCTTTGCATCAAAAGCTTATTCAAAAATAATTTTGTCAGCATTATAACAAGCAAGTGACAGCTTTCTACTGAAAGAACCAATATCCTCATCAGTACTCAAAGCCATGTGGAACAAAACATATCTGAGACAAGCAGCATCCACTGAGAAATTACCTGAAAGCTCCAACAGACATAACTAAATAAGAAAGAGGGATAAATACTGTGAAGACACTAGACAGCCACTTAAGTAAAGTGTAGCGATTTTCTGGTAAACAAGCCAGAAAAAGATGTAAAAAATATTGATTCAATTAAACTGAAATGATAATATTGTTTCAAGGACCGTTATGGAATTGTCACAGAACTCCTCATCAATTCACACTATGCAGTGCCTTAGTTGCCCCTAAAGAAAGTAGGTTTTCTTCATTTTAACTACTCAATAGCTGGGAACTGTAATGAAATCTAATTTCACTAATGCTTTCACTGGTATATTTGGAACTTACATAATTAGAACAAAACCTCTTGTCAATTAAATGAACAAAGCACACATTAATGTCACAACCCGGTATTTTTTAATCTTATTATATTCTCTCATTCATTTATGAGTTGTAAAAAAGTTAGCAAAATGCCATTATTCTCCAAAATGCCTAGTTATTAGATTGAACTACCATTTTACTAGCTTATATAAAAAATGCTTTTAGACTGTCAACAGATTTCTGGAAAGATTTTTCTTACAATACTCTCTAAACCTCAAGTTTTTCAACTCCTGAAGAAATTAATTAACAACTATTATAAAATTATAAGATAACTCAAATACTGCAAAGGTATGTGAATGATTTGAAGAGGTACATATTATCTAATAAAAATTGCTAAGGATTTATTACTTTTTCAAAATGAAATCTTATGTTAAAAAAAACATTTATTACTTCTCAGTCAAAAAAAAAATCAGTGAATTAATTACTATATTCATATATTTTTTATCAAGAAGAAAAGTGGAAAGAAACAAAGAGGTTTTATTTATTTGGAAATACATCTTTTTACCAAAATTATCTTTTAAGTCTTTTACAGACTTATCTACATGTCACAGAAATTGATGATTATATTAACTTGTAAAAATAAAGTAGACAAAATAACTAGCCTTCAGCAAGTCTAGCAAGATCATAAGCACAACAGCACATTGTTCCATAAAAGACCAAAACTGTTACAGTTGATGACACCCATGTACCCCACTTTCTCTGCACAAATATGTATGTCTTGGCACAAAACCAGTAGGCAAACAGAAGGTAGAGATGTTCAATCCACCTGAAACATCAAACGCAACCTAAATTCTGTTTCTCTTCTGGCTACTTTACATTAGTAATTTAGACCTGAGTGCTGGGGACCACCTCACCAGACATTACCTGTGTCCATAGAACAAAGAGGTCATAAGGGCGACTTCTCCCAGAAGTTGGTCATGAGAAGTAGGAGCAGTTACCTCACAAAACATGCTCTGCCTTATTCTCTGCCATGTAGGTGTGGGATCCCTGGAAAATGTCTTTGGAGCAGATCTCACAGAAGTTACACTGATAGGGACACTTACAACAGAGGCACCTCTCACCTCTAACTCACTAGAATGAACCTCTTTACCTAGTTCTTTCCCATTCTCTAGACCCTGTCCACCATTTCTTCCAATGCAATATTAGTCCTTTTTTCCCTTAGATAAAACCTTCCTGGCTTCTATTTACTTCTGTTACTTCACACTCTCTTCATATGCACAATGATGGATTTTCTTGTTACTTTTCTCTCACAAATCATGTTCTTCAGACCTCAGATCATCCTCTCCCCTCCAGACTCTCCCAACTGGTCCAGAAGCCAAGTGCAGTGACCACAACTGAGCACCAGCTATAATGGCCACAACATCAGCAACTGAGCTGAGATTTTAGTGAAAGCTGATGTCACTGTCCACTTCAAAGTATGCTTTAAAAAAATATGTGAACAGCAATAATAAATATTTCTCTATCCTTGCCCACACTAGATTAAAGTGATTTTAGAACATCATAAATATTTTTGGAGTGTTAGATAAAATGGTAACACCCTTGAAATGATTGGACTTAATGGCAAGTAAAATGTCTCTATAATGTTCCATTTGCATATACAAGCCTGTCTCTATTTTCATTAATTATTTTTCCTCTAAAGGGAAACTAAAATGAGCTATACACCTCATAAAAGCAATATCTTCAAAAACATCATGGTCATTAAACACATATAAGCATTTTTATGAGAGCCTGCTGATGTGCTACAGTATTTCAGTGATTAAATGAGCCTGATTTGAAAAGCACAGGAATTATGGAGAATCAACATTATGCCAACCCAGAAGTAAACAGAACTATTGTTGTAGCTCTTGACTAATACCCAAAAGCTGAAAAAAGTTGCAGTACAATTAATAAGTAAAGCAATTAAATAATTGCAATATTTTCTATTATATGACACGCTATTAGTTTCAAGAATTTATGTTGGCTTTGAGTTTAAACATAAACCAGGCACGATATCAGTTATCCAAGATTTCCTTTACCAGGCACAACTATTCTTCTTGCAAAACTTCAACAAAACAGTCTAGTTCTGAATAGGACAAAGTTAATTATACACCATATATTATTAAGTTAGTGAAATGATTTATTCTAAGAAGTAAGTAAAATGCTAAACAATTTAACTGGTACAAAGCATATGAATCAGCCATGATGAGTAGAAAAAGCTACCCTACTAACCTTGCTTTGTGTTTTTCCATGCCACTATTTAACTAATAGCAGATACTCTTTCATAATGCAATTACTATGGAAGAATGCCCTCGTATTAATTCTAATTCAATGCTATCAGCATCTGTAAGAAGAAGAAAAAAAGAAAACAAAACAGAGGAGGAGACAACTTCTCCAGATTCAAATAGTTTCACCAATGGTTCACTTAAGGTTTCATTCTGAAATACAGTTGGGCAATGATTGCTGCAATGAGCCCATGACCAATTTGAAAACAATGGTAAAGTAATACATTTAGCAATGCTTAGAATCACAATTCATTCAAGATCCAGAAGAATAACAGAGTACTAAAGTTTGCTCTTAACATATATCCAAAGGCTAAAAATATCCCTAGGGAGCTAATTCTTTCCAAATGGTTTCCAAGTAGTTTCTTTCTTTACTTCCTTTGCATGGCCTGGGTGGCATAGTAACAAATTAACTGAGTGTATTGTTGGATTTTTAAACAATAGCAGAATGAAGGAAAATTTTTGTTCTGAGGCAACTCGCTGGTTCTAGAAGGGATTATATATCCATATTAACTAGGTAAGAAATGAGAGAAACATAATCTTCTTTCCTTCTTAAGATTATCATTGTCTTAGGAAAAAAAAAATAAAAGGTATTATTACATGTATTTCATGTCAATAGCATGCAAAATTGCTGTAGGGTCAAAAAGAAAAGAGAAAAAGGAAAACCACCCCCAGAATCTCTGCCGGACACTCTCTTTCCTCCAACTTTGCTGACATCAAACCAAAGTGTTTGACAACTTCCTTCTATGCTCTGCCTACCCAGTACCCCACATGCTGTTATCCCATTTCATGGAGGGGCAAAGAGGCCTAGAAAAATGAAAGGATTAATCAAAGGATGGACTCCTGTTTCGCTAATACAACGTGCTAAGTAGGCAAAGAAGCAAAGAGTCAGTACTCACTGGATGTTCTGCAAGCTGCAGGGGAAAGGAGCTTCTCTGTAGTTAGGTAAATCTTTTCAGTATTAGGTTGAGGGCTAAAAGAATTTACTGTGTATCACAAAATTCCCAGAAGTGCATCAGTTATAAACACAGAGATTAATGTTACCTGCAACTGCTGTGCACAGAAATCTAATATCCAACATGTGGTTGCAAAATGTACTGGGGAGTAAAATATGGTTAAAATTCAACAAATATTTTCTTATCTCACCTTTAAAGCTCATCTTGTAGAAAAAAAAAGAAAAAGAATTGAATTGCGTATGTTTTTTTATATATATATATATGTAGACACTTCCATAGCAACATAGGCCTATTAATAAATATTTTTCCTACATGTAACACCCTTAAGAACAAATCCAAAACAGCCTGGTTACAAGACTAACAGCAAAACTGTGTATTAAGGAAAATAAAGTCTCGAGATACACATCTCCCCTCGATGCTTAAGATGCGCAGGGGAAGCAGGGGGCTGTAGGGCTGCCTAAGGATCGGTGAAAGCAGAATTTGGCCTCCATTAACAAAAACCTTTATCATCACGATAAAGCAGCAAGGAGAGACATGCAAGTTATTGGAACATATTTGAAGCAGTAAATAAAGATGACATAATGTGATGCATAGTTCTGCCCAGTAAGGCAGGAACTGTACAGATTAAAAATGTGAGGCAGCACTTTTCGGTCAGTTTTTCAGTTATTCAACCTTTACCCAAAGAGACCCTTGTGAGAATACATTTTCTCCACTTTGCTGTGAAACCCAGCAGCTTATCTCTTGCATTAACATCCATTTAACTACATTAGAGTTATTTGAGTGCAGAGTAAAGAAGGAAAAGGGAAAGACAGACCTTTTATGCCATGACAAAATGAGCCCAGCGCTCTTTCTATTCACAGGGAATTCAAACAACAAGAAACAGGTACTTCATTTAATGCTCTTAAAAGCAAGATTTGAGTTCTCTAATAAAGCCAGTACCAAATTTAGGACTGAAATTGTTGGTCAAATGCAAGCAAACTTGCTGGTTATTAAAAATAGAGTCAAGGTATAATATGAAGAGATAAATCTTTAAGTTTGCAAAGAAATTTATTATTTGGACAATTTTTATGACTGAGAACCTCCAACAAGGGAAGGTTTACAGTCACATCAAGTAATATATGAATCTTTCTTTATGTAATTCATACATAGTACATCCTGTAGTATCTACCATGAAGACAGAGATTAAAATCTTCCTTTCCTCTTTCTCACAATCTTTTATATGAAATAAGTGCCTATTGTGTTCCTCATAGACTTCTCTTCTTTAGGGAAAATAATGCCACAAGTTTACATTTCTTAAATTATGAAAAACAGATATTTTTTTTTTTTAGTTGACTCATATTCTTGAGCCAGCAGCAATGAATGAGACTCTGATCTGAAGTGTGACGAGCAAGTATCCAAAAGGGCAGATAAACAAGGCAAAAGTACAGGGAAGGGGTTTACATCCGCACAATGTTCTGGTTAACTTATACCACAAGAACCATATAATAATAGAATTATTCCTGTTGGAATGGACCTTAGGATATCTCTGTTCCAACATCCTACTCCAAGCAGGTTCAACACCAAACTCAGACTAAGTTTGCACAGGGTTTTGTCCAGTTAGTTTTTGAAAATTTCCAAGGACATAGATTACAAATTGAAGAGCTTATGGTGGTCTCATCAATAGGACTGAAAGTGAGCAAAATGGTGATGTTTGAAACTTTACCCACTAAATTTGTTGAATAGACTGTTTAACCTTCTCCTAGCACATCAGCGTCATTGACTTATTTATTCTCTGCATTTCCAGGACACCACCATGCTATTAATGCCTTTTTATAAGGGTAGAATTAAGGATGAGAAAGATTGACACTGAAAGACTAAGAGTTAGGTACCTAAATAATCTTCAAATCCTGTGCTAAGTATCAAGATTGCAGCGGATGCAAAGAATAAACCTGAGTCTCCTTCTTGTGCAAAAGGCTGAAGGAAAATGAACCACTTCAGTAATCACCGAAGAACAGAATTCTTTCTTCTTCACATCAGAAAGAAAAAAAATAGCATGAAAACATGGCAGAGTTGAATATATTTAGATATCCAGTTCAAGATTTCCTTTCTTATCACAATCTGATTTACCAAAGCAACTCTTCTCATTCTCCATCCTGTTACATGGAAAACAATAAAAGTATCTGTGGTAAATCTTTCAGTGTTGCAGGAGCAGAAGTTCTTAAGGAGATTTTAGGCTATTGCAGTGTACAAAGAGAGAAAAAAGCTCCTTAGCAGACCTGTCACAATGTTTTACAGTCTTTAATGCTTTCAAAATTTTTAAATTAGTTTCACAGCTTTCGTTAAAGGTATCTTTTAGACTTATCTTTTCACTTTCTCATTTTAAAGCTTCTTTGTCAATTTTTCCCACACTTGCAGATACAACTCAAATGCTCCTGAGTCAGGAGCTCTCATCTCTTGACAAAGACAATGAATCTTTTGCCTGAACCAATGTGTAGGTTCTGAATGCACATTATATTGCTGTGTACATGTTTTTCATTTTGAAGTACAAGAAAACAAAAAAAAAAAAAAAAGGCAGGTGATGAGCTGGTACAAGGCAGATCAGTCTTCTGAATTGAGAGGACCTTCACTGATTGATACCAGCTGACAATCTGGCCCAACATGCTGACCCAAGAACATTTGATTTATCAACAACACCCTTGCTCTGCCAGGAACAAATGGATATGCTGGGCCACAACACTATTAGAGATTATAGTAAAATTAAACATGTTTTCATTTTTTTTTTCTGTTATGAAGTCATCCTCATGAACTATTTAAGCATTTTCATTCCCTCCTTTTGCATTACTTTTGCTGAGGTTCATTTCTTGATACATCTGAGGCAGCCAAAAGAAGAAAAAAGGAGAGAAGTCTATCAGGTGAACTTACTTTCAAGAATGTTCTCAAAAACTTATGGAGCTTATCAGCTCTGGCAATGATATCAGCCATATGAAAAAAATATATCCTGGATCTAAAAAGATAAAACCCAGAGGCTCTACAGCACGTTAGGATGTGCATCATCCGTGCTTTAGTCCCATGTCAACTTCACATTGAAATCCATTCCCTAGTATAATATGGTGTTACAAAACATCATGTTATTCACCTACTTTTTCCTGAGTTCTCAAATTGTGAGCAACCCTAGAGCACTTTCCAGAAAATTTTTAACACTTAATCTATCTCTTTGGACAGAAGTAATTTCTAACACCTGCATAGCATAGCTGTGGATAACTTCACAAGACAAACCCATATCTCACTTTCCCAAACTATCTTTTTTTTTGGATTCTTCTGGAGGTGGTGGATATTACCTTTGCAAAATCAATATAGAAAAATCTTTGTTAAGACATTCAGATTCCAAGAATTTGTTGTTGAAGAACAAAACTAAAATTATATAGACTACAATGATTTACACAGAATACAGGAACTATGAGGATGACAAGCACTGAAAAGATTTAAGACATAGCAAAGGATTCCTTCAGCAAAGATGTATCACAATAACTGAATTAGGAAAGATTTGCCAGCACAAACCCATAAGCTTGGCTAACATTTGGATGACAGAAAGTTGAGCTCCAGTCATCTGTTGAGCATGTTTGTGTTCCTGTGAGTCTGTCTGCAGCTGGGAACACCAGGAGGGAGGAAAGGCGGGGGAAGGATAGCTGTCCCACACTCAACTGGCTCTTTTTCTTCTCCACGCTGTTCACTTTCTACTCCTAAACAACTTTCAACAGCGTCCCAGTCATTTCCTCCTTGATCTTTCCCCTCTCTGCAGCGTTAACAGGCAGTTTGTGTCATCCATGATTAGCAAAGGCATCCTTTCCCTTTCCCATCTCCCAGCATCCCAATTTCCAGGGCAAAAAGTAATGTCCGGGTCACTCACCCCTAACATCTGATGCAAATAATAATACTGCAGCCCTTGATAATAGAGCAGGAAGGTTTTCCAGAAGAGCCATACATTGAGGGAGAGCCAGAAAAGCTAAAATGAAACAGAAACAAGAGATTGTAAGTGAAAGTTACATGTGGACACTTTTCAGTGTTAATTTCATTCATAAAAAAAACTCGTAGGCATGGAGTTTCACAAACATAGGGAACAGGAGAAAAAAGTTCAAGCAATTAGCATGAAATATTTAAAAGTGTTAAAAGGAATACC
>JAOXNG010000001.1:215388047-215412477 GCA_028566535.1 Scolopax minor
AAGACTTGTGCTCCAGACCCCTCACCAGCTTCGTTGCCCTTCTCTGGACCTGCTCCAGCACCTCAATGTCCCTCTTGCGGTAGGGTGCCCAAAACTGGACACAGTACTCGAGGGGGGGTCTCACCAGTGCCGAGTACAGGGGGACGATCACTTCTCGGGTCCTACTCGCCACGCTGTTCCTGATACAGGCCAGGATGCTGTTGGCCTTCTTGGCCACCTGGGCACACTGCTGGCTCATGTTCAGCCTGCTGTCGACCAACACCCCCAGGTCCTTTTCTGCCAGGCAGCTCTCCAACCATTCTTCCCCAAGCCTGTAACGCTGCCTGGGGTTGTTGTGACCCAAGTGCAGGACCCAGCACTTGGCCTTATTGAAACTCTTCCTGTCCAGATCCCTCTGCAAAGTCTCTCTACCTCCAGCAGATCAACACTCCCACCCAACTTGGTGTCGTCTGCAAATTTGCTGAGGGTGCATTTGATGTAGCTCTCTTGTTTTGTTCCTTCTTTTTGCCTTTGTGTTTAAAAGGCAGTATTTTATTTGTCTCTAACATCAAATAACCAAAAATTAACCACCTGGAATGAAGTGCAAGCATCAGCAGCTTTAGAAAAAAAGTTTGCAGAAAAAGAAATAGAGGCTAAAGTGAAAAGTGATAAGAAGTCCAAATCTGACTGTACAGTGATGTGGCACATTTACTGCAAGCCCTTCACAATTCTTACTATGGAAAAGAGCCAACACAAAACATCCTCAGAGTATAATTCAACAGTGGCTTTTATACAGCTGCCCATTTCTGGCATGGTAGGGTGAGGTAGTATATCCAACTAGCTAGCTGTGGTTAAGTTCTATGGGCTCTAGGTGATAAATTATCATCCATTGGTATTATTCCAACACAGTAGGAACAACTTTGGCCAGAAGTTCTGCTCCTTTCTGCCCACAAATGTATCCTAAATCATTATCAGATTATCTATCCTTAATGGGCAATCTGTTGACCTGAGCAGGCAGCATGTAATTTGTTTGCATAATATTCTGAGCCCATCTGTGTGACTGATAACATGAGCTCTACAGATTTTTCCAGTCTTTTCCTGGCCTGTTTCATGAAAAAGATGTAATGATTACAGAGAAGTAGAATTTTGGACAAGTAGACTATCTTGCTGCCCTTGTGAGGTACAGTTAATTTAGATAAAACCTGTCAAGCATATAACTTATTTTTTAATATGATGCAAGTTTGTAAATAGAATAAAAAGATTTATAATTTTATCAACAATGGGTGGTGATATCCAGTGGCCAGGCATTGAATTATCGTTTTAAAGTTCTTATTCTGATGGCATCTTTTAATGAATGTAGCTTCCTAAGCATATCAGAAAAAGCAAATCCAACATAAAATCATATAAGTAGTTTGTGTCTTCTTGGAGACATGGGATTGGCACCGAATCTTGAATTCAAGAAAAAGGCCACATAAAAGTAACAATGGTTAATGATTAGTGGTCTATTTGTCTTTTTCTTTTCTTTCATGATCAATGTCAGTTCTTGTAGCAACTCGGAACACCATGGGTTTTGACAGATTCACAACAGAACATTTGATCCGTGGGGTTTTCATAAACTTTGCTGGACATGACCTGGGGAAACAATGTTTTTTTAACTCTGGTACTACTAATCTAATAGAGAAATGAAAGGATATTGTTGATACAGTTCTCATTTAAATAAGTTGGATCCAAGCTAAATAGCTGAGATCTAAAATAGAATAGGAAATAAATAGTACAGCTGAATTCATGGAACTACTTAGCCTGCTAAGAACCATGTTTTTCTCCAAATCTTTAAAGAATTCTAATTTCACCTCTTGTGCATACTGCAGATGTATGAGCCTGGTAAGCCCAGAATCAACAAAGACAGAAATTAGTTCTAACATCAACTTGCAAATATCTTTAATTCTAGCTGTAATTATTTAATGGTTTCTGCATGCGATATTCTTGGTTCAGTCTCTGGGATGTCAGTGCACGTGTTGGTAGACATGCATTCAGTGTCACAGAAAATGAAGTTTAGGCCAAATAGGATAGCTCTGTTGTAGCTGTTTTAATTAACTCAGAGAAGACAAGTTTAAAAAGGGCCCCAGTGTTAAACAGCTCACCTCCCGAGGCACGTCTGCTTATTTTTGTTTTGATGTTGATTTATGGCTGTGATTCTTGCATAGCAAAGTAACAGCGATACTGCCATAGGCCATATGTTATGAGACTTAAAGAAAACAAGTCTGTCCATCAGTTGTATTCCACTATGCTATACCACAGATGTGACTTCTATAGCAAGATGAAATACATGTATAAGACATGCATACTTAGCTACCTCACCTCCTTACCTCATTTCAGCCAGCTACTTTTCTCCACTCTGACACTCCTTTTACTGCCTTAAAATATGGAAGATGCTTGGCATCCAGAATAGACAATCCCAGCACAAATATTATCTCTTTCATCTTTGATGCCTTTTCCTTGAAATATAACTCCTTGCTTGCCATACCATGGGAAAAAGGGGGATGCCCAGCTTGCCTCAAACAGAGGAGGTCAGCCCCTCAGACTAGAAGGACTTGGAGTGGACTTGAGAATTTAAATGGGTTGTGGAGATGCTGAGAGGCCTCAAACAGAACAGGCTTCCCAATGCAGTAGGTGCTGTCTGCATGGCAATTATCCATCCCTTCTGGAAAGAATATGCAGTGTAAAAGCAATCTGTGGCAAACACACCGCCCACACTTGCTTCCCCTCCTCTATAACCTCTAAAGGGCAGGATGAGGGAAGAGCAGGAATTTCCAAGACAGCCGTAAGCATTTTGGTTAACAGTTGTAAATATTTTCTCTTTATTATTTGTTTTACATGGATAACAGTTTAAATTGGCTACTATGTGGGATTTACAGAGTACATCCCTCTTCATAGTGTAAAATGCAGATTCCAAACAATGATACTTTAATATTATACATTTTAAAAGTCAGTAGGGATGCACTAGACTGATCTGACACTGTCCTCTTCCTAGCATAGGACACAGAGCCTTAGCCCAGCAATTCCAGTATGCTGGCACAAGAAATACTGAAAATTTTCAAAGTTATAAAACTTGTGAACTGACATTTACTTCGGTTGCATCTCTACTGTGGATGAGCTTGCAATTAACTTAGTTCAGTTTTCTTGGTTAGTTAAGCTGCCAAGAAAAGACAGTAACATCAAAGTCCTTCATCACCTTGTTAAAAAATGACTTAACGACAGGGGAAAGATCCCAGACTATTCTGCAGAATAACAGCACCAGAGGATATATCCTTATTTAAATGGATTTCTGTCATATTAGCCAAGTTTTCTTGAGAGCCTTGCTCTGCTCTCCTATGTGCAAATATATTTATAGAGATGTAATTTCTACAATGTTTATCCATCCACAGGTGTGTTAGAAATCACTAGGAGTACTATGAGGCTTGCTTGCTCTGTACACATGGTGCAAAATTGATAAACAACATGGCATGTGTTAGGTGTCTTTAGAGGACTCCATCTTTCTTCATAGAACCATTAAAATTCTGTCTAAAACCTTCACTACCTTCTATGGATCAAGAATTGTCCAGTGACAGTAGGCAGGGTATCCTGAATAGACACCATCAATGGGTAATACTTGGATTGACTGTGTAAAATATATCTATATATTTATCGATTAATATGATTCAGTCCCAATTTCACTTCCTTAAAACATTGAATAGTTATTGTATATAATAATGACTGGAATGATGCACTTCCCTGTTGCTCAGGGAAGGATCACTGGGTTTCAGTGCTATAAAACAAGGGTGCAAGTGGGAGGAAAACACAGCAGGTGCAGAAGAGAGCAGAGCCAGAGCTCTAGAACTAGAGAAAGCTGTTCTTGTCCAGAGAAAGGAAGCGATTCCCTTCAGCACTCTGCAGACAGACAGAAAACTGTTATTCACTCTAACTCTGTCAGTGTTAGTGAGGCTTATTTCTTGTTCCCTAGAGATCAAGAGTCGTTGCTTAGTAGAGATGTGCCTATCGGAACTGCTTGATTTGTAAAAGTAACACTTTCACAACTGGAAACAGTAGAAAGAGTTAGGTAGCTAAAATACAGTCAATATAATAAAAAACAGATGTTATATGAAAGACCCAGCTGTAAGATCAGGAGACATCACCTCCATTCAGCATTGCCAAGTTCATACACATTCAAAAAATATCTTTAAATTGAGCAGTCATCCCATTATCCCTGTTGTGCTTGGCTTTCTAAAATTTATAACTCTCTAGATAATATTAATGATAACAGTAATAATTCCCCTTGGAACTATTTGCGTGTCCATAACATGAAGATGAAATAACAACAATGATGTGAAATGCCAAGAGACACTGTTCTGTGTTTTTAGTCTTATTTCTGGAACTCCCTCACTGCAAAGGATTAAAACTTAGTCAATGCTTTTCAGGTGTGGAAGCTCCACAATGTCAGATACTTTCAGTACACAGCTGTGAGTCTGTTCTTCCTCTAGTCCATTGACTTAAAATATGATTATCTATATGCTCTAAAGAGACGTTCCCTTTTTCTGAGGTAAATGGCCACATTCTGTCCTCAGTTACCATAGCATAAATCAGTTAAGTACCTCTAGACTGATAAAGCCTAAATGAAAAGGGTTGTTTCTGCCCGCTGCCACTGGGCTTAATTAGGATTTAGGTAGAGCAAAGACTTCATTATTGCTTTCATCTGAGAAATAAATTTCCAAACATATGAAGCGTGATTCAGACATGTGCTTTCATTTAATTATTCTAAACAAACAAACCCATGTAAAAGGATATTTATGCTCTTCTAAAATACTTATAGAAGATCTTTATGCACCCAATAGTGTAATTTTGAGACAGTAGATGAACTCTATTTAATAGAGCAATAAGCCATCTAATTCTGATGCACCAATGATTTTGCAGCATGTGCACACATCACCTTTGCACTTAATGGCATTCCAACAGCTAGGACTGATCCCAGTGCTGTGAATTCAGGGACACAGGTTTCTGTCAGTTCAGGTAATAACTTCCTTCTCTCAGACTGAGGAGAATAACCAAAGTTCTGCTTTCAAAGGAAGAGACTTTCAACTTTGGAAAGCAAGGACAACACACAGATGGAGATATACCCAGATTCCCTCTGTAGAAATTGAAAAAAAAATTCCCAGGCATCCTTTTTCCAGCATTGGAAAGTGGGCAGTGCTGGTAAAAAGCCCTTTAATTTCATCTCATCTCATCTCAATATTCTGGACCATAACCTCCCTCGTTGTTCTGGGGCTGGGAGGTATCCCCTGGAGTGATATGCCATGCACAGCCCGAGGTGGTTTTTTTTGTCCCCAGGCACATGATCCAAGTGGTGAATTGCATTTTAACAGATTCCAGCCCTTTGATATTTTATTAGATATATATATATGAGAGTTAAGAACACAAGCCCATTTTTTTCTTCATTGCTTTGGACTACAGCAACACTGAGGAGCTGCCACTTAGAATCATAATCTGTTTAATACTCAAATCATATGTACAAAGTTATCATGACTCACATTGCAATGTTTTATAGTGTATAATCCATAGGTGTCTTCACAGACCAGAAAGTTGGAGGAAAGCTATACTCTCTGTTTCTTTTAACCACCGTTCATTGCAAAACAGTAGTGCTACAGAGACTACATTTTAGCTATCTGAGAGAAAGAACAGAAAGTTCACCCTCCCCACTAGTTCCCATTTAACCTAAATTTGCTTCCACTTAGGCTCTGTCGTAAATGCAGTCTGCTACTCCCCCGAAGAAAGGTAACAGCTCTAAGGGTGCTGAGGTACTTCATGCAGAAGCTCAACAGCAGAAGCACACCTAGAAACTAGAAGTGTGCCTGCTAGAAGAGGGAACTGGAAATTCTGTCATGTCTGTCCTTTGTCACATCTAGATAGTTTTTTGCATCATCCAAGAATATCCCCCCAAACAAGGAGAACAAGAGTCTACATATTCCAAGCAGTAAAATCAGCCCCCAAAAGAGGAAGCTTGACTTTCAGGAGAGCATGTTATAACCTGAACTTCAGAGCTAAAACTAGCATTTAGTTTATTGCATCCGGAAATTCAGTAGCTGCATATTTTTTCTTGTTAATTCAAACATATTAATAAGCAACTATTTAAATCAAAGAGCCAACCTAAGGATACATCTCAGACTGGAGAACTGCAAAGATAATTGAGGTTAAGAAAACTAATTCTCTCTCTTTTTACCACATATTGAAATAGTCTAGCTTTGCACCAGGGACTAATTCCACAGTAGTTAACTTACGACCATGTCAAAAGTGTTTTCAAACTCTGCCAAGAAATTTCAGAAATGGGTGACATCCAAACCTTTTTCTATCCCAGTTAGCAAAAGATCAGTTTTAACCTTCTTTTGTTGTATAAAATGTTCTTTTCCTGGTTTAAAAGTTATAATATTATTTGGATTTTACCTTTGGATGACAGTTCATCTAGTAGAAGATTGCCAAACTCAAGCATTAAAAATACATCTATGAATCAGCTCCAAAGAATGCAATTGAAATAAAAAGTAATTAAAAAAGGCAGATTTTCACATTTAAATACCTAAGCTACTTTGAACATGTTTTTGAGACTTAATCTATAAACATGAGGTACTGTCTCTTTTTTATTTTTAAGGGAAAAATACATCGGAATTGTGACTTTTACAATGAGAAAAATAATATCTCTTTAATCACGTTCAAGAGCTGACAAAAGATTAGTATCAAATTCCATGTAGACTTTCCACAGCCAACCATTTCTACCATGACAGATCATTTAAGTCTTAATATATTTATCCTCACATAGTTACCCCTTTGAGGCAGAGTAGTAATTACATCTGAGTTTCCCAATGTCTCACAACAAGCCTAGGAACAGAACTCTGGCATTGTTTGCTCCGATAGTAATTTCTTCACAAAAACACTTTTTCACATTATGCAGTTATTTTGTTTTCAGCCCCACAGCACTGATTGAGACAGACCTTGTTTACAGTTTATTCATCAGAACTGCTGAAACCACGGCACAGGAATAACTGCTCAGGCAAAACCAAAGAAGTGCATTAGTCAGAATTGGATCCCATGGACCTTGCCTTCTATACATGCATTTTATCTTCAAATCAAGCATCCTTCTTACCATGAGAGGTAATAGAAATCATCCAAAGCAAGATAAGGCCCACTAAAATACCTGTTCACAAATAATATCACAGAGTAAATGAGACCATTTTCACCAGAAAAGTCTGTTAATATTACCTTGTATAGAAATAATGGTGAGAAAATCCAAGGTATTTAGGGAGACAAGTGGATATCTATGAAATATTGTCTCTACAGCCTGTACAAGTGTAGCAAGGCATGCTGTCTACTTGGTACTTCAATTGTTTTTTCCAAAACAACATTAATTGTGAAACTTGTCTGGCATTGAGAAGTTCTTTGGAAGCTGGAATTCAAAGGTGCCATACAAGGAAGACCAATGTTTTCAGCTAAGAACTGTTTCCATGAAATGAATGTACTCACCTGGAAGATGGGAAATCATACTCTAAATGAGGCAGTACACTTGTATGGACCAGGATTTCCTCACATCTCAGACAACTGACATAATCTCCAGATGAACAGCATAGTATTATTATTTAAATTGAATTTGGAAATGAGAAAAGACAGCTTTATTGAAACCATTATTTCAGGAAAGATATTGGTTTCAGACAATAAATATTTCTGGCTCCCTGCCTTTTTACCCTGTCATTATGTTTTCCCTCAAAAAATGAGCAAAAAGTTCCCAACAGACCTTAGCCCATTCTTCAGCAACAGCAAGAAACTAATTTCTAATGATGACAAGAGGACAAATGGCTATTCTAAGAAGGCCACTCAGATAGATACCAAAATTTAAGTTAAGTAATTCTAACGATAACAATAGCGTCAGTCACAGGCATCTGAAAGGGTTTAATTCCATCCTCATGCAGTTTTTTACAACTATTTTTCTGAGAACACTTAAGGATGAAACTATAGAGCTATTTTTCAAAAGCAAAAGCCATAAAAGTAAAGTTTCATTGTAAACACTTGCTTTTCAAAAGCAAGCCATCAAATTTATCAGTAAGACAATTCACAGATCACATCTATACACCTTGAAAGCCTTTCACATCCACTTCAGTAACTCAAACACACACAGGGTCCAAAGTTGAGATGATCCCAAACTGCTGCCCAGGTTTCAAAGCATACACATGTTCAGAAGTGCAGGGGATGTGTCCCCAACTTCTGCTGCACCCCAGTAGTCCCTGCATTGCCTGTGTGCTTTCACCTCAGAAACATGGCAACGCAGAAAGTTAGGGAATTACTGAGTTGCCTCAGCCCCTGCTGATACCTAAGCCAGTGCACGTAGGCACTATTCATATGTGTTTTCTTCAGCTCAGAGAGACTGCCGCATCTCAAACCAGCTGTTAGCACTGCTCCTTGAAGAGGAGAGTAAAGGCTGAAGCAGCAGTGTGCTGACATTAAGATTGCATTTAGGCTTGTGTGATGTTTGCTTCAAACTCGAGTATCGTCCTCTTACTCTAAACCACCAAGAACACCATCAAATCAAGAAAAGCAAAACAACAAAGTAAAAACGAATTAATAAATGCAGCAATATTTTATGTGCAAGAACCCCAAATCTCAGAAGAACATCAGAGAATACTAAACTATTTTCTTCTGTATGCAGCCTTCCTTGTCACTGAATTCACAAACTACATTGGAAAAAGCACTGGAGATGGCAATTTTATTGCCCCAAGGAAATATAGAGAAATGATGTATACTTACATAGGAACATGAAGTAAATATGTCTAAGCTATTCTAAACTGATGAGACAATAAAGAAATTGAAGGAAGAACACAACAGCACTGAGTTTTTAAAGAGAAAGGAATATAGCATTTGGTCAGATGAAGTTGTTGAAAAAGCATGGGTTTCTAGAATGATTAAATACTCTGGGGAAAAAAAAAGAAGAAAAATCAATAATAATATAATCCAATCAATCCCAAAGTCTAATATTAGAAAAAAGCAGGGCAATACTGTAAGGAAACTGAAAAAGATCAGGAAAAGTACATCTAAAAGAAATCCAGCTGCAGTTACTAGCAGATTCTAGGGGACTAAAACTGTCTTGTTCAAATAAAAACAAATAGTAGAATGCTGTCACCCAAATCACAGATGAGTGGCCTACCCTTAGCTAAGAAATTGATAATATCAAAAAGAAAAGGTAAAAGAGAAACACAGCACAAATTGAACAAACACACTCCTGAGAAGGAACTAAGAATATAAAAGTGAACCCAGAGGAAAGAGAACAAAACAACTCACATAGGGTATCTTTACAGAGGCACATGCGTTGCTCTCAGCAAAATTCACAGGACAACTCTCCTTAATATTCTGTTATGATGGTAAAAATACAATGTTCAGTCAGCTATTCCAATTTATATATATAACTCAATAGAGCAAATTTCTTCAAGGTGATTCAGGCACACAGGGACCAGTGCTAAAAACATCTACAAAACAAAGAAATGCGTATCCACAGCTTAGCTTATGCAAGACAGTAAAGGTGCTACTACTAATAGTAAAATATCCTGAACAGTGCAATTCACCTGCTCCAAAAATCAATAGCACTAATATTTATCTTCCCACATTTAAGCTACTCAACCCTTCTCTGCTACAAAGCGAGGTGCATGGGGTTGAAGGCAGCAAAAATAGAAACACTGCCCAATTTCACCAAAGCTGTAATAATTCTAAATGAGGGTTTAAGAGTTTAGAGTTCAACACTAGCACACCTATGCTTTCTGTGAAGCTGCTTTTGGGGGAGAACAACACACAGCAGAGATTCTCCAGTCTACATCCCTGATTATGATCGTGGTGGCTGGTCTGGACTGAGTGACAGCCCTGGTCCTGCCTGAAGGACAGTCCAATTGAAAGACCGCTTCCTCACTCAGCCTGTGAGTGACACTCAGCCTGGAAAAATAATATGGGAGTCAGTCCCTAACAAAGAAAATCCTATCTGTGACCCCAACCTATCTGTGACACCAAAACAACTGGGGCTGATGGAAAAAAGTGCTTTAATGGAGACATGCATTATATCCAATGGAGATAAATCCCCCAGAAATAGTTCTTGACTTCAGCCAAGTTCTTTGTCTAAAATCCACTAAGCAACAGCTCAGGGATTTTTCAATCACATTGTTGCAGTGTGTCTTTTCTCTATTATTTCTAAGAATTAAAGCCTTCTCTTTTCTCTAGGTCAATACTGGCAAATAAGATATGTATCTAGATACCTCAGCTCTTTCTAAAGCTGTTAACAACAGGCATTCAGCACTGCAAACATCCAAATTCCTCCCTCTCCTGTCATGTAAAAAGAGCTTGTGATCTAGTGATACCAATTCTAGGAAGCAGAGAAGAAAAACCTTATGTTGTCATTGTGGTGTTTGTGAATTCATTTGCAGTAAGTGCATCATGTTACCATGAAGATGTCTATAAGGGCTTTAAGAGCAAGATAGGGCAATGCATTTTAAATGGATTGAATATCTTTAACCCTGTCTTGGGAATGTCTTAGATGATGCAGAAGGTCTGGATCTCATCTATGGGTCTGTATAGTAACCATCAATGTTAATGACAGTTCTACAGTCTTAATGTACACTGAAGAGCTGAAAGGCTTTATTACACAGAAGGCTCTTGTGTTTGGCGTTCGAACTGAAGAACAACCATCAACCAGAGTTGCTCTGACCACACCATTGCAGACTGGGCTAAAAGAAAAAATACCAACAAAAAGTACCTAAACAGACACACATTGAGGAACAGGACTAGGCTGAGCATTTCTTCTGCTGTTACCCCAGATGCCCAACAAGGAGATGTCTGTGTTAACAGCGATCAGCTTGCTGGCCAAGTGCAGCTCGTATTTACACCAGATTGATGCCAGCCAAAGAGGATAATATTTCCAAGCAATATTCACAGTCCCCAGGTTGGAACTGATTCAGATCCACTCTCCACTGCAGTTGGGAAACTTTATCTGTATAATTATACCAGTGTACATAAAAGTAGACTTTCAACCCAAGATTTTATTGGATCATTTTGGCAGTGCTTAGTTGACAGAATATGGTACCCCTAGAAGTTCTCCATGTTTGAACAGACCTATTAAAAGAAATAAAAAGGATTTCACAATAAATCCCATAATAAGCAGACTACTAAAATCCTCTTTCAACAGGAAGAAGCAGCGTGTCCCTTCATACAGTTACCTTGTGTTCTACTAATCTAGAAGATTAGTGGGCAAATCAAATTATTACAGAGTCCTCAGATGAACAAGTAAAAATTGAACTTCATTGTATCCCCATCAAATCTCTGGATCTGGATCTCCAGATTTGTAGAAAAAGTCTGCACCATGACAAGATGAGAAGAGGCATGAAAGAAAAAAAAAATGGTTCTAGATGATCCAGATATCTGTGATGAAAAATTTCATCTGACCTCTTATATGCAGAAGCAAAATTCATTTTAGATTTTTTTCAGCTGTCCTCAAAGAAAGGAAAATGTAGGGTCTTTTTTTTTTTCTTTTTTTTTTTAGATTGCCTGCAATAAGGATGTTTTAAGTGTGGCCATTATCAGCAGAAAGCTTATTGTTGAGAAAGTTGCTGCAGGGGAGGTTTAGATGAGATATTAGGAAGAATTATTTTACTGAGAGAGTGGTCAGGCAGAGTGGAACAGCCTGCCCAGGGAGGTGGTGGATTCACCATCCCTGGAGGTATTTAAGAAACATGTAGACATGGCACTTCAGGGCATGCTCTAATGCCCAAAATTGTTGGGTTTTGTCTCTCTGTGGGTGGGTGTGGTGTGGGTGAGTGTGTGTTGGTTTGGGTTGTGTTGTGGGTTGGTAGTTTATTTTGGTTTTTTGTATTGGTTGGGGTTTTTCTGTGGTTGGACTCAATGATCTCAAAGGTCCCTTCCAACCATGAAGATTCTGTGATTCTGTGATAATGTCTTCTCTCACACCTTACAACAACTTGCCTTTCCCCACCTGTAGGAATGCACACCCCATTGGAGCCCAAGAGCTCCACAGCTCCTGCAGCTCCTTCTGCTCTCCCCACTGATTTGCAGGACCAAGAAGACATTGCACTGCCCAGGTCCAAGATACCAGCCACACCAGTGGTAGGAAGATAGCTCCCTTCTTTAATGATACAGAAGAGAGAACATCAGCTGTGGTACCAAGGGAACTAAGAGGAAATAAAGTGGTAAACAAAATTCATGTTCGAGAAGACACCATGGTGAGACCAGGACTCACTTGAGGATCTTCACTCCATCCTCCATTCTGCACCAAAGTGTTTGGAATCTAAGATGCCTCATATTTCAGTCAAGCATGGATTTAACAACAGTGCTGTTTTCCCTTTCGTAATAATGTGTAGAACAAGGGAGTATCATATCACTCTACCAAAGTACTGCACTGCAGAGAAATATTGTCCCAGCTTGACATTCTTCTGACTGTCTGATCTTCCAAAACCATAACTTTTTGAATTCCTGAACTATGAAATTTCACAATTAAGAGATTAACAATTTATGACTGCATTTCCAGAAAAAATAAAACTAATGAAAGCAAAACCATGCACTTAATTTCTATCTTTTTTTCTTTTCTTTTTTATTTTAGCTCTCTTTCTTTAAAAATTGTTTTTTAAAAAATTGTTCAGGGAAAAAACTTCAGTTAGAAAACAGCCTTTGAAATGTCTGGATTATCGAAAGTTGGGAATCTAAACAACAGAAAGTATACTCATTTATTTCCAGTTATTTTCTTTCAACAGCTAGTAGTAGACTGGCAAAAGCAGCTATTTTTCCCAACAGCCTGATACCAAGTAAATTAGTTACCATTCTGTTACAGTGCGCAGAATTTAATATAATGCAACTGAGGCAGAGGGCACCTGCAAATGAACCACGTTTTGTTAGATCATTAGATGAGTGAGCAATCTACTTTTGCACGGTGCTCATTTAACTGTTACCGGTTGGACAGAAAATCTGTTGCTGGGAATTCATCATCTATTCTTCACCAACAATCTTTCTAACAGACTGATCTAGGGGTGACTGTGAATGCTGATCGGTTTTCCTGAGATTCCAGGGAAATCACAATATGTAAGTGGAATATAAAGAAGAAAGAGAAATAACTTAGGGCCACGAACAACATAAAAAGAAAACAATCAAACAAACAAATAAAAAAAGCAAAACCAAAACAATTATTGGAGGGAAGAGCCAGGAAAAAACATAAAACAATGTATTTTAACATCAGAAACCCTAAAGTGATAGAAGAATATGCAAATTTACTATATTTGTTGCTTTTAGCAAATTAAAGCTCCACAAGCAGCAGTTCAGAAGTATCTACATTATAGCAGACTTGGGATATGCATGTATTTTTACCTCTGCAAACCTTTTATTACTGCAGTCTATTCTGGCAGCCTTGCAGTCAAGGCTGTGTCTTAGCAAAAAGGCTCAAAACTTATACGTCTTCAAAATATGGATAAAATGCAAGAGACAACTCTCATGCTGAGGATGCAATGAAATCCTTTCTTTTCTACTTAAGCCTGAAAGAAGGCATCAGGGTTACCCCACGTGTGCTTATTACACACATTTTTGAATGGAAGAACAGCATTTCAGTTTCTTCAACCATTTGGCAATCACCCTGCAAAATCCTAGGGATTTGCTACAGGGACTCCACTCACAAGCCTGTTCCCACACAACTGATGACTTAAGAGTTCATTTCTGATCGTTAATCATCTCTAGGAATTCATCACTCTGGTTCAATGTTCCCTCTCACAGGAGTTTAGACTTTTAATGTTGCAAGTCATTTCTTTGTTTAATAATTTATATTCCTGCCTCAAGACTTGCCCCTAAATTAATAGCACTTGCACTGCCTAACATGAAAAGATTTTTAAAACACCTCTAGCCCAGAACAGAAACCTCTGTCGGTGGGCACCGACCTCAAACCTGAAAATCCTACACAACAATCAGGTCAGTTGGTGCAGTGATTTGCTCAGTCCGTGCAGCAGTGTAAGAACAACAACGAAACTGCCAACAAGAGAAAAAGCTTGAAAACATCCAAACCTTATTTAATAGGAGAGCTGTGAAATTCCAATATTGTAAGTTTATGGAAAGCTGTGCTGCATGCAACCTTAAATCTTAAATTGCTAGCAAAAGTAACTTCCTTCTTCCTCCTGACTCTGGATCCACTTTTATTTTTTTGGATTCATATTGTCAGCTTTCAACTCCACACACCGTCAATCTACAAATAGACTGGTTTGTTTTTGTTTTTGTTTTTGTTTTTTGAAAGTTTTATACTGTTCTAGAATAAACATCTTGGGGAAACATGACATGTGGATTAACCTTTCCACTTTTAGCAGTGAAGCACTGGCTTTAGTGATCTGTGCTGTGTTGAGTCAAAGGGCATTCCGCTATTCCACTGATTTCTGAAGAGCTTGCAATAAAATTGTGCATACACAGGAGATCAGATAAGTCAGATCTCTGCCTTTCAGACCTATCAATGTTAGTAGATAGGCCAAGTAGATAGTCAGAAGAGGCCAATAGGCCAACAGCCCAGCACAGAGTACATCTACAAAGCCTCAGATTAGACAGGGGTACAGCCCCAAATTCATCTCTAAGTTATCTGCTATGAAAACAATCAGTGTCCAATGTTTTTTATGTCTTCTTATACTTCCTGATGCTCAATTTTAATATTGTGTGTCACACATCTGGATGACTTGCTACATCTTCCATTCTATTTTGCAGTCAAGAAGTGTTTAAAATTACTTCATCTAATTCTGGGCAGAGTCTGATGTTCCTGTTTGTCTTAACCAGAAGAGTGGACTAAAACCTCACTGAAGTCTTCATGGTATTTTCTTCAGTGAACTAGAATTCCTCATTCCTTCCAATAAAATAATGAGTTTTTTTAATTATTTGGGATATCCAGTATCACCATTATGTTGGACCAGAATCATTGACACAGATCCTTGAGTCAAAACTCTCAAAAGTCAAAACTCTATAACTCTCAAAAAGAAATTCTGATGCCTTTGTTGTCCTTCAGTTAATCATACAGCTTTGCATAAACCAGATTCCCTGCAGATCTTTAGAACTTTACCTTCATCCTCTTCCCCTTCTTATTTTTCACTCTACCAGTGTTCAACAGATGTATAGTTTTTTTCCAAAATCTATATTCTGTAAACAATTTTTCCCCTATCCAGAAAACTATGACTTCTCACTGTTTCATCACTTCTACATCTTGATCCCTTTTTTTGATTTTGCTGCAGAAAACTTACAGAATGTAGAGGTTCTAATAATGACTTTCCCCTGAAGTAGAGTAGTTCTTGAAAACCAATTGCCTACAAACCATTGCTTCAACCTGTGCCAGATTTTAAGAAAGCAACCTCAGCAGATCAGATTTGCAGACACTTGCCATAGGAGTGACTCTCAAGTTATTAGCCATGCTAACATACAGATCAGGTTTTCCATGACCCAAACTTCTTTCTTTAGATTTGAGAGTAGTCATATCCCACTTTTGGATCACTGCATGTTCCTGGATCACAAGCAGTTCTGTTCTGAACACCCCCTTCTCACATTTTTTCAGAATGCTTTTTCCAAGAGGTTCCCTGGGAGTTTGCCATTTTCTTTTAGTATTTCAAAAACTAAATACTAGTCTTTAGCTGCAGACCTAATGAATTCCTTGCACTTCCAAATCTATCTATTTAACTGGGTTTTCAATCAAGAAAAGAGATTTTCTTTGGATATATGTGATGCCCTCTTCTAACCAGTCTTGCATTTATAATGAACCTTTTTATAAACAGGGATTTTTACGCTGACAGCAATTGCTAGAACTGTTTCCCTTCATTTTTGCATTATTTCCCTATGCCTGATTAGTTCAATAGTGGTATGACCAGGATAGAATCTTATTTTCCCTGCACATAGAGCTGTCCTTACGACCAGCTTTCACCTTCTGTCATTTTCATGTTTAGCATCACAGCAAGCTCCTTACTTTCTGAATGTCACAGAAGCACAGAATGATTGAGGTTGGAAGGGACCTCTGGAAGTCACCTCCTCCGACATTCCTGCTCAAGCAGGGTCACCTACACCTGGTGACCCAGGATCAAGTCCAAACAGTTTCTGAATATCTCCAAGTATTGACACCTCATAACCCCTCTGGACAACCTGTTCCAGTGCTCAGTCACTCTTACAGTAAAAATGTGTTTCCTGATGTTCAGAGGGAACCTCCTGTGTTTCAGTTTGTACCCATTGCCCCTTGTCTGCTGGGCACCACTTAAAAGAGCCTGGCTCCATTTCTTTGTACCTTCCCTTCAAGAAGGTACATTGATAAGATCTCACCGAACCTTCTCTAGACTGAACAGTCCTAGCTCTCTCAGCCTTTGCTCATAGGAGAGATGCTCCAGTCCCTTCATCATCTTCATGGCTGGACTCTGTCCAGTATATCCAGGTGTCTCTTGTGCTAACGAGCCCAGAACTGGACACAGCTCTCCAGGTGCTGAATGAAGGGGAAGGATCACTTCCCCAGACCTGTTGTCAATACTTTGTCTAATGCAGCCCAGGATACTATTAGCCTTCTTTGCTTGCAAGGGCACATTGCTGGCTCATGTCCTTGGCATCCTTTAGATTTCAAGTCCAGCTGAACATTCATAAATTTATTGTCAGTTTAGCTTTAGAGCCTTTAGCACCGATCTCCACCGGTGCACCATCTATACATATAGATATATATATCCCATATAAAAATATATCCCATATATCCCATATAAAAATATACTGGTCTTTGAATTGTATAAGTTATTCCACTATTTGTTTCATGTTATTAGAGGTAGGTAGTAGCTCACAGCATATCCTCTTGATTCTTCAGGTTACCTTCCTGACCAGGAAGAAAAGCTAAATTAGCTTCTTCTGATTCAGGTAGAAAAAGAAATTGTGAAGGAGGTAGGTGACAGCCATGTTTGATGCTACTGGTGGTTTATAAGCATCTGAACCCTCTTGAACACAAGGGATGGAGACAAAGAAGGGCAATTTCCTGGCTCACAGCAAGCATCTTTCCAGCAGTCTTCGAACCCACTCTCCATATTTCTAAACTTAGATTGATTTTTATTTCCAACATCAGTTCCAACCTCTCCTTTCTCCATCTCAGTTTGCATCATACACATTAAATATTCTTCACAGAGGTTATGCTAGTTACTGAATGTCATTACTTCTTCTCTTTTGTGCAAAATATGTATTTAACTGTCTTCTATAGCTTTTTTACATGAAAAATAATGATTTAGTAAAGTTTGACTTAACTTTTTGATGTTATGTACTTTAATATTATTCGTACAGTAAAAGATTTTAATGTAGAAAAGTTAATAGACATAGTTCTAACTCTTCTGTTTTGTAAAATAAACATTGGTTTTTGACTTAATTATATTTCTCAAGCACAACATCATATCAAGAAACTTTTTTTCTCTAAATTTACAAGCAAATCCCAGGTATTGCTATGGGGTAACAGATAAAGCTTTTACTTTCCAGCATAAAGTATGTTGTTGAACTCAAAATAGGTGTTGCACTTCATGCAAAATATCAAACGTGAGAGAATCAATGAATGTAAGGGAACCAATGATAAAATTGGTACATCACAAATCACTCCTTCTGGGATATCCGTATGTTAGAATGGCTACCTCAGTCAGGCTCACCAAAGCACAGTAGTCCAGCTGATTGATGCTAACAGCCTGTTCAAAAGAAACGACAGCTACTTCATACCTTCTAAAGCACAGAAGTCTCAGCTTCTCAAGGGTGTGGCACAACAGAACCTGACTCCAGATACTTTGAATTCATAATGCAATTGATATATCATCTGGGAATGCCTGATAACCCTATCTGGGGCATCAGATTTTGATGAAGTTCAATGACAGTTGGTTTGACTTATTAAGCACAGCTTCACTGCATTTCAGTTTTTCATATGCATGAATCTGGGAGCATTCCATTCTGTCAGATGAAAGACTATCGTCTACCATTTGTATCTCTTCCAGGATGCCTCTTTACGTGTCTGGTATGTAACGTTACTTAATTTTCCACTTGACAATCCAGAAAGGACGTTTATCAACTGGAGAAAGTTTGGGAAACAGAGCTAGTAAAAAGACAACCAACATTTACAAGAAGAAAGTGAAAAACTGAGTTGTTTTCTTTAGAGAGGGAAGACTTAGGGAAGTATGTATTGACTTTTCAAATATGCAGGAGGTAGCCATAAAAAAAAGAAGGGAATAAAGTCCTCTCTATGCCTACCATGAGTACAGCCAGTATTAGTGTTTTAAATTAAGGAATAGAGATTTTGTTCAACATTGGAAAAGAAAAGCTTCCTGGCGATAAGGACAGTGAAGCACAGGAATAAATTGCCAATCAAAGCTGGTGGAATCTTCACCATAGAAGACTTTAAGGCTTTGTTCGATAGACACCTTTCAGAAATTAAATCAATTTCATGTACACCTACTTCATGTATACCTTCATGTGTACTGTCCTTTTCTTCATCTGTGCTCCTTTGCAACCCTATTTCCTATGATCTAGTCCTCTCTTTAAGTCAAGTTCAGAGAGGTTTTTCAGGCAGCCTTATCCACTTCAGAAGGCACTTAAACATCTGTCTATGACTTTTGATGTACATCCAACTTTAACATTTTCAGATAATACAAAGAAGCATTTCAGTTGAAGATTCATTGTTTGATGTTTAAGTCATGGACTTTTCTATCGCTCTGAAATGCAGTTGCAGCCTCTTCAATATATGCTAGGTTTTCTCTCTAGACCATTCCATTGATTGGGTAGAAAAAGATAGCTATGGAGTTGCAGCTAACAACTTTATTTTGCTACACAGATACCAAATCTAGGAGGGGTTGTGTGATAAGTGGATTTTACATCTCTTTATTAGTGTCAGGCCACAGAATTTTGATTATGCCCATTTTATTTCTTATACTTATCTTGCTTGCCAGATTTTTTGCTGCACGAGATTCAAATACGTCTCAAGTGAAAGTCTGATGAGAGAGAATACAGATAGAAAATTAAATAACTGTTTATGGACTTTTCTGATATGAAAATCGCAAGCTGCCAAGATTCATCCAAATCAGTTCTGAGAAAAGAGCAAGGCTGCAGTAATATTATATTTTTCTAATTCATTTGGTGACTTATTTCCTTAACATAACAATTTGCTCTAGACCCTTGAATGATGACTGTGAAGCACAATCAGGCACCAGTTCTATCAACATCAATGAAACTATATTTTGCTGAAGGGCAGAAGAATGCTCCATTACAGAAAAGGAAGGATTCTGCACTATCTTACATAGCTTATTAGTCCATATACAATTTAAAAATTATACTAATTGTTCAGCTTCTCTTCTCACCACTGGAAGTAATCTGCAATTCTCTGCTCCTAACGGTGTGGTGGAAGTACAGTGGAAGTTTACCTAATTAAGCTTCATTTTCTTCCCAGCTCTTGAGATGAGAAACTTTGTGAATTCACTGAAGATCTAAGAGAAGGGCATTAGTACAATTTTTTAACACTAAATGGTGAACTTGGAACATATATTTCAGCGTCCTCTATAAAAAAACACGATACCCAGCTGAAAATACAGAATGCAAGTCATTTAAGACTTATTGTAGATTCTGCTTTTACAAAATGCACCAATTAGTCAAGGATTGATTTTCCAGGGCAAGCAGCTCTACTGGAGATGTTTCCTGAATTATCAATATATTATTGCTTTTTCAGTGAGTGATGAAGCTTGCCTGCCTGACAGAGCATTATCAGTTCACCTGGAAACACATCTTCCCTGTTCTCTAATAGGAGAAAGGCCTTGAGCAGGGGACATCTGTGACACAAATGCAATACACAGTGGCATTGCCATTATCACATGATCCCTAGTGGCTGGATTATTCATGTAGGTCACTGGCACAAGTGACTAGAAAAAAATACCTCCGATTATTCTCTTTCCTAGTAGCATGCTCTTCCCTTTTCCTGGCACATTTCCCTGACTTTTGACATTGTAACCATGAAGTACAATTGAAGGACAGAGCCCATCTCCTTGCTTAGTCTTTTTCCCCTCAAAGGCCACATAAATTTATGTCACCTGCTCTTAAAAGCCTTCAAAATAGATTACACCCTCACTGTGGGTAGTCTCTGCCTGTTTTTCATTCATGAGTGAATTAATTAGACTGCCTAAGAATAACTATGACAGGTCAACTCAAAGGTCCTTGTAGTCCAGAATTTTATTTCCAACACCCATGAACAGAAGACTGTAATAGCAGGACTAGAACTTCTTCTTCAGACTTCATTCACTGTCTGCAGTTAATTCTGGTTTAGGAAATCACTGAGCCAGAGTTGCTCAATATTTTGTCATAATACACAAATTAAAATTCACCTGCAAAGGCGAGATGCTATGTGGAATAAAGAAAGTCTACACTGAAGAATTATACAGCCTTGAAGTTAATTCAAGATTCAGTTTTACAATTTACGTTGTAGTGAATATCACTTGAAATGCTTCAAAGGCATTCAATCAAGTTTCAGATTTTATACCCCATTTCACCCATCTGCACCATTACCACCTGCTGCCATGGCTCTTAATAGACTTCAGGGTGCTCTGAATTAGGCTCAGGAAAACATAAGTCCTCGCTTTTGGAAACTGATGCCTAGAGTAAAAAAACAATCAGTTAAAAGTTTTTACGATAGGATTCCCTTCCCTCTGCTGCTTGAAAAAGTTTCTATTCCTCTTCTTTTTTCCCAAATGCTTACATAAGACTAGTGACTTTGTTTCAGGGCTATTTTCAGTTTCAAGTAGGCAAAAAGGATTTTGTTTAAAAAAATAAAATTGGAAAATTTTGATTTCAACAAAGAAATTCTTGCAAAAATTATGTGTGCTTTCTCTAATCTTTTGAAAGAAAAACATTTTAAAATATTTTCTTTTTTTTTCTTTATAAGAATTTTCTTCCTTCTGCCCACCTTTCTTTCATATATTACTTTCTGCTTCAAACAATATATAAAGGAAAAAAACTAACAGTGTTTGCCACATGTCAGATGATAGGCATTGTTAATGAAAGAGATATACACAAATATAGCAGGTGCTAAAGGTAAGAAAAAGCATGTTGCATTTCTTAAAATTAGTGCTTATGTACCTTTTAAAAATCATTATTTAATTAACATTGATGTAACATTCTCATTTTGCAGATGCACCTCATCATACTTGTGATTTTCCACTTTATTTTGATTTGCCTGATTAATCTCTGCCTCTTGTAAAGATTAACTGCTTTAAATGGCTATATTTTGCAGCAAACAAGAAGCCAGGAATATCTCAGATAAGTTCGATGACGCAGCAGTCTAATACTTTCTCTGCATTCAATATAAAGATTCCTTCATGCTGAGAACAATTCTTAGGTTTTGGAGCATCTCTGCAGCATACTCTGAAGGTATTAAAATGGCATCACAGAGTTTTGCTTGTGAACTGGTGGACAGGCAGCTGAAGCAACTAAGGAGATAATAACTTGGAATAGTGTCTATTTAGTACAACTGGCCTGTTGTTAATTTACCAGGCATATTTCCTTGATGTGAGAAATGTTAGATACAATAGAGACAATACAGATATTCATTCATTTTCAGATGTGGGCTTAGGATGTCTGAAGACCTTTGGGTAGTGACATACTACGGATAGGCAGCTGCATAAATTACCCATTCACTTAGACTGCCAAAAGACAAACTGAAAAAACCTTCAAGTTCCCCACTTTGTAAAATACCCAAGTGAATGAAACACGAGAACAAATTTTGGAGTGCTTTAGGCTGAGAGCTGGTGACCAAGACAAGTTACCAACAGTGTCTCAGCAAAGTTATTTTAATCTTCTTTGGATGTTTTCTGTTTCTTCCCCTTCTAGCATGGCTCCCCTTGGATGGCTTCAGTTAACAAACCGAGATTTTAGATTTTGAGAAAAGAACGAGAAAAGGTGAAATAAGAAGGAAATTTTAGATTTGTTGCTTAAGAAAGTCCTGGCAAATATTATGCTGAAGAAAAAGAATACTGGGAGGTAACTTAATCCTTAAGGTGTGTGGCTCTGAACAACCAACTTAGGAAGTTTCTTTTTATTGCTATTTCATTAATTAAAAACATAGAATTAAACATAGGTTTATATCATAAACATAAAAACATAGGTTATCTTTTCCCAACAAATACACAACAGTAGAACATACATACAATACACAAATACCATTATATTTTACATTATTTATAAAAAATAAACCAAAATCGTGAAAAGGTGTTTGAATTACACAGGGACCTATGCCAAATTAAAAACCTGAGTGAAAGTCTCCCCTGAAGTCAGTGCTTTTAAGGGGTAAGGACATAAATACTCTGTTTAACTAGAGCTATAGAGAACAGCTTTAGAATATGAACCTGCTTAGCTTTCCCACCCTGGAATACCCAAGGGCTTCATTAGCTGTATATGGTATATGGTGGTATATATACATTTTTTAGGGCTTCAGAGAGAAAATAAAGGGTACATGCCTTTGCAAATCTCCAGTAATGCTATTTTGATTAGAGGAAGGTTTCTTTCTAAGGAAGTTATTAACTACAGGGGTTTAGAAATGTTATTTCAAGATACAGGAGTAAAGCAGTTGCACTTCAGTGAGCATTAGGAAATTATTTCTGGCTGCCTTTAAAGGGGTGCAGAGGGGTTAATTGGCTTTCTGCAAAACTGCAGAAGCATATGCTGACAGACCCAAGTATTATTTTGAAGACCAGATAAGGAAATACACAGGCACATATACAGTTTGTGTAAGTACTGTCAGCAAAACTGACAAATATTCCAAGTTGTACATTCACAAGGTGTCCAAAATCCTGTAAAAACACCATACAAACGTTAGGGGAGGAAAAGACAGCCTGATGACAGGAGCTTGTTCATTTATGGTTACGTTAAAGAAGGAACTGAGAACCTCCTCCAAAGAAATCCTGGAAGAATTTGAAAGGTTCCTTCTGACCAATTCCAAGAGCAATGTTAAGAGAAAAAGATCTACTTCATGCATTTTTAAGTTTGCCGTTTTGCAGCAGGTACCAGGGATGGAGGCTTCTGAGCTCCAGTGATTATTGAGCCTTTTGCAGTGACCCTGGATGCTTCAGGATAGAAGAGTTACTAAGTTTGTCAGTGCTGTTTTCAGTCATGGATCATGTCAGTCCTAGACCCGTCATGTGAAAGGGTCCCAGCACAAAATAGCTCTAACCACAGCTGTGCAAGAAGTACTTACTTAGTGGATAGTGAAGTGGGGTGACTCTGCAAGCAAGATTTCTGCCCCGTGCTCCAAAAGCCCTCACTGACAGTCTTGACCCCACCACCCATCATTGCGGATGGGGATTCACCAGGATATTCATGCACTAAGGATATAACGTCCTCTCCTTTTGCCACACTGAGAGGAAAAAAAGACAATGTCAACAATGCATTATCTTTCCCATAAGAACAGACAGACCAACACAGCATCCTTGGCATTCCAGTAACAGAAAGAGCACACAGCGTATCATGCACTGATACTCAAGTCCAATAAGCATTTCTTTCTTGGGCTTATCTAAATACATCATCAATTCTGCTCTCTGCACTTCTATAAATGCTGAGGTTGGAACTAGACGATTTTTAAGATCCCTTCCAACCCTAAACCATTCTACGATTTTCTAAGCTCACCACTTTCATAGTGGTGCTGTTTTTGTACCCACTGTGTCTGATGCCATCAGTCAAATGCGCAGCAAAGAGTCTGCTTGTTTTTCTTTTACTCATATTTTAAGCTCAGGAAGGGATGGCCAGGCCTCAGGATTCCTGCTTCAAATTATACAGCTTACTTTAAATAAACTGGCAGTAAAGTCCTAGGCATGCCCTTTAATGACAGACAATGATGCAGAAAGTACTGCACTCATTTAAAACTGTGAGTGAAAACAGATCTCAGATACTTGGTATCTCATGAAGAAAATCATCATCGCTTTTTGTCTTCTGGCACTGTTGAATCAATGTGCATAGCTGACTGCCAGAGATGCCCAAGGACAGGTGACAGCACTTGAGGGTTACAGAAATACAACCCAACCAACTGATACCAAGGCAGACATAAAGAATTGTAAGCAAAAAATAACATATTTAGTTAGACTACTGAGAGAAAAATGCTACAGAATGAAGATGCTGGTTGAAATGGCATAAGATTTAAGCACTGAGTCAACCCTTAATTTCTACTTAACTTTTTGTAGAAATTGTGCTGAATAGCAAACAGAAACTACTTTAAAAGAGGCATAAAAAGGCAGGTGTTTAGTGTGACACTCGAGGTAAAAAAATAGAAAATAATACAGAAAATAAATAATTAAAAAAAAAAAAAAAAAAGAAAATAGAAGAAAGCAAAATACAAACAACAGGTAAATCCAGAATCTGGCCCTCTTAGGGA
>JAOXNG010000001.1:215447292-215464977 GCA_028566535.1 Scolopax minor
AATAGACACCACCCCCCCCCAAAAAAAAAAAAAAAAAAAGAGGGCAAGAGAAAAGGAGAAGGAAGTTTCAGAAGCCTTTTCACCAGATCCCAAACATTTCTTATTTTCTTAAACTAATTTCTTTAAACTAATTTTTCCTCCCCCACAAATATAAAGTATGAATCTCTGTTTAGTGACACTTCTTATTAAAACTTTTACAGAAGTTTGCAAAGGGATAGTAAGAAAGGAATGATACACTAGACATGAACATGTGTTCCATATAGCTAAGTATCTACAATTGGGAAGGTAGGATAGCTATAAGCAACCTAGCTGCTGAATTATGTAACTAAAGCCATTCATAAACCCATTATTGATCATTTATTAAAACCTAAGGTATGTTTAGGTTGCATATTTTCATTTATGGGGCTATATGATTCCTATGGTTGCAGCAACAAAAATTATTCCTCTTAGAATTAGAGAGTAGGTAAGAAAAGGTAAGCAAAACCACCCCACAAAGTACCCACAATGCATGACGTCAGCAAACAACCACAATGAGAAAGCTACTGCCGTATCATCTAGAAAACAACATTTACCAAAACAGAGGAAAAAGGAAATCCATACACTAATCCATACACTCAGTTGGAAAAATCATAAGACCTGTGTTTGGCAGGCTGTAAAGGGGAGAAAAGAGAGGAAGGGGAAGGGGGCAAATTCCTGAGATGAGAGAAGCTTTCTAATATGAAAACCCCATAACCTCCTATGGAAAGCTTAATTTCAGGAACAAACAGCCAGTTGTATGTCCCACTACAGTACAAGGTGAGAGGCTGTGTCTTAGATAACAGGTCCCAGACATACTAGGATTTAAAGATAATCACCAGCAGCTTGAGTTGCACCTGGATGAGAACAGGAAACTAGTGCAGAAACATGAGCAGAAGCATTATCCTCTCTCAGAAGCTCACCTCACAGATGGGAGCACTCCGTAATAGCTGTAAATTCCTCAAAGATTGGCTTTAATTAGAGCCTAACCTTGCCATGAGAGGGATGGAGGGCCATTACAACACTCTGCAGGAGTGATCCCGCTCTCCTGCCTAGCTGAAGATGATGAAAGGCACTATTGCTTACTGCTGCTACTCTGCATTGCAAGGGCAGCAACAGACTTTAAAGAAAGCCAAGACTGCAAAACTTCATCATGGTGACAAGAATGCTTACGACATAAGGCGGCTGAGAATTCCTACAGTCAGCCTGAGCTTGCCTACCCTAATTCCTTTCTGGCAAATCACCACAGGCATTTAAACTCTTTCCTCGTTCATGGTCACAGGATTTTATCATGCAATACAAAGACTAGAGTAATACAAGAGCCACATCTTATGGACAGTTGGGTTACATCTGTACTAAAAAATATTCATCAGTACTTTCTGTTCCCAGTTCCACATCCTCATTGCATCCCAGCTACATCAAGGCAGGCTCATCCATGCATCACGCCCATCTTCAATGTCCTGGTTTCAAGGCATAGGAACCTCAGGTGCAAAGCCCATAAAGAAAACATAAGACCCTCCAGCAGGCACCCTCTCAATTACAACCATGGCTATACTAGAAAGCATTCTCAAGCTTGCCTCAGTCTGTCAGTACAGACACAGCTGGTCATGCTTTCCTATTCCTCTAGTACTTCCTCACAGCTAGAAGTATTTTTGGTAATACAGGGTATACAAAGTGATTTCCCAATCTGCATTTTTGAAGCCCATGAAACACAACAGTAAGAGACTTAGGAATAAAACCAGAACTAAACACCAAATGCACAATCTATCTACTCTTCAACTCAGGATGTGTTAACCTGCACCCAGTCCTGTGCTTTCAAAGATGCTAAATCAGCTTCCACTCCCAGCAGGCATGAAGAACAACACAACTCTGCACATTCTTCTAAATGTCTCTCCAAGCAAAAAAGCATCGTCATTGCTGCTTTACCCATGTTGAAACACAAACATTTCACTCTCAGCTAGATCCTTATTTGCTCACAAAGTAATGGCCAAATTCAACTCTGGGTTGAGTAACTTGGTTTAGTATAACTATGAGACCATAATTTTATTCAAGAAAAATACTAAGAATGGAGAATTTCTCTTATGAAAGGAAGATAAAAATCAAAAGATTAGTTTAATGACACCGCAGTTTAAAATCTTCCTCAGAGTTTCCTAGAAAGTGCACATGAAAAAAAAACACCTCAAAAAACCCCAACAAGAAGAAGACCTGCATGAAAATCTGGAAAGAAGAATCTCTAGGAAGGCAGAGTGGTTGTCCAATTATAAAATGTATTTGAACAAATGGAACTCTTTGCCTACTTCTCACACATGTGGATTATGTGTAAACAAAAGTAGAGCTCCAGGTACCTTATGGACATAAACAATAAGCCTTGGGTGAAAGAAAAATAAGGGAAGTTTGTGATTCACTATGGGTCTGATCCAGAACAGAATTTTCATGGTTTGCAGGGACCTTTGAGATCATTGAGTCCAATCTCCACCCCCCAAAATAAACCAAACAAAAAACCACCAAACCAATTCACTTACACAGATGCTGCTTCCCAGTTACCGTTAGTAGGGCTGGAACTGGACCCTTTGGTCTACAACACAAAGACCTTGTGCTAGCCATTCACAGCAAGATGGTGCAGTGAGATAGCTCAGCCCTAGACATATGTTTATCTCTGCTCTAGGGTGGATTGTCTCCAGCAGAATGATGAGGCAGTCAACTGTGGGAATAAGTTCTTAAACTTCTGCAGACAGATTAGTCTGTGGTTTCACCCTGAATTACCATCCTATTTAAAAGACATACCCACTTTGGTTTCTCTCAGAAACTCACCATTTGTTCTTTCTTCCTTCTGTCTCCCAGTGGAAAGCAACTTATTTTATATTAAAGATGTACAGAGTTGCTCTGTGTGCATGGAAAACGTGTTGGAACCCAAAAGCTTCAGAGGAATGCAGGAGGAAGAAGAAAATCTTTGCAGTTAGTCTATTGCAATGTAAATAACCTGAAGAAAACATGCATACCCAAAATAAAATGAAAGCACAAATACACTTCAGAGAAAAAGGAGAATCAAACAAACAAACAAAAATGTGGAAAATAAAATCAGCCTACTTGGAGATAGATGCTTTGAGCACACTGTTGAGGTTCTACCACAGCATTTGTCTGAGTTACCCTGCAAATCAAAATTTATCTGGAGCATTTGTGGCTCCTTTCTCTGCCCTGTAACTGCATCCTAGGTATCACAAGACCCGTGGCTGCATCAGCAGCAAATAGTTGAGCTAATGAGGGAACACCCTGGAAAAATGAAGTTTTCTTGCATTATTTTAACTTAACATTTCCAAACACAAACCTTTTACAAGGTAACAAGTGATGGCTGTACAATGTGTTTTCCAGTAAGAATGTGTCTTCACTCTATAGTCAAAACGATTAAGGAAAAAAATAATACAATGGTTTCAATTTAAAATGTATCATTTCACATGCATGCACAGACCCATTTTTATTTTTTATCTTTTCAAACTGTTGCAAGTTTTCAAAGTCCCACTAAGGAGCAAAGTACTGAAGGCAGCTTTGCTGTATATCGCTGCCATCTAGTGGACCTGTCTTCGAGAATAGGGTTATATTGATGTTGGAGCCCCAACAGCAGAGTGCTTTGGTTATACACTTTTTTTCATTTTTAGCAGAATGTTAAAGCTGATTTGAGTTCACAGCTCCTATTACGCTGTATAGTTCTTCAAATTAAAGAAGAAATTTCAGTTTATATGGTGGTATATGTGTGATCATATCGCAGTAATGAGATTATTTATTCATTTTGCATAACTGCTGTACCCCTAAATAACCCATAGGAAAATGGCTTTTGGTGGGGTGGTTTGGTCTTAGACTTTGTTTTGTTGGTGGTTGGGTTTTTTTGTCTTGAGAGGATTTTTATATATGAAGGCAAAGTTACATACATTAGAAACAGTCACAGACTTCATTACTTGCCTATGACATTTGCATTAAATGAGATTCCATGGCTTGCACAAAAGCAGTCATTACAGTGACTGCTGTTTCTTTCAGTTGCTTATGATAAACTTTGCATGAGGACTTGATTATGAAAAGCTTCTGACAATGAGATTGATTTAGGAAATGTAAGGGCAAGATGGGCCACATTATTATTAAAGTGGTTATGTCCAAGCTGCAGAGCAGAGGCCATGTTCACTCGATGACACGCCGTGGTGGCACTGCCAGCCTGCTTTGGGTATCCAGGCTAAGTCAGTTAGGTCAGACCTCTCTGTCCTAGAACTGACAGCGTGGGTCTGAATAAAGAAGGATTTGTGGGAGACCAATATTTCAGAGGCAGCTGTACAAGTAAAAGGTAGGTCATGGGAGAAGGGGTAGAATTTGAGAAGCAGGCTGATAACATATAAGAGCAATAAATGTAATAGCCATAGCCTAATGCCACAGCCCAGACTGTATCTTCATTTCTTTTATGCTCTAGACTTCTGGGAGGTATTACACAGTCCCCTATATAGCTGAAAGTAATTTACAAGCCTAAGGCAAGGGCCAAAATCAAGTAAACCTATATCAGACAGAGTGTTCCTAACAGGGAACCTCATAAAGGTATATTGAGGGAAAAAAAAGTCATTCAGCATATTGCAAAACCCATTCTCTAAGGAGGTCATTGAAGTCAAATAAATTTCTTAGGTCTTTCCTATGCAATAATTTAGGTGCAGTTAATGTGCCCCAGAATACTAATAACAGCTAGATGCAGAGGTCATTTATTAACATTTTATCAATAGGATCTTTATGAGATGCAGGCTTCTTCTTCAAGATCCACCCCATGCCAACAACCCCGAACATCAATACTGGAGAAACCCACCTCAGTGCAAGCATCCATTTCAGACAGCTGAACGAGCAATGTGAAGTTATCAAATGTCTGTGGGAGATACTCAACCTTCTGCCTCCATCTCAAGCCAAAACTAACTCCAGACTTGCTGGGAGAAGGAAAAGGCTGCCTTCCCCCAACCATGAGAGGTTTTTATATGAAGTATGATAGCATCAGGTTTCTTCTGAATAGTAACTCAGTTTAGCTTAATGCTCATTTCTGCCTTGCCTGGGGTCCATCATTTCAGTAAAACAATCATGGGTTTTGTTCTACATACCCTGGACCCAACAGAACTTTCTAATACTTCACTACACAGGATGTAAGCAGATAAAAAATTAGCTTAACAAAACACATAATTGGTTAATTGACTATACTCCTGTATGTAACATAGATTTTACCAGTATTTCAACTAGGGTGGCTTTTCAATCAACTTGAGATAATATTATTTGAGTACACAAGAGAAAAATATTGCCTCACAACTGAATACAGAAAAGTCAAGCTCACTTGTTGAAAAATCTTCACTCGACACAGTGGAGCATGAAAGTCCAAAAGCCTCATACCATCAGCTGATGAGTGCTCCATTGTTCTAGGCTTAGAAAGATCCAGGAGATTTGCTTTAAGGTCCATCTACATAAAAAATATTCAGAACAGCCTGGGGAGTGCTGCCAATGCCACCACTTCAATAACCAACTGAGAAAAATGACATTCTGAAATCACATAGATTATAATGGAGAATTATGTTTAAAAAGTTAGTAATGTGATCGATCCAATAATGTAGACAAAATCCAACAAGATTTAGCCCAGAGATCTAAACTGCCACTCTTTCACACTAATTAGGATTCCTCAGTTTTCATTTATAAGTGTTAAAACTGTTTTCTCTGTGTTCAGAGATTCTGCTTATAAATACATTGTATCCATATAAATCTTATTGACATCAATAACAATACACAGCTTTCAAGGGCTAAATGCTGTTCTCAGTTGCACAAGTATAAATCCAGAAAAAAATACACTGAAATCTTTTCAGATATACTTTGGTTTAACGGAGGGTAAATTTGGCCAAAATGCTTTCTTACAATTTATATTGTACACTTTTGAAAGGTGTTAAGATGCTTTCTTATCTGGTGGATTTTTCTCTTTGGATTTTCTTCCCAATACACTAGAAAGGTGAAAATGCACATTCATAGCAACAACGAAGTAAGAAGGATTTACAATGTGATTGGTACCATCAGAGGCACAGTGGAACCAGGTAAAGTCATTTGTCTTCAGTGTAATGTGAGTGTCTGGTGACCTCTACACGCACTTCATCGTTACAAGGGGAAAATGATTCATATAGTTATCTCTGAAATATTGCACTACGTGATCATTGGTGTTGAAATATTTATTGCAACAACTTTCATATGGTTTAGGGTATGTCAACATTTTCACTGTAAATGCTGATTTTCAAGGGGGAGTCATAACCAAGAGAAGTATTCGTCTTCAGGCAAGTAACTTTGAAATTGAAAGAATATTCTTAAGTGGATATTCTTCCCCGCTAACCTAAGAATGGACTTCCCATTCTGTCTGAAGATATCATACTCATCACTATTGACTTTTTGTCTGTCTTACAGTCTCTTGTTACCAGTGTGACTTTACAGTCGAAAACACTGGATATATAGACATCCTTAGGACATTGATAACATCATAAATGATGTCACTTGTCACTGCAGCACTTGCCTTTTACCTGAAACACAACTGTTGACCGTATTATGGTAGCATAGAGATTTAGTCTGACTTTGATCTCATTAATCACATCTTTGTCATGATTTGGACAACCCTTTTTATGCTAGACTATATATACATATTCAGAGAAATACTGCATTCAGCACACCTTAATGCTGTGAGTTGGCTTGCTCTACAAATATAATTAGTGGATCAGCGTTACCATGAAACATACTGTTGTAAAACATGAAAAGATTCTCTTCTTTAGAGGAAGGCTTCAGTATTTCTAATAATAGAAGTAACATGGAATTTAAGAGGTTTTAAGTTTTGTGAGATCAAGTTACTGTGTTTGACAAATTCTTTAGCACTGCCTGAAAATGCGGAAAAAATGTCTTTGGAGATTTAAAATGTCTTAACTTTCTATCATGTATATTATAAACTATTAAGCTTTGTTGCCTTATAGCTGCGTGGAAAATAAGAAATTACGTCCAATTAAGATTTCTATGGCAGGAAAGTTTTTTTTAAGTAAACCTCCATAATTAATTTCTCTAGACAGATATGTCATCTTGGGAGGCCACCGTGACTCCTGGGTATTTGGTGGCATTGATCCTCAAAGTGGGGCAGCTGTGGTTCATGAGATTGTGAGGAGCTTTGGAAAACTGAAAAGGAAAGGTAATGTAATGAAAGAACAAAGCACACCAAAATCTCTGCTCTCAGCAGTGCCCACTGATTTCTCTGGGATTTAAGCATATGCTTAAAATTAAACACCTGTATCTCTGATCTCTTGAATAATCATTACAATTGATTATTGTGTGTTTGAGACTGATCAGACTGGATGTTTGAGTTGCTGCAGTGGGGGACTGGTCAAGGCTTCATCAAGGCAACATTGAGAACTTCTCAGCACTTGACTGAGATTTGGAGACAGACCCAAGAATATATAAAGCATGTCTGTGTAATGCAGAGAATGAGCTATGCAAATGCAGTAGGAGGTAATGGTTAAAAATACCCCATGCCTAGTTATATTACAATAGGATCAAATGCCAACTGTACCAAGTTTCTGCTGCTGTCAGAGCAAACTCTGTCTCCCTATTTGACATCCTATGGAAAGAAGCTCTGATATAACTCAAATACTGTGCTAGAGGAGCTTTCTTTGCCTACCCATTACACTTAAAACCTATTGACATTTAGTTTTCTTTCCATTCCCGCACTGTTATTGGATAATAGGGGAAACTGCCTTTGGAATGCAAGCTGGAGGGAAAAACAAAAACAAAGAAACAAAGAAAAAAAAAAAAAAAGAGGGAGCAAAAGATTAAAAGGTTCCAGGCTTCAAAGAAAATTCAGGCAAACTTTCAGGGGCAATAGAGCCTGTTCCATTTGGCCTGAATTTAAATCAAATGCAGAACTTTAAGTGAAAGAGAACTTTGTTTTGAAGGTGATCTGTCAGAAGTTACAGGGAATTCCTTAGACTTTGAAATCTGACATATGGGAGACAGGTCAAAGTAATTCAGTAATAGATAAGAAACAATGCCAAACCCTTTCTGTCAAAGTACACACTGGTATACAATGTGTACTAAACTGAACAGAGCAAAAAGGGTCAAAAAGCCGCCTTTCAAGGTGCTCAAGTACATTATTTTTCCTTTTTCAGAGTTTTAAATTTTAGAAAATTTTCTTGCAATTAAAAATGAGATGAGATGAAAAAGAATATATTATTTGGCAAAATATTGAAGTAGAAGTGAGATTGCTGCAGAATTAGCAAACCATTATTGGATTAAATTAGAGAAATTGGTGTTAGAGTTCCTAAAACAAACTGTTTTCCTGACAGATCAGGATAAAAGATGACCCCCCCCAAAACTACGTTTTTTTTCCTGTTAGTTGCCTTGTAACAAGCAGTCTTTATAATACAGTTTTCCTGGTCTTTTATTGCAGGATGGAGGCCAAGGAGAACAGTGATATTTGCAAGCTGGGATGCAGAGGAATTTGGCCTGTTAGGATCAACAGAGTGGGCTGAGGTAAACCCATTGTGTTCAAAGAGAAACTTTTACAGTGGCAGATCTTTAAGAAATCTGTAACAGAAAGCAACACTTTTTCCCCCCCTTCCTCTCTCTTCCTTACACGAGTGCTCACACACACTCATAAGTTTCCTTTTGAAATACCAAGAATGTATGGCTCCTTGCAGTACAGCTGTTACTTCTGTGGATGGGAAAATAGTTCTCAGGAAAAAAAACATTCATCAGCATTTTCTTTCTCTTTTTCTTCTCATAGGAAAATGCCAAAGTATTGCAAGCACGAGGAGTGGCTTATATCAATGCAGATTCCTCCATTGAAGGTACGCAGTTTTGACTTGTGTTTTACAGGAATAGTGATGGTATATCCAGGCAACTGGGAGGCATTTCAGCTTGAAGATCCATAAAGGCTTCAGTGTGATAATGTTGTTGCATTATTTCGGGAATAGATACACGGAAAAACTGTGACCCATATTCATAAAGTGTCCTTCAAATATTCTTGTTGCTTCAGGGAAGAAGTCCATTACAGTAGCTACGCTATTTGGGAAGTCAGGGGGAGGGACAAGAAGTGGTGTGCCCTTGTCAGCAGTTCTATTGCAACTCTGTAGAGTCAGCTTCTACTCTTATAATGTGTGTAATAAACATAGGGACAAAAGAAAAGCTTCAAAAGCCAGGCTGTAATTCATCTTCACCAATACAAATGCACTCACAAGATCCCAGGAGAATTCTTGTACAGGGCGAATCAGTTTGTTCCTTGTAGAGACTGAAGCTCTCTAGTCCCTTTCTTATTAACAAATAAAGGCACGAAATTTCACCTGAACAGAACTTGCTTCTTCAAAAAAATGGTTCTTCCTGTTTTTCAGGAAACTACACGCTACGAGTGGATTGCACACCACTGATGTACAGCCTGGTGTACAATCTGACTAAAGAGGTAATATCACTTGAAGTTTCTAGCCAGCACATTCAGTGCTCACTTACTGGATGGGGCTCTGTGTATAAAATATGGTGTCACATGTTTCTTTTCTAACTGCAGCACCACTTGTAAGGCAGTAACTAAGTAACTGGAGCTTTTTCCCAGGAGTGGCAAAGGGATTTCAAGTTTATACCTTTAAATTATTAGTTATTCAGGATTAGGAGATTTTTCCACTCCTTTAAAAATATTCTTTCTAAGAACAAAAGCATAAAAAAGCTTTGTGAGCCAGAGGACAGAAACAACCACAAACCTGCCTGCCCAATCCAAATACTACCGGTGCCCATGGTATTGGGAGACTTGAACTCCCTTTAGGCAGGGGAAGAAATTAGGCTTGCTGCAGTGTTGTTTTCAGCATGATGTGACAGGCTTGATCAATGGGTTTCATCGGTTCTCAACCTGATGTTCTCACACATATTTGTGTGGTACACAAAATCAAAAGGTAGGGACCTTTCTCAGGAATAGCCCCACTGTCTTAGATGTAAGATGTTCCTTGCTTTGAGAGTGGGTCTTAGAGACTGGCATTAAAAGGTCTTGTTTTTTTCTCTTCATCTGTTTTAAAGCATGAACATTTAATTAGTCTTCTTTGTTTGTATTTTATATACTCACATAAAGTTTGCATTCAGCTACTTACATATTCTATGAATCTACTATATATGTCTTCATCTGTTATATATATTCAGTCATCTGTCTTCCAGGGCTGTTAATTTGTTACCTCTTGGAAGCTGGCATTAGTAAAGGAAATGTAGTAATTCAATATCATCATTTTCAGGCAATTGAAAGACAACAAATAAAATTTAACTCTGTTAAAATTAGGTGCGCAGATAAAGATATTTCTGTCCTGAACTGCAGAGGAGCTGATCACCTGCAGTTCCCATGGCAACGTGTGCTAAGTGCAGGTATTCAGAACAGTCAGAAATTCAGGTCAGCAGAGTCTCAGTTTGGGCACCGAATGCTGGCCTAAATACCAGTAAACATGGTTGTGTAGCCCCTCCTGGAGCTGGGAAGCAGTGACAAAGGCTGAAGAATGACTGTAACCACAGTTTGGTGGTGGTTGATGTCTGAAGAGAACGCTGATCAGGAAGCAGGTCCTGTGTGACCCCATCCAGAGTTAATCTGTGGCAACAAGCATTACTGCTATTAACGCTGTTCTACAAACAATTAGCTTCAGGACCAAAATCCTGAACAAATATATTTGTTTTATTTTTATTCCTGTTGTGGATTAATTCTTAGATAGTAGGTATAGATATTCATAATAAACCACATATTAATAATCTTTAAAAGATTAAAGGTAATAAAACCTCAGCAACCCACCAATAAAAAGGAAGGATGAAAAAATATCCAGTGTTTAACCTGCTCAGTAATCTGGAAAATAGTCAGAGTCATAAGAATGAAATTTAGGATGACTGTGATATGCATACCTCCATAGCAGCTATGGTGACATAAACACCGAGCTCTTTGCCCTTCTAAGGCTACTGCTGCCATTTGTGAACTAAAAAAGGTAAAAACAGTTTTGACTTTACCCAAGACAAAATTATTTGAAATTTCTTGCCAAAAAGTTTTGGTTTTGTGAGGTGTTGAATATTTAAATTAAATAGCTGAAAATATCATAAAGAAATATCAGAATGTAAATATGGGTTTGCAATGTTTTGCTTTCCCTGTGTTTTCTTCCATTTTAAATTACCTATTTTAAGCAAATAAACTATTCCTTTGGAAAATGCTAATTCCATTTGAAATGTTAAAATGGAAATGCAGGAAGGTTAAGGGAATTAATACTGTGATTTATTAATTGCCCTAAGCCATAGGCTTTACATGATGACAGATTGTTGATTTGTTGCTTGGTAGCATTTTAAATTGTGTCCTGTGTGGTTTTTCACAATAATTTTTTTCTAGATACCAAGTCCTGATGAGGGTTTTGAGGGAAAATCTCTATATGAGAGCTGGTATAAAAAGAATCCATCAAGTGAATACAAAGATGTCCCCAGGTCAGTGACAACAGAAAATAAAGGATATCCCAAAAGTTATTATAAATTGTAAAGTGTGGGTTTTAAAGAAATATCTACTTGAAAAACTGAGCTCCTAAAAGTAATGGTGTGATTCTCATCTGGTATAAATTTCAGAGTTTTATTGATTGCAGCTCATACACTAGTGTACTACAGTTTTGTGAACCTGCCTTTGTAGCATGAACAGGAAGCTTTATATATGAAAAGTGTTTATTTAGTTTATAGAGATTTAGACAAATAAGGGCTGTATGCACAAGCCAGTGGCAGGCACATGCGATGCTAAACATGGCAGTTTTCCCTCCCATTCACTTCCAGTCTCCTGGAAAGCCTCTGAGTTTGGGTGACTGGGGAACACATCAGACAGGTTTTTACAACTATGTCCTTCGAAATTACCAGGGTTTCTCTATAGAAGCTCAAAGACTGATTCTGTTTTATGGAGCAAGCGAGTATTGTTGTGTTTTCTCTGAGTTGAGAGCTTCAGATAGTGGAAGTTCAATAAGAGGAAGGTCATTGGGTCTTCTCAATGATTAAAGACAGTCTGTTAAATTCTGGTTTTGAGAGTTTGATTTCTTTGCCCTCTGTGAGAATGATGACTCCCCTCCTCCGAGAGTTAAATCAATGTGGTGCATGTAATGTAGGGTCACAGGCAATCCATGGTATATTGATAGAAAGAGCATACCAGGGAAAGACTAGTGACTGCCACTGCAGAATAAATAATTACCGCAGTACTTGGAAGCAAGCTAAAATTATACTTTAAGTATTGTCACTCAAGGCACTTTCTTCTTTCTTGTTAAAAGAATAAATAAACTGGGTTCTGGCAGTGACTTTGAAGTCTTTTTTCAACGTCTTGGCATTACTTCAGGAAGAGCACGATACAGTAAAAATGTGGTAAGTCTGTGTCTTTGTAATTTTGTATCCCCCTGTAACTTCCAGGCTAATATCCCCTGTAAATGAGCCATTTAGGCTGCCAGCTTCCTGGAGTAGTTCAGTTTAGTGTGTTAGAGTTCCAGTTCATTACTAGAATTCTGCGTGCTACTAGAAAACAAGTATTTAATAAATAAGAAAGGTGCACTTGATGTCAGAGAAAAGGAACTTTGCACAGGGTAAGTGGATGTTCTTAAAATTACCTATGGTTGATGAAAGCTTATGATAACTTTTGAATGATTTGTAATACCTTATGAAGCTTTGAACTCAAAATGGTTCATGTTCTATGGAAAGTATGGGTTTGACTCTGGAGCATACTGTGTGATAAGACTAACTGAGGAATGTTCAAGGAGCAATCTAATCAATGTGGCCTTTTCCTCTGAAAAGGCATATCCAAAGACACAGACAGAAATGACTGTTGAAATCCTGGTCAGCAGAGAGAGGCATCTCCAATGACTGTTCATCTCATCATAGGTTGATGTCTAAGAAAGCCACCACTGAGCACCTCTTCTCATTTGACTGTCTTAGTGGCAATGTACGATTAGTGTCACCGAAATACTCGACTTTACAGTGCCTTGAATCCCATAGCAAAGGTTTTCAAGCAAAGCTGAAGTATCCCCAGCTGAATAATGGTTTTATTTGGGTTTGTTTGTTTGTTTCAGAATGTAGAAAAATATAGCAACTATCCAGTTTACCACAGTGTCTATGAAACCTACGAAATTGTGGAGAGATTTTATGATCCCACTTTCAAGAATCATCTGACAGTAGCTCAGGTACGGGGAGGGCTGGTGTTTGAATTGGCCAATTCCGTTGTGCTTCCTTTTGACTCTAGAGATTATGCATCGGCTGTGAGCAGCTATGCTCATGTCATCTATAATTTGTCAAGGGAACACGAAGAGGAACTGGCAACATATAACGTGTCCTTTGGTAAGTACAGTCTTTCATCACACTCTTCCTCTGTTAATGCTGGCAGTGCTTTATGTTAATGTATGTCTTAGTCTTGCCCTGGTATTTACCTTGTGCTGTATTAACAGTAAATAAAAGAAAGAGCTACACCCTCTAATAATTTGAAATTTGAATATTTTGTTACTAGTATGTCTGTATAGAGACTGTGCCACTGCCAAGTAGAGCTAACAAGTACTAGTTGCTTGTTCTTTGATCTGTATATGGTTCATTGATCTTGGCAACAAAATGTCTTTGTCTTGGTCCCTGAAAAAAATCACATTATTTTGCAGCTAATGGTAATGTATAATTCTCTGTCAAACACTGATCATAGGATAATACAGGTTAGAAGGAACCTCAGGAGGTCTCTAGGACAACTTCCCCAGAGCAGGGTCAGCTCTGAGGTCAGATGAGGTTGCTCAGAGCTTTGTCCCATGTGGTGTTGAAAACCTCCAAGGACAGAGTGCAGAACCTCTCTGGACCACAGTACTTGACTGTCCTCAGGATGAGAAGTATTCTCCTTATGTCCAGTCTAAACTTCTCTGGTTTCAGTTTATGAGCACATGATGGCAAGTGCAAGCATCATGAGAGGTTTGTTTCGGGGCTTGGTCAGGCAGGAATGGTTCATCCCTGTGCCACCATAGGGAACTTCTACTGGCATGTGAAATACTTTTTCATGGTATAGGGATTCACAATATGCCTCCTGCCTGAGAAGCCTTTATTTTATTGGCAACATTATATACTATTCAGTTTAGGATTTGGCTGCTGTTCCATCTAAACATGGGGAGGAACTCTTAACTTGGAGGGTGGCAGAGCACTGGAATGAGCTGCCCAGAGAGATGGTGGAGTCTCCTTCTCTGAAGACATTCAAAACCTGCCTGGACATGTTCCTGTGCAACCTGTTCTAGGTGGACCTTTTCTGGCAGGGGCATTGGACTAGATGATCTCCAGAGGTCTCTTCCAACCCCATGTGATTCTGTGATTCTGCTAATGACCAATATTGGTATGTGTGAGCATGCACACACAAATATACGCATACTCCCTGTGTTTCTCAAAACTCTTCATGTGTGGACCTCCAAACATAGGGTTTGGAGATTTAAAAAAACCCTGACCTATTCAGACAGTCTTGTTCTGGCAATAAGTGCTCTAGTTTTTCGTATTTCTGTACATTTTTTAAGTAGCAAACAGTAAGCAATATTCACAAAAAAACCTCACCCTGATTTCTGTTGTCTCTAAGACAAGGTTTCACACAAAATTACATAATTTTTAATGTAGGAATATGGGGTCATCTGATTTTTGTTTAGTGAGAATTGACAGATCATGATTACAGTGAAAGATAAAGCTTTAATTTGAAGAATTTGCTTCGTTAAATGATTTCTTCAGAATTTGAAGTTAAATGCTTCCTTCCTGCTCCCTCCAGATGCTCTGTTTTCAGCTGTGAAGAATTTTACAGATATTGCTGCTAGCTTTCATGAAAGACTTCAACAAATAGATATCAATAAGTAAGTTTAACTCTTTTTCAGTCAAATACACCTCTGGGCTTGGAGGACATAGTCTCCACTTGCATTTGATCCCCTGAATAACCTTGGTGACAAATGACTCTTAGTCGTTTGTTTCAATATAAGCCTTATGGGTTCTTGTCTTCAAGGTTCTGATTACTCTAGGAAACAAAGTATAGAGATGTTAAATTAGTGGGCATCAGAAACACTGCAGAGCCTGGAAACAGAAAGTGCCCTAGGTAATTAGTGTCAGTTCTTGACAGGTTTTAGTTGAGGAACAGTGTCAGATGATATGTGAATGTGACTAGAATGCTGGTTAGCATGAGCAGAGCCAGCTTAGGTGTGTAACTGCCTCCAAGTAGAGACACATCCTAGGATTTTGTCACAGAACTGTTATTAAAGAACAAAGACTTGTTATCTTTGTTTGCCAAAACTCTAGTTTTCATGATACCGGTACCACTTACTGAAAAAAAAATTTAAAAAATCTATGTACTATGATTGTAGTTGTATCAAGTTTTTTGGTGAGATTTCCCAAAATTCTATGCACCACCTATGCCAAAAAGTCTGCTTTACACTTGACTTAATTCTTAATTTATTCTTTGCAGGCCGAGCCCAGAATGAGAGAAACTAAATTTCCTTTTATGTATACATATGTGTATGTTACATCTCTTGTGAAAAGTCTAATTTAGCCATATGCTTACCCTTATGGAAGACTAAGTGAGAATAAAAGCCATCTTTTTAATGGCAACAACTTTCAAGATAAATGAGATAACAAAAATTTTCTTCTGTAAAATATGACACTTATGACATATGACATGTATGTGACATTTTCAAAATGGTTTCATTGATGGATGGCCTAAATCTAAGTTTTAATTCAATGAATCAGTTTCAGATTCAATTTACACTTATATAAACTTGAAACAGTTTGATTAAGGGTAGTAGAGTTACTCTAGGTTTACAGTAATACCAATTTTACCATTTTTTTCTTGGTGAGTGCTTTTGAAGTGCTAGATGGATGTAAACTACCAAACCCACATATATTCAGTATAATCTTTTTCACAATTCTTTTATTTGGTAAGCATCAGTAGTATGCTCAGAGCTATTAAAAGCACACAGACACAGATGGTTTCTGCTCTAGGGAATTTACAGTCTGCCATCAAAAAAACACAGTTCTTGGATGATTCAAAAGATGATTCTAACATCACAGGGTTCCTGTTCCTCAGATGTTGTGGTTTTACATAAAAATAGATTATTTTATTGAAGTAATTTGCAGCTGGTTGGCTTTGTGGAAAATAAGGTCTTTAGAAAACAGTGGTACAAAAGAAGAGAATGATCTGCCTGAGCGACCTAATGGAAATGAGGTAAAGAAACAAGATGCAACATGAGAAAAAATGACTGAAAGTCTCTGACTTCTTTAACACTATTCCTTGGCCTTTAAAAACAGCTTTAAGAGACTTTCAGGTTATGAGCCAGACTGTTTCACGGTACAGATCAGCAGAATTCTGTTGTGCAGACTTGGGCTGCCTTGTGGCCTACACTTTTAAGTTAAACATCTTGAATCTATTGTCCTTCAGAAATCCTGAGCTGTGTATACTGGGACACGGGATGAGAGCAGGCCAAATACTTTGTAGCTAATATATTCCTCTGTTTTCTTTTTAGCCCACTTGCTGTCAGATCACTAAATGATCAACTCATGTTTCTAGAAAGGGCTTTCATCGATCCCCTGGGATTACCTGGCAGGCCATTCTATAGGTAAGAAAGGCTTATTTTTCACTTTCTGCCTTGAGTACCCTATAAGAATTCCTCCAGGTTTCTGAATGGAATTGTAATGATTTTATTCAATGTGGTAAAAGTAGATTAAACAAGAAAATAAGATTGAAAAGGGAAGACAACATTAAGGAAAACTTCAGGGAGATACACTATGCAGAATGAGGAGGAGTCTTGTTGGAAACCTATTAATATCAGTAAACCCATTTCCGTAGATATCTGTGGGCTTCTAAACAGATCTAAAAAAGTTTGTCCCTGGACTCAGTTCAAGTCATTTCAGTGTAAAAGGATCTTTAGGAAGTTTTTATTATTTGAAGGTGAAATACGGTATAACTGAAGTATCTACAATTTGATTGATTTAGCAGAACAGTCATGCCAGCAAATAGAGTGCAGAGGGCAGTACTTCAGCAGCAGTGAAGTGGATTCAGTAGTTCTCTCATCCAGTTCAAGAAGTAAATCTTCGAGAGTTTGAGAAGTAGAATAGCCAAGCCAAGTCTAGCTTTTTGGTCCTTCTACCAGTCTGCATAATTCAGAACAGTAATCTTTCCCCTAAAAAGTTCCACTAAAAAATAACTGTAGAAAGAGAACTCAAGATCTACAGTCCTTGTATCCCTCGTAGCTGCTGATTAAAAAGCTGTTGAAAAGTCTCTTGTTAAAGCATGCAGAGCATGCCTGTATCTGTTGGAGATTGTGTATGTTTGTGAGAAAAGAAGCTGGCTTTTTTTTATCTTTCCATTTCATCTAAAATGAGGGACATGAAAGTACTTTAGTCAACTTTATCTCAAGTCTTCTTTTCTTTAAAATTCTGGAATTCACATGGAATAGCTTAGTTTATGTTATTTTCTTGCTTCATAGATTATAGGTACTACTGCTGCAATAATATTATTTATTTACATCTTCAGTGTCAGGAATTTAACATGATATAGAAACAAATTAGTTTTATTCAGAAAATAATATGGTTTGTTTTCCTAATGTTTCCTAATTTTTATTTTTTTTCCCTCAACTTCCCTACAGACATATTATCTTT
>JAOXNG010000002.1:96326-110876 GCA_028566535.1 Scolopax minor
CATCTAGAAAAAAATAAAATGAAATGGGGAGATGGGGAGGAGAAAGTCCCCAAAGGACAAAGAACCAAGACAATCCCTTTTACTTGAACGCACAGGAATTTTAGCAACGTGTTACTGCCGTTCAGGGCCATCTCTGAGAGACTGTAACGTGGAATGCCCATTTGTTCCTCCAGTGAACACAAGAAAATACATCCAGCATCTGTAGGAGGAAACTCTCAAGCTCAGCCCCTGCACCCAGGCAGGCTGATGACCCAGCAGTGTCCTTGTGATGCCCCACTAGTGTCCCAGAATCTTTTCCCTGCCTTGAATGTCATCTCTTTCTCCAGCCCCACAAGGGGAAGTCCCATAGACATCAAACTGAATTCAGAAGCCTCCCAGAAGTTATTCTACTGACAGTCCCTTCTTTGCCTCTCATTGAAACAAAGAAACAAGGACATTTCTTAAGATTAGCTAAATACAATTTTGTAAGACTCTATTATCTCTAGGTCCCTTTTTATCATAGTAGTTGACCAGATGTGACTGCAGGATGAGTTTTGACCATCTGGTTTGCATGACATGACCATAATAATGTCTGTTAAAAACTGCACTGTGCAGATATTGAAAACAATCCTATCAGCACACACAACAGGCTCTGCAGGAGCTGTGTGATTACCACCAGCAACTTTCTCCTCCTACTTTCCACACTCAGAAAAATTCCTAAAAATAAAAGGTTTATCAAGTGAAATGAATACTGTGATATCCTTTTCCTTTTGCAGTTCGGCACTCCCACACACCTGCGCGGTTTCCCCTGCTTCCTCTGAAAGAACATTCCCAGTTGCCCCACAGCCTGGGACAACCAAGGCCCAAGTCTGTGCTTTCTTTCTTTTCCTCATTCCCTTATATTCTCCCACAGGATAAATTCCTTCCCTTTTCCTCTGTCTTGTCCATTATGAATGCACTGTGTCAAACCCACAAGTACGAGCAGCAAGGGATGACTCGTCCCCTCTGTGCCTTTCTGGAGTTGCAGCAAGAGGTAGAAGAAAGGACAGAAGGAAAAGAAAGAAAAAGCAATGATTTGGAAGTTACGAGTGACCACCACCTGAGGAAGAATAGGGAAATGCAGACAAGCACGTCGCTTTTCAGAAGGGCCCTTGTCAAGTGCTTTGCAGTGTGAGCCCTGCCTAAATGCCTACAAAAGCTGGGCAGGAAAGAGGGCACCACAGGGGCAAGAAATCAGTAGGCATTGTGAGGACAAAAAGTATAATACCCGCATGTTTTTTTCTCTCTATTTCTAAACGTTGCATTCAGTATTCTGTAATTTAAACAAAAGAGTTTGTGCTACACCCACAAGGCCCTCAGCTGTCAGTGTGTGCCAGACACGTGCTGCCGCTGGGCTGTGAAGGGTCAGGGATGGCTCGAGTCACGTCTGACTTACCAGCCACAAGAGTCACTGTAAGGAAGGGTCGTCATAGGAAACATATATCCATAACCCCCTTCTTCTAACAAGATACTGTTTACCGTGGCAGCCTGTTCAGGAAGCCAGCCAAAACCTGGCAGTCAAAGATGAATAAGAGGCGTGCATGACCTGACTCCCCGTGCACAGCCACAGCATGCCGGCACAGAACAGAGAGAATAATTCATTTGTTTATAGAAAGCCAGCGTGGATCCAACACGGGGGAAAGGATGTGTAGAAAATAACTTCTTGTGGCTATTTTAAACTTAATGCCTGGTTCCCCACTTGCTGAGCAGGATGCTGATGAGATCGACCTTACTCCTGCTGCGTGCTGCCCACTGAGGAGCACAGAGGGGGAACCCCTGAAACCAAACAATTGTTTTCCTTGAGCTCAATGTTTCATGACGAAAAGCAGCAACTTTAAACATATTATGTAACTCTCCTCTTTATTCCTGCCTTCTAAATCTCTCCAGGCATCTTTATCTGCAGCTACTCCATTGATTTTAATGCTGGGAAAAGGTGTCAGAAGAATAGCTTTAAAAAATTACATCCCTTACATGACTGGAAAGCGGTACCTGTGTAGCCTTCCTTCCAGAGCAAGATCAATGAGCTTCCCTGAAGATGGATGAGAACCACCAGGGCTAATGAGGGTGACTCATTCCTTCTGCTCACACACTCCTTGACTTCTTTCCTGAGATTAAAAAGAATAATCGCACAGCAGCTCTGATAAATAGTTTTGGTGTTGTTTTTTTTTCTGTCTTGCTTGCTGGTGGTCCAATGCAAGAAGCTCAGCTGTTGGAGCTTGCTGTTCCAGGGAGTCAGTCCCTGGGTTTGCTTTTGGCAACTGGGGCAACCCTTGGGTTTTGGTTTTTTCCCAGTGACAGCACGGGAAGTTTTTGGAGGCTGCTTGAAGTACATGTGGCTTCCACTTCACCTTGCTAAATATTTGATGGGAAGGAGTATCAGGAAGGAGTATCAGAAATTAGCTCATTGTTATATTTTGTAGTGTTTTCTCAGTTGTTTATTAAAGATTTCTTTACCTGATTGTTCAGTTTTGAGCTTTCCTTTTTTAGACCAGCATCCATTGAAACAGGTCAGTTATGTGGGAACACCACCAAAGCTGTGCCTTTGCCTGGAGCTGTGGTGATGGACACTCATGCAAAGTTTTGTGATCAAGTCACAAGAGAAATTCTCCAGAAAACAAAAAAGGGCTGCTATTGTATCAGAAATTAGGAAATGTTTTTGAAAGGGTAACTTGAGTTCCCATTTTAAGTTTTGACATTCTTTTTTAAAAATAAAAATAAAAGGATTGCAAAAGTCTCTTCTAATACATATTTTTTAATCTCAGAAGTACAGTTGTCACTCACCAGGACTGAAGTTGAATTTCTAAGAATAAGATAAAACATTTGATTTTACTGTTACAGTACATTTGAAAGACCAGCTGTACAAATGAACCAGATATGCACACTTGATCAGTTAATGTTAAAGTATATGTGAAATGTAATGTATACGTTTCATAATAATTTTGCACACTGAATAGAACTTTAAATGCTTTGCATTATTTTAACTTGACTCAACAAAAGGTTAACTGCTTGAAAGTAAGAACTTACTTTTTTTCCACCAAAAATTTTTCTTATGAAAATAATATAATTTCTTATAAAATGCTTTGAGTTACATGTTTCACAGAAATGCACACCCACTGAAAATAAATGCATTAAAATGAATACAAGTGTTAGGGTGAATATGGAAGAATCAAGAAAGAGTTAGAGACCAGCACACAGACACCATTCTAGGAAATATGAGACGCAGTTACAGAAGTGTCTTAAAACTTACAAAACGTTATAGAGAATAATACGGTTTTTGTACCTCGCCTTAGCCAGCCTAAAGTGCACAGGGACATAATAAGCCATCAGTAAATGTCATTGGTAGTGGCAAAATTTGTTTTGTTTCAGTTAGTTAGCTTTCCCCATAAAGAAAAATAATTTTGTACATTGAAGTACCTCAACAATATTAAAATATAGCTCAGCGTTCTGGCCTCGCTAAATCCAATGGCAGATTTCCAAGCCAGATTGTAGTAAGACCATTATTTCATTTCCAGACAGAAAATAAAACCCGTTCCGCCTTTAGCGAGCCAAAAGCACTTCTGTTTTCAGTCAGACATTTTTAGGGACCTAGAAGATAATAAAAAAAAAGACCTTAGGCAAATACCAGCGTATCAAGTTTATGCCATGTGCCAAAAGTGATGAACTGAGTCTGTTAATGTCTGGGCTGTGTCTGAGGCTGGGGCTTGAACTGCCATTAAACCCTGCTCATTCCCATCACCGGCGAGGCTGCTGGAGCGTTGGGGCACGGAGAGACAAGCAGAGGATAAGGAGAGAAAGATCAGAGGGGTTGGGAGGGACCGATGGCAAATTCTGCTGCAGGACTGGCTGAAGAAAGGTAACTTGTTTCATATGAAACTGATCCCAACACTGAAAAGACAGAGTATAGATAATTTTGTGGAGGCAGAAGCCACAGAAACCATTTGGTAGAAAGGATGAGAGGCTGAGTGGTCAAGCTGTAGAGCCTCCTGGCATGAGGAACAGAGGCCTTTTCTATGCGCATTGAGGAAAAGAGGATTCAAGCTGAAAAACAGGACTGTGTGGCACCCAAAGCAACCAGCATTGGCATGATCAATATGGGGAGGCTGAACATACCTGCATGCAGTTTGTGAACATGACACAGACAGACATCAGCTTGGAGAAGATCTTCAGCAGTTCTGGGTTGGTTAGCATGCAGTCCTTCAAGCAGTTATCCAGGAAGCTTGTGTGGTGGCTCAGGACATCATCAATATTAGATGCCTGTGACAGGACAGTACAATAATGAAAAAAACAAACCAGGACCTCTAACCCAGCATCCTGTCTCTGATAGTGACCTCTCAGACATGATCTAGGGCATGTTGAGATAATTCTCATGTGCCTCCCAGCTTTCAGAAACACCCTGAGATGGAAACTGTATTTGCATTCCTGCATTCAAAGCCCTTCATAGGCTTCTTACCTCTGATTTGTCATATCACCCTCTCAACCAAATTATGCTTTCTTTAATCATCCAAACCCTTCACTGGAAGGAGGCTCAAGACGGAGTTATCTGCTTTATGAACATGCACTTCCACTGCTTTTAAATCTGCTTGTCATGCCCACTCCCACAATCTCAATAAAGCCAGCTACATTAAGGGGAAAAGAGAAATTACTTTTCTTTTTTCAAAGAACCCCAAATATCAGTAAGTTTATGAGGCTTAAAACAAACAGGTTATTCAGAGAGATTTTTTAGGAGTACAATAAGGAACCAGGACATGCAGTGTTGCAGGATTCTGCAGCTTCACAGGAGAGAAAGCATAGCCTTGGCTTTTAAGAGCACTGTAAGTCAGCCAAGGAATCAGCTGAAGATGTCTGGACCAGTTTATGATCCTCGAACATCTGGACCTTGTCCTTCTTCTTTTTCCATAGTTTTCTTTCTTCGGTGTACAGCGATGTTCAGCAAAACACCACCTTTATGTAACAGGGTGCAGAGTATGAGCTGGGCACAGATAAGAGGATGCATCAGAGGAAAGGGATATCTGACTAATAAAGCAGAAAGGTGATGTAGAACAGCAGCACTCTTTGCAGAGTTGTAATAACAATAGTTCCAAGATACTTAAAAGCCTCCAAAAAAATTAGCAGACACCTGCAGCAACTGAAATTGGGCATTTTCCCACTACATTAAATTTGTTAAATTAAGACTTTCATTCCAGCTTCTCTCAAGCACACACACTCACCAATTTCAGGTTCTTCTCAAGAATGTGCCATGTAGGCTCCATCACTTCAAACATCATGTAATACTGGATATTTTGTACAAAATTCAGCATCCGCTGCCGCAGTGTGAAAGCACCAGCAAACCTAGGGGAGAAATCACACCCACACAACTGAGAGCTGGCAAATGCCATGGGGAACTATCACCAGGCTTCCACAGTCAAGCAGAGCTAAATATTCCTGTTCCAGCAAATTCACTGCTGCAGCATGAGAGGGATTATAAAGTTAATGCAAACCATCTCTGCTTATTTTCCACATACTCAAATGGCATTCCCTCAATTGCTAAAGTCAGAGTTTTGAACCTGTTACAGACTGGACAACTTGATTATTTGAATATTTGATTATATTCAACTAAAATGTTAATATTAAATATTAAAGCAATTTTATTAGTGAGACACATATTTGTTAGGAGGGCAAAATTTAACAAGATTAACGGTTCATGTTTCTTTCCAGCCTTACTGGTTAAATGAACACTTAAAAATATTCTATGCCTTGCATCAGTAAGTTCAGGGGATCCAAATATTTAATCGCCTGCTACAGTATTTAATGCTATTTAACCTTAAAATAGAATCATGGGATTGTACAGAGGTTCCTTCAGTGTGGGCTCTGTGATGGCAAACTAAGAACTGACTTCAGCAAACTGGGAAAGGTCATCATAAAGGTGGGGGACACCTACCCTAGGGGTTTTCAACCACGGCAGCCCTGTCCCCTGCTGATCACAGTTGACCTGTGAGCCGGAGGCTGGACTAGAGACCCTCACAGGTCTCTTCTGCTAACACCTCCACAACTACAGGAGAAGCAGGGCTACAGTCAGGTTGGCTGGGGTCAGCCCCAATGCAGCCGAGTGCCACTGGCTGGGGTCTACCTTGCTCTCCAAAGAGGCACCTGGAGTGCAGATACAAAGATGAAAATCTGCTCTCACAGACAGAACATGATACAATGATTTCCTGGGAAAACACCCCACCAGTGTTACCTTATTTCAATTTGTACTGAATACAAAATCCCAAACATTAGCCAACCTGTTTGGAGGTCATGAGTCCTTCTTAGTGGTCTGGCCAGAACAGAAGGATGCTGCTTTTAAACTTCTGGGGTCCTTACTAGTCTTGCTGAGGCTAAAGTCACAACCAAGACGACATGCACACTGATGTCCTCTGCTGTAATTGTTCAGTGCAGAACAAGCTAACCCTAAAGACCATCTCTTCCTTTTCAAAACTTCAGTGGAAGTGGAACTAGCCAAGCAGTACAGAGATCATTAAGCAGACACTTCCTACTGAAACCTAAAATGTTATATTTTGACCTCTCTCAGCCTCTAAGAAATTTGTAAAGATCTTTTTCACGACAAAATGATTTGACCCATATCATGACATATCTAAGTAGCAAGAAGGAAAGTTAAACCTTCCCATCCAATCCAGCAGAAAAAGAGGCCATACCACTTAGCTGAATGCAGGGAGAATTGCTTGGCTGTTTTATTGCTGATCCAAACGTTGCACAACTGTCTTTCCACATGTTTGCAATAGAACATGTGTCTGAAAAGCATCTGGTATCTTGTCAGTGCTTTCCTGGAAAGAAAGGAAAAACCATTCCAGATTAAATTGTGTTCTGATTGACAGACTAAGCTGCAAAGGCTGAAGCTGCTCAAAGGCAAAGGGACTTTACACGAAATGTGCCTTACACCTTCAGACACACACAGATCCACTGAAATAATCTGAAGCAAAGAAAAACAAAAAAAAATTACATTTCTAACTATCATATAGAATTTCCCTCCTCCATATTTCCTGCAGCCTCCTTCTTCAGTTCCCTCGAGCCATCTGCAGAAATGTCACTCACATATGTGCCAGGACAGAGGGCTGAAAGGCTGCAGTCATGTACCCATTGCAATAAGGCTGCTCTGATCACCAAAACAATTCATCAAGATTCTCCCAAAAGATGAAGAAAAAGCTGTAACCAAGCTACACGCAGTGTTCCCCTGCAAGCAATGCACTGTCAGAAGCAGATGGAAATGCTTATTTATAGCTTCAGGGACTGGATTCAGGTCGGCATTTAGACACTTCAGTGTAGGTGTCTACAGAGCTCCAGTCGACACAGTTTGTGAAGCCTTACCAAGTAGTATTTTTACTTCCATAGTTACCAGCAGAGCTAATCCACTCAATTTGAAAGAAAGACACATAAACTCAAAAGCATCACATCATTTAAAAAGTCCCACTGTGTCAACTGATTCTTTGAAGGGTACATTAAAGGATAAACTAATTGTTGGCAGTTGACAATTCCACATCTGTCACCCCGTTTTTGTAATGATTCTTATCACAGTACCAGGTCTGCTAGTGTTTCTCCAGGGAAACAGGACAAATCACTGCAGAAAAATGAACGCCTCAGTCCCTCATAACTCAATTAACTGCAAAATAGCTTGCTATAGTAATTCTAGCAACAGCCTGTATCCTTATAGTTTGCAACTCAGGATATCAGAAACTGCTTGTTTTTTCAGCTCTTCACATTGAAGAAATGTTTGATTCTTGCCTGAAAACCCTCTTGTGAGAATTCATATTCTCAGGGGAGATACTTCAGAAAGCCATGGACAAATGAAAACTAGGTGACCAGTCACAGGTAAAACAAGGGACCAGTCTGAGAAAGCATCCTTTGACCTATGTATCCCCAACTTTTAAAATGAAAGTTTGACTTTCCAAGCATGCCATAGGCACAGTCTAGTAGCAATCTACTGAAGAGAGAATCCATATTCCATAGTCTACAAGAAGAGCAATCAGGACTCAACAACTCCAAAGCATTCACCGCCAGTCAGCAACTTTTAATGTTACTTTTAACATACAGGTTTTCCAGTATTTTGCTGTGTGGAAATGTGCTTCAAACCCATGCAAAAGCTTCTGCCTTTTTTACCTTCCGTGGATTGATACTTCACCTGTTTATAATAAGGGACAGAGGCCACTTAACAATGTAGTCAAAGGAAAATGCTTCAAGACCGCTGAGAGTGAGTTCTGTGGGATCTGCACTGATAATGGCCTTCTCCTGTTTCGTTTCTATGGCCAATACTCTCAGGAGCTGTGTAATGAGGTCATGGGGCATCAAGTCAATCTATAAAGGAAGAGCAGGAAAAAAATGAAGCTACAGGATGCTCATGACTACTGCACAGCAACAGCCGTGTGGCAGAAGTCCAAACTGTCAGAGTTGCTCTCAAGCCATCAGAACAACTTAGGAAGCAATAGTGAAGGGTACGATCTGGACATCACAACAGCAGGCACCAGAGCAGTGTTGCTGTACTGTTCAACAATCAGCATACAACAAACGACTCTGCTCATCACTCTGCCTTGCCCTCAGCCTCTGCAAGGTCTAGTCAGATCTCACACTCCCAAGGTACAGCCTCTGTGCTGCCTCACATCTGTAAAATATGCAATCACTAATGGGCAGGACTTCTCATCAGGTATTTTCTTGTACTGATGTGAGCACCCAAGCTGAGAATAAGCATGAGACACACTACTGTTTCCACCTCATCCTCAGGTCACCCAAAAGCGCCTTCTCTGTGTTCCAACTCCAGCAGGAAAACACAACCCCTTGGCCAGGGTGGGGGCTTCCAGTTGTTAATCTGGATGAAAGAGGAGTTAACCCAAAGAAGGTCTACAGAAGGAAAGCCATCAATTGTCTTTTCCTTCATTGTACATTCAGCAAGTTCTTTCAGGCACACCAATCTTTCCAAATCATGGCAGGCCTTCTTCTCAAATTCGATTATCTTCTGCTTACGTACATTCTTACCTTTAAATCATCCTTGAAAGGATCTGTGTTGGCTGTGCTCATTCGCAGGGCTAATTCAAGCAGAGCCTCTAGCCTTGTTGTTATGATGTCGTCTACAGGCTTCTTAAGTTCCTCTTCTGTGAGATCCATGAAGTGAACAAAAAAGTCCCCCTGATCCATCAGGAAATAGTGTTTTATAGATCTGCTCAAGAAAGCAGACAATTGATTATGTTTTTTAAAGCCAAGTTAATTCATATTAAACCTAAAGGAGCAAAAGCAATCAATTCACACAGCCTGCTGGATTTGATCACAAAATGTTCCTCTTCATAGAGAACACAGAGCTATAAATAACCCATTTGGAGACTAGTCCTTCATGCATGTCCCCTTCTCCCTGCCACCTGCATGCTTTTATGAAGTCAGTATCCCATCCCCTCTGCCCCACGCTCAGGGTAAAAGCTGAGGGATCAAAGGCTCAGACTCTCCCTTCAATGGTCAATATCCAAAGAGGACCCTGTCTGTCCATCTGCCTTTGATCCCGACCCGTGTGTTCCTGACTCCAGAGCTGGAATCCAGCTCCTGTCCATCACCGAGTCCGGCCTGGGACTGTCCCCTGTGCCTGCTGGTGACGTGATGATCACCCTGGGAGCTTGAGAGGGTTTTGTATATATTCTATACATTTTTTTCTCCCTTTTCCTTATTATTATTTCATTATTTATATGTAGTAGTTTAGTTTTTTCTAAACTCATAAGTTTTTTTTTCCTTTCCCTCTTCCTCTCTTCTTTTTTCCTTAGCGGGGGAGGGAGGGGCCATCTGTCATTCTGGTTGGTCAATTTGATCAAAACCACAATACCTATTAAGCAAAGAAGGCTTACAAGAATGGCAGTCTTTAGCAAGCCTAGGAAGAATCTCCTTAATGTATGGCAGGTTTTAGACAGATCTCATAACCTTTCATGAAACAAGGCATATTTTCTGGTGGTTTTCACAGAGTAGGAAGGCACATTATCAGTTTCAAAGGAGTGAAACATGGATTTTCAGCTTTTCCCACAGTCCCTCACAACTGGAGCTGCAGTGTTCCCAGGTCTGGAGCAGACACCTTTGTTGTGGCTACAACTTTTGCAGACCTAGTCAAAAACAGGCCCAAAGCAACTCCACTTGGCCTGGTAGGCATATTCACTTCACTTGCCATTACTGCTCCAGGTTATGTCTCCCAATGGGACATCACTTGGCAGGTTTGTCCCATGAAGCTCAGATCACTTTCTTTCACACTGTGGCACTGGTTTGAAGCATAACTGCTAATACCAAGTCTCACACCAACTACAAACTACCCTACAACCAGCTATCAACTGCAATTTCCTACCTATTTATTGCTGTCTTGGTCTTCTGGAGAGTTAAGATTCCTGGTTTTAGTGTTTTCTGAAGATAATAATAAACTAAAAGCTTGATTCACACAAGAAAGATGGAGTTCACATACTAGAATGCACTTGCATTTGCTACCGGCTGAATGTGTTACAAGAATCAAACTACAGGTTATTAAAATTAACTTTTAAAAAAGGAAAAACCCTGTACTGGAACTTGGGGCTACCATACTCTGTTCCAACTACCTATGTCTGTGTGAAAAATAACCGTGGCATAGATTTGGTGAGATGCTTAATATCAAACTATTCCTTGTTCACATGAAACTCTTCTCGATCATACCAGACCATATTAGGAAACTCCTTTCCCAGGTGGGAGTGACATGCAGGCATGGAACAAGTCATGGGAGAGGTAGGGGATGTCCAAACCTGAGGGCGGTGTTTGGCACTGGGCTAGACAAAGCCACAGCTGCCCTGACCTAGGTTTGGCAACAGCCTTACAAGGAATTTGGACTAGAGACCCACAGATATTCTTCCCATCCAACATTTCTATGATTTTCCAGTTTTCTTTTTCTTCAAGAAAAATCCTAAATCTTATTTTTTTCAGGTCAATCTTTCTAATGGAAATAGAGAGAATACATTAACATACGTCAAGAAAAGAGAGCTAACTTAAAAAAAACTATGTTCACTATCAGAACCAATTTATTTAACATTCTTTTCTTCAGTAAAAGAAATCAAACCTTAGGTGAGCCACCAGCCCTTTCTCCTCCATTAAGAAATCCAGAAGAACTTTGCTCGCATAGTTATATGCTTTTTCTATTTGTTCCACATACGCTCGCTCTTTCAAAGTGTAGATGACCTCTTTAGCCACAGGGCAGGTAACATCACGTCCACATTCTCGCACAACATTTAAGTATTTCCCTAAAAGCAAAAAGAAAGAAGGACCCATATTCATACTTATGGTACATCCCATAGCAAAACTTTCAGATCCCTGCCTTCAGGTGGAAGGTATGCTGTGAAATGCTCACACTAACTTCTACTAAAAGCTGGAGAGGATCTAGACACCTTTCAAAAGATGATACAGAACTTTAAATTAGTCAGAATCTTGTTTAAGGAAAAATTTAGAAGTGGTTTGTTTCCCAGAGACGGCAAAATATCTCTGCAGATAGCCAGAAACTTCAAAGATCTGGTGCTGCACTTCAAAAGTAACTTTTGGGGTTTTTTTGTATTTATGGAAGAGAACAATGCTAACCATCAGGTTGCATGCTTCATTTAAAGATTCAAATTAAAACTCGGCATGCTCGGATCTCGGTGGTCTAGCTCCATCTGTCTAGCTGCTAGAAAACTGTACCCATGAAACAGAGAAGACAGACAGCTCCCCTTCCTGCTGGACTCCTTCCCACATGTTGTTTTATTTATAGGATTTGGGGTTCCTTTTCAACCCGACTCTTCTATTCCTCTGAGAATTTCAGCTGGACAGCCACATAAACTGGCAAAGCACAATGACATCTGCTGTATTTTATACCAAGAGGAGTCTCAGGACTCCTCTTATGTCAGAAGCTTATCTTTACGTACCTGTGCTTAGTATTTTGTCAGCCATTTTCTGCAAGAATGAGGGTATCTGTTGCTGAACAACAGTATACCTTTGATCCCAATACTTGTCATTATAGTCCTCCTGAATCTTCTCCTTCTGCAACTCACGTTCCTCCACCATGAACTCACTGAAAAGTTAAAGCAGATGTTTAGGAGCAGGAAGTGGTACAATGAGCATTAGTTTTTTTGACCCATAAACTGGTAATACTATCTATCAGAAATAACGTCTCATGAAATTCCAATGAAGAACTGAAATTAGTCTGTATTTGTAGTAAGAGGAGAAGCACTATACAGAGTGTTTCTGCTAATCTGCAACCAACTATGACAGAATAGCATAGGGTTCACAAACCAAGTCTAAACGGTATTTGGTTGCCAACGTAGAGGTGAGGAAGCCGGCTGTTGTCTGGCTTCTCACTCAGGAAGGCATTAATTTTAGCTATTTTAACTTGAGTTTTGTCCCCCTTAGGATTCTGCAAATATGGGAAACAGAAATGCTGCATAAACTATTAAACACAGCAAAATGCTTCCAATGATTCTACAAAAGACAAGTAACTTCAGAGAGTGCTGTTAGCTCATATCAGATTAGCATATTAGTGGACTACATTTAACACAGACTCTCTGAGTTATCACCCTTGTGCCTATGAGAAGAGGGCTCACTGCTGTCATGAAGAGGACAAGGATGTGCGAGAATAATACTCAAAGGGATCGGCATGGTGAGCTGGAAAGTGGACTTCATATTTCAACTGTTGTGCTATTGACTTTTGCGTATAATCTCCTTGAATTTGGAAAAATAAAGCAAGTGAGAGTGTCTATGTCTGTATAACCACTGAATCAAAAAAGAAAAGTAGTTAAACACGCTCCAGCAACTCCCCATCCTTGCAATGCTGCCTTGTGTACCTACTGCTACACAGTAGGTACATGATGCCCCTAGGCTGTGCACTCTGTGAGCAGAGGAATGGGTGCACTGAAAAAATACAAACCAAAGACCCAAACAGTATTTCTTAACTTTTGCATTTCAGTTTTATTCCTTAACTAATTCTTTCTTTACCTGTATGGATCATTAATTATGCCTCGATATATCCACTTCTCCAGAATTTCAAAATAAGGCACACTGGCTGCCTTAGTTAAATACAGGCACAGCTCCTGGGCCTGGTTGTCCCCCGTGTAGTTGAAAGTCTTGTCATGGAGTAAACTCAGGGTTGATCCTCCCATACATTCACCTTTATCCACAGAAGTAGCTAAAATGTAAAAATATAGATATAAGACACAAAGCTGACACAGACTAATTGCACAAGCTATGCTGTTAAATGTCATAAAGTTAACAGTTGTAGATCCCTCCTGCAAAGATACAAGGCCATTCCACCGCAGAGCCAACAGCTTACATCTGAAATGGAAACCCATAAATAGGGACAGAGGACTACAGTACTGTTGTGAGTTTTGGACTGAAGTAAACCTTCACATAGTTGCAGTTCACACTGCTGTGTTCCAAAAAGCTGAAAATTGCAGAAAACATGAATACCAAGACAGATCATCCAATTACAGACTGTAAACAGAACAGGTATTTACGTCCAGATAAATTCTGTGGGCTGAACAGAGAGAAACATACACATACGCTCATGCCAAAGAGTTTAACCAAAATTACTGAGGTAACTGCATCTGTGACCAACAACCTCATGAAATGGTACAGGCTAGGACTGGCTGGCTGAGGAGCAGCACTGCAGAGAACAACTAGGAGTCCTGGATGGACAACCAGGTGATTCACTTTGAGGTCCCCAGTATGAAATGAAGAGTCCACCAGAGGTTAATAAGATAGTGCCCAAGGTGTACAAGGAGAGCCTCAGGGAGCTGGGCTTGTCACAGCTGAGAGAAGAGAACATGAAGGAGCTGTTGAACATTATTCCTTCACTATACAATGGATGGTTCTAAAGGAGGTGGTACAAGACTCCTCTTGGAGGAGCACAGTGACAGTATCAAAAGCACAAAAGTTACAAGAAGGGAAATTCCAGTCAGAGAAAGAAATACTCACAGAAAGGATATTGAAGTCATGGAAAAGGGCTCAGAATGGTGGGGGATCTACATTGCTGAGGATTGTCTAGACTTGCCTGGACATGGCTCTGAGGAACCTGCTACAGCTGTAAGCAAGAGGCTGGACTATAAATTTCCAAGGGTTTCCTTCTGATTGAGTTGGTTTGTGGTTATACAACCACACACAGGAAGAGAGGCATTTGGAAAGAAGCTGAGTAGAGACAGCAGTCGAGGAAACAATGGATCTGAAGGGCATGGATTGTGAAGGTGAAAGGCATGGACTTGCTTCATGACAGCTCTGAAGGAGCTCTCAAAAAAGAGCAAACAAGTTGTCCTGGTTTGAGGTAAAACAGAACCAACTTAGCTAGGCCTCTTCTAACTCTCTGAAATTAACAGCATATTGTGCAGAAAACCATTCATTCTCAGAACATTAAGAACAGTGTTTATAGCCAATAACAAGGAAGGGTAAGCAGAGAGGCTCCTGCTTAGACTTATTGCTGTAACAACCAAATCAGCCAATTTCATTATCTTTTCTGTTGGGGGCTCAATGGAAAAGTGTAGAGGGGTCCCCCCTTCAGGGAGG
>JAOXNG010000002.1:1108754-1124612 GCA_028566535.1 Scolopax minor
ACACTTGGCCACTCTGATGTCACTAAGACACTTCCCTGCTAAGACACTTAGCACTTATGGTGTACTAGGGAAAACGGAAGAGTATTTTGGAGAACTGTCACTGTATTCTCAATCTGTTTGTATATTCTTCCCTAGGCACCCACTGCTGAAGGCAGGAGCAACGGACTTGACAGACCTAAAGGATGTGGTAGGGTTGGTTTTGTCTTTTCTCCTAAATGTAATTGTGAAAATAAGTTACAGTTCAAAATTTGCAGATAGGGAAGAAAGGGGTGTAAAGAAAAGATACAGAAAGGGGTAAAAAGAAAATGTCTTGGGTGACAGCCAAGACAATGTCATCTAGAGCTTCCTCTTCAGCTGCACTCCTGATGCCAACTATGACAGGTAATAATCTTGTGACAACATAAAACCTCTTAGTCATAGAAAAGGTAAATGTACTTCCTAAACACACATACACAAAATGAAATTATGCAAGTACAAAGACTATGATATTTTCTACTGCTATTGAAGTGAATGAATTCAACAAGTTCCACTACCGTAAATAAAAGTATCTCAATGTAAGCACGTGCTTACATTTATTAAAGGCACTTAATTAGGACTTTGCTCAAGAGCTGTTACTTGTACTGAAAAATGGGCTTAGAGTGTTTTCCTGAGCTGGAGCTTTGCTGCATTGATACTCAGCTCTGCAACTGGAGAAAGAGTAAAACCTAAAATAGATGCATGTGCACACAAAAATGCAGAAAGAGCATTTCTTTTTATGTCTGTCTGCTAAGCTTACTGGGCTTTCTTGGCTAACTCCGAGCTAAATATTACTGAAAATAGCATAGTACTATAGTTATTTCAAAGCACTGTCTGTATTTGTTCTGTGCACTGGGTGGGCAGGAAGCTTCATTTCATAAATCACTTTCAACGAGACAGTAGGCTATAAAAAGGGAGGGTTTTTTTCCCTTTAGTGTTTTTCAGTTCTGAAAGTTCTGAAGTGACACAGCCTACATATACTGGGAAGAGTTCAACAAAATATGTTTCTCACTGCTCTGTGGACTTTCTCTTGCACACGAGAGACCCGGGGAGAGGCCGGACAGGCACCCCAATGCTCCTAGGGTCGCCTGCGTCACCCTGCTCAGACCGGGTTAAAGTATTTGTCAGCAAAACTGCTAAAGCCTATTCTCATTCCCAGCCCCATACAAAGCCCTCTGCAAGCAGTTTCACAGAGGCTGCCAGCCCAGGGAACCTCTCCGGTGGAATAATTGCCTAGAAAAGAAAATGGGGTAGCTTTCAGGGAGTCTCCTGGTACCCTTTTGGGCAGAGCTGGGCAGGGCTGTGCTGCAGGACAGAACAGTAAGAGAAGGGGTGTGAGGAAGAGGGGAGGAGTAAGCACGTAGGAGAGACTACTTAAGTCAGTGATTCTGCTTGGAAGATACTCGCTAAAACTTCGTTAAATTGAGCTCAAGAAAGACCCAACTGCAGATGAGGTTGCTCCCTGTGGTAGATGCTAGGAACAACAGGACAGGAGAGCTACAGAGTCCCCTTGTCCTCAGCAAGGGAAAGGCTGCTGTCTGCTTCCACTCACTGAATCACGACTTCTCCCACTTACATGCCAAAAAATGGGGTCCTCCAAACCAGCAGCTACAACGTGCCCTGCAATTCTGGCAACTAGTTGGATCTGGGCTTCTAAAATACTACAAAGGAACAAATGTCACGTGTGAGGGGGTTGGAACAAGATGATCTTTAAGGTCCCTTCAACTCTAACGATTCTATGAGAGAATAGACTGTTCCTGTTTTGTTAAAAAAAGGTGTCTGAAGGGCTCCAGGAAAAATAGCAGCAAACATGTAATGATTTGTTTTAAAAGCAGAAGTTGCATTCTTTTTATGCTACAAACCCAGCCTATGAAAGTGTAAAATATGGTTGCTTAAAATAGTTGAGAACTGTCCTTCAGCAGGAACCAACCTGATGATCTGAATACATATGCAGAATATCATTATACTACCCATATATGAGAAGTAAAATTAATTAATATTCATATCTGAGGCAGGCTCTGTCCAATTTACTTTATGAATTACACAAAAACCTCTGCAAGGTTGAAAGGTGTCTTTAAATCCAAATATCAATTTTTAGCACAGATTTAGATGGGAATTTTGGCACCGGTAAGCAAGACAATCCAAAATACTGTCTATGGAAAAGCAGGTCTCTTTTTCCACTTGGGAACACCGAATTTGCAGGAACCATTTCTATATCCCATTTTATGGGCATCAGAACAGAAGCAGTAGCCAAACATTTAACCTAAATTCTTTATAGTTGTGCTGATGTAAGTATATGTTCTGCTTCTGCCACTTCACGCTACTCCAGCATGTAACAGAACTTGCAGAGGCTTTTTGATGGTGGAGCTGATGGCAGACTGTGGCCCTTCAAGTTTAGATTAGTACTCCACATTACACATCAAAGGAATAATTCTTAAAAAAAAAAACAGAACTCCAACCAATACTAGTAACTCCAAAGCTTTTCTTAATGCACGGTGGTACTCCCTGACCTGAGCAGGTATTTCCGTGGTTCTCCACTGTGGTTCAGGTTTCACCCTGTTGCATTAATTGATATGCTCTTAGAAGAAAACATCAAATGCTGGGAAGGTCCCTCTTAGAGGAGGATTAAATCTTTTAATTTTCCATGTAATTATTAAGATGAATCATTAAGCTAAGGCTCCCAGCTGTGCTCTGTTAGGCAGCAGTCTCCAATGTTCAACATTCTCTACCTGCTTTTAGCTCAGTAAGTTTGTCATTGGATTTCCATGAATTTGCTGAGTGGTGGAGTTTGCTTTTAAATTCTCTTGCAATCATGCAAACCACACAATAAAGCCTAACTATTGTAATTCGATTTACAGAAAATGAGCTATCTGGAAAATAGGTCTAGTAGTATTATATTGGCTAAGTTCATTGTGGCTCATTTTGTATCACTTTGATCGGAAATAAAATCAAATCTTTGAAAATTAAAGCCAGAAAAACTTTGCCCCAACCAAGACTCTGAAATGTAAAAGTATTGGTTCAAGCTGAGTGATAAATGGCAGAAGTTCTCAGTTTTCCACAATGGTGTAAACAGGAGTAGTGTTGCTACTGTTACATATTTAAAGCTGAAATTTGCTATATCTATTTATCACACTTAAAAAAATAAGGGGTCTGCATGTCATACAACTATATCTCAGCTCTACTATTTTTTAGACATGGATTTCAGGCCCTCCTCAAAGGAATAGAGGCAAGACTGTAGATAAATAATAAGTAAGTGTATGCCATAATCTTGATGTGTGGGGTATAGCTATTTTTTCACTACTCTCCCCAAATCTCCCCAACGTGCTAGAGCAGTGGATTTACAGCCTGAATTCCACACATCTGTAATGTCAGACATTCGTTGTACCCCCCAAAGTTGTCTCAATATTTCAAGACGAGGACATACTACACAACATTCTCTTTGAACTCAGGTTGGCTGTAACCCTTCTCTTAAAACCACCAGAAAAATGTTGCAGTCTGGAAAACCTACATGTTTGATCTCTGATGAGTTACATGGGATTTCATCAGAATTAGCGTGAACAGCAGAAACCCTACTAAAGACCTTTAAAACAGTACTGGTGAAAGTTCTTTGCTGAGAGGGTCTCGCAAGACCCACCGATCCCAGCTGGGGTTTCTCAGATGTTCTCAAGCAGCAGCTTTTCCTGGCCAAACTACCTGCATTTTAAAAGATAAAAAAATAAATCAAAGAGCTGATGCTAAGGGAGCTGCAAATCACCTCCTGTCCCTGGCTCACCAGCAGCACTAGGACCTGTAATATGTTTTTTTTAGTAAAAGAGCCTCTAGGCCAGGCCGTTTTTGAGAGCTACTGCAGCTCAGGAAAACGGAGAAAGATGCTGTTAGGGTGTAGTCCAGACACTTCCTGGAGACACCGACTGCGGCTGGAAGACTGCACCCAGATACAAACCAAGCCTGTGAAGACACTTGGCAACTGGAAACTAGGCCAAATTCTTGCAAAATACTAGTCTGCGAGGTACAGCTGGTGACCCCAATGGAAGGATTCCATGGGATCATAGGGTAAGGTGCAGGGAGAGACCAGCTCTGAACACTGAAGTGTGGGCACAGGGTGGGCAAGTTTCCTCCCAGGAAATGGATATGAGTCCCTCAACAGGGTAAAGCACTTTCTGATAGGAAAGAAAGGTCATGAGAATTACAGCTTTTCTCACACCACCTTCTGTTTTATGAGGAACTCTATAATGATGCCACTGAAGCAATTTAAGAGGAGAAGTTCCTGGGTGGCTTCAAGGAGAAACACCACCTCTCCCCTGCAGGCTCCAAAGGAATTGTGTCTACAAGCTGTGCCCTGAGCTCCCCTCTGGCTCAGCTGGGTAGAAAAAGCCAAGTAATGTGAACACACAGGCAAAGGACATGCCACGTGTACCTTGTTTAGGTGAGATCAATTAGATGAGGCAGGCAGAAAGGTAACGTGGCTGACTGGAGTGCCTTGGTCATTTTACATCTATATTTTACAGCTAGTTTTTCCAGAACCTTAGAGTTTTTGGAACTCTTTGTATGCTTGCTATCATTTTCCCATAGAAAGTGCTCAAGACATAAAGAGGTAAGAGAAAGGGCCTCAATCCATCTACATTAATTCATTCTGCAAATGCAGGACTGGTCTATAAATCTGCACCTTTCGAGTCCATTGCCCATTTTCCTTGTTTCAGAACCTGCTGAGCCAGCATCCTGCCCATCATTTCAGGCATCTCAGACTATGCAGAAAACTTCCATTTTAATTTTAACCCAGTGGAAGTTACCGAGTAGCTGAACACAACTAATGAAATAATACCTCTCTCCTAAAAAGATGACACCCCCCAGGCATCTCTAATCACCCACACCTTTCCTAACAAGTTGATCCCAGTTCAAGATACCTATTTACACATCAACATGTCTCTGCTGAAAATAAACTTAAGCTAAACAAGCCTTTCAAAACCACCTCTGGGACTTGGGGCTTACTTCTAACTAATTTCTAGTGGCACTTAGGAGCAAAATCCTTCAGACAATACCTTAAGAAAAAAAATCTCCACCTTAACAAGTGTTTGCCCTCTTTTTTCTATTTTTACTGAAGAGAATGACCAACAAGTTTTAATGTGTTTCAGAACTCAGCTTGGTCACGCCGTTCCTTTTCTGATGAGCTACAGAGGATCACCATTTCTTCCTTCTGCAGCGTGGCAGTATTTTAAGAAGAGGGAAGTGCTCATTAGAACGAGCAGATGACAACCTAGCTGCCTGCTTACATTTTCTCACAATACAAAACAAGCCAGTAGCAACCTATCTGTTGTATTTCCTGCTAAAACTCACAGAGCCATTTGGGAAAGAGTTAAAGCCAACTTTAAAGTCGCCAGTACTCTGGGAAGGTGCTGGTTCTGCTCTGGGCTACAACAGCTTATGAAGGAGGATGAGAGAGACCAGAGCAGAAAAGAAAAGAAAAGGAGAGGGAGGTGATGGAGAGATGGAAGGGCTGCCAGGCAACACGCTCTGTAAACTCTTTCCTTCTGCAACTCCCTGGAAGGTATAATCAGTCATCTGCTGCTCGGGTTTGTGTGTATGGTGTGTGTGTGTTTTTTTTTAACCTCCATTGCAATCCCCAAAGACTACCCTCCTGGTTTTACTTTTTTGGTGGTGAATAGTGTATGTTTGTGTAAGGGGTGTCAGGGGACTGAAATTGTGATACCAACTAGCAATTTGGGTGTGTGGGTGAAAATTAACTGTTGTAGTTGGTTATTTTATGGGCCCAAAATATGGCTGTTAAAAACCCCAACATTCACCATATGAGCTTTCTGTATCCAGACCATAAAATGTCTGGGATACATAGACGGGATCCAAGCCGACTTCCTGCCATGAAATTGTGCTTCACTAATGATCACTCCAGCCTGTTTTCTAAACTTGGAGACCTCTTGTTTTCCCCAGAGGATATTATATTGTTTGTCTTTGGGAAAAAGTGTTTGTGTGCTACAATTATGAAGTTTATAGAACTTAAAAATTCACCTGAAATGGGACTGCTACATTACACAGAGTTCAGCTTGGGTACAAAAAGAAAAAAAATTACATTTGAAAGCTGAAAGAAAGTAAAAAGGTGAGGGATCATTTAAAAAACTAGTTGTCCATCAAAAACTATATTTAAAGTCAATGCTGGAAGTACTTTTCTAGGTGGGGGTTCTCCTACCCCCCATTGCCCCCAATCTTTTTCTCAAGAACTAGCACTCCCAAACACAGCTTTTCCAATCACATTTTAAAATAGAATATATGCTACTTTTTTTTTTTTTTTTTTAATCAGGACAGGCTTTGATACTTCTCAGAACAGTTTATGACTGTTGGTAGAGAGGCTTCTGAAACTCTATCTCCACTATCTGATGCCTTGCAACATAAATATCTGAGTTTGAAGTACACTATATGTAAAAAGACTTTATCCAAAAAACCCTCCCAGCATCAAACTGAGAAGCAACAGAAAGAACATGCATTTAAAAAGTTGACTGAGAAAGGGATTTTAATGTTTTTTCATCACCCCACCGAGGACTAGGGTCTCTGAGGTGCCTTTGGAGAAAAGTAATTTTAAGGTGCATATACCTGGATCCCTGCGGAAGCTTAATAAATGTGGATGTGAGAGAGGCCAGATTTGCCTCATCGTGAGGCAAACACACAGGCACCTCAAAGGTCTTGTTACCTGTGCTTTAGGTTCTACCTGAAAGCTAACCAGTCTCTTAATCCTTTTGATGAATCAATGTTTCTCTAGAAGGAGAAGCAAATATGACTCATATTTGGACTTCAGCTCAGCGAGGGTTTTAAGGATCAAAGCTTGGAGCTGTTTTATTTCTTTGGAACGGAAAGGCAGTGTGATCAGTGTCACGCACGTCTGTGACACACCGAGGACCGCGACGCAGGGCAGTACGCACCGGTGACAGCAGCCAGGGTGTGAACTCTGAAGAGAGTTCCCTGCTTCCCAGGGCACAGACACTTGAGGAATAAAACTGTTTACCAGCAACATACAATTCAGAAGCAGTTTAGATGGGATTTTTAATTTGGTCACTCCCTCTACTGGAGGATTTTTGCGTAGGTCTTACCCAGACGGTGATCACATTACCAATTAATTAATTAATCCTCAGAGTGTTTTGGTTTTTTTTTTTTTAATAATTTGTTTTTAAAAGACAAACTAAAGTGCGTTTAAATTTTTTTTTTTGGTAGTGTCCAGAATGCAAGCTGTACAGGGCTGGCAGAGCTGTACCCACAATGAAACTACAGCGTAATTGCCTAATCTTTCAATACAGTTGCACAGCGAGGCAGTGAAAGATGGTCCATGCGAGTTAAGGTAAGACTGAGGGCATGATTTCTCTACAAGAGTCTTTAAAACGACACCTTATTTTTAGCTTCCCAGCATCTGCTCCAGGGCCACACACTGCCAGGATGCTAATCCAGTTTACTAATGGGATTTTTAAAGCTAACCCACTTCCTTTTAAGTATTGTTTCATAAGACCCTGAAAACTGAGAAAAAGGCATTGCAGGATATATCCCAGTAGGTTTTAGCTTAAGGAGCAGAGGTGACAGGATCAGATGAATTTCAGTAACCCATTCAATTTTCATTGCATAAACCCAGCAGATTAAAAGTACTCCTTTGAAGATTTTACAGTGCACGCGTAATATTTAGTTTGGAGATGGCTCTGTGTAAATGGTAAACGCCTAGACAAAGGGCAAGAAAATGTAATTCTAGCATATTTTGCTGAGGAAGATTAATAAAATGCAGCAAACACAAAAAGCTCAGTGAATAGTTAAGGTGTACCTCAGTAAATATACGTATTTCCTAGCTTCACTAAATGTCATCTCAGAAGCAGCACGAGACTGATGCAGAATTTTTTTTTTCTGCCTTAATTTGCTATTAAAATGGGAAGTATGGGGTAATTAATGAAAAGTTTTGATGGGAAATTATTTCTTTCCATTCATTCAATAGCAAATATCAAAATAGCAAAACTAATCAATTGAAACACAACATTTCTGCTGTCATGATGTATTTGAATTGTTGTTTCTTTGGTGGCTCTCCCTACAGCACCAACCATGCTCAGAAATTGCACATCTCAAGCACCACAAGCTTTTCTTAGCTGGGTTTGGTTAAGCAAGGACTGTGTTTAAGCCAGGGGCCACCCTCTGTTCAACACGAGCATGCATTCCAAACTCTCTTGTTCTCAGATCACCCGTGGAAATATTCATCTCTCCTATCTAGCTTTTGTTCTGAGCTGCCCATCACAGTTGTTAGAAGATGGAGCAGTTTTCAAGTGAAAGTCTCCTTGTTTTTCCTCTGCCTCTCTCCATTTCTTCTAGACCACCACTCATTCTTTGATCTGATAGCATCGTTACCTGGGAGGGGTTTTACCAAAAGCCTTTGCCATCTGATCAGACAGAACATGCTTGGGCTCTAACTTCTAGAAATGAGCTCTGGGTGTGAAGAGTCTTTCTCTTGAAGACACCCTGGGATCAATGACTCAGCTCAGTCCCATCCTGAATTTAGCATCATTTTGGAATGCCACCCTCTTGGAGGGATGGCAGCTTGCATGAAACCAGCTCTTTATGTGCAAGGATGTTAAATTTAACGCAGACAGTCTGAAGGTTGACATTAGCAATAATTCAAGTAACAAACCTAAGGCTTTGTTGTTCATTAACATCAGGGGTCACTACAGAAATTTGTAATCTGTGAAGCTTATGCTGTGTGCTTCTATCTTGCCTAGTCAAAGGACACTACTTAGAGGTTCACAGAAGAAATAAGGGACTCTCATTCTCACATTTCTGTGTAATGAAGTATGTAACCAGTTGTGGAAAATTTAGGAAGAAAAGGTAAATCTGTGCCTGATTATATTCCCATTAGCTTTGGCTGAGAAAAATCACAGAAATTAGGAGTACAGGATAAGCATTTATAATCAACTAAGCAAGAACTATCAGACATCTTTAGTTAAAATGCAAACAAAGGTGAATATCGAGGTGTTTGGAATATCATGAGGGATGGCTGGGGAAGAGAACGACTGAAAATGTTGAAAACCAGGGAACACTAGGGCAGCACTGCTAGGATGATGTCTAGCAAAAGAGGTGATGGCATTTTAAAGAGCTGATGTTTTTGATTGTAGCATTCAATAACCCAAAAGTTGTGATACGTTCTGAGAAAAACCGGAACTCAATTTTTCTTGAGAGCCATGGGAAACTGGCTGCCTAGCATGTTCTCCCTGAAGATGTTTGCTCATATGCAGTTACAAGAGTAGGTGGTTAAAGGCGATTGAACAGCATAAGATTTTTCCAATTACCCCATGGTTGCAGCAACATCCTAGCCGAATAACCTGCCAGTGAATCAGCATGAAAAATCCCAAGGCCAAGTCCAGGCCTGCTGTGCAGGTGGAGCCCTGCTGTGTGCTGACATCAAGCAGGAATCTGGCTGCTTAACAGGCTGGTTTGTTGCATATTTAGTGGCTGCAAAACATATACAAGTTTTGTGTTACAACATTTGAAAACACCTCCTGTGCTACTTCATACTGTCTGCTGCAGCTTTAACAAAAGCTCTAAGAACAGAAGAAAAGCTCTCAGTAAAACATGACATGAGGTACAGCAGCATCAGAGCACCTCAAAACGATGTGCTAAGTCAGAAAGATAAATAGCAGAACCCCAGGTAGTCATCAGTCAAGTTGACTAAGGTAATCTACAGAAGTGTCTTTTGAAGTCTCCAAATTTCTCTCAGAAGTCAAAAGTTGATTTCTCTGCCATCAATGGTATAAATTGCTGCATGCTGTTTCACTCTCTGGGTTGAAGAACATTGACTGAGAGCATTTGGTGTCTTCAGAGTCCCCCCCTTCCTATTCCTGAAATCATGGTGTTCTTACATAGAAAGTCGAGCAGAAACCCATGGGCTTTGCCACATAAACAAGAGGTCAAGTGAAAATTTTCAAGGTTCCCTCAGCTTTTATGATCTAGCTGTACCTGTTGCTAACAAAAATAAACCCTCAAATATAATGAAAATATAATTTCCTAAGATGTTTCCACCTCCTGGTTATCCACATACTTGCTACAGTACCCTCACTCCCCCCAGGCTCACAGCATTCGAATCAGATCTGGACGTGAAGCTGAGCTAACACACAACCAACATTGCCAATCACACACAGCCTTTCAACCTCCACAAAGCCACAGAATAAAGATGTTTCAGGTTTGGGGTTGTTTTTCTTTCTCCCCAAATTGTTGAGAATCTCAAACTGAATAAAAAAAAAAGCAAAGAGTTGGGAACTATCAGGCCTAAATTTTTCTGGAAATTCTAGTAAAATGAATTATGCAGAATTCCTCCCCCCTGTTGAAATGAACTCCCGAAGCTGCTGTGGATTTTCAGATGTACTTCCTCAATTATAAGAGTTTTCAGGCTCCCTCATCTGTTCCAAGCTACATCCTGTAATTTCAAGTGCCGGTTGCTGCACTCTCAATCTGGTCAGCACAACTTACATGTACTTATCAGTGACTCATGCACATATTTGAAGATCTTAAGAATGAATCACATCTACATGTTTGCTGAATTCCTTCTGCTGCCTGTGAAGGAAGGCTCACACTGACGGACTGTAGAACAGAGCTCAAGACAAGAGAGACTTTGATGTTCGGGGAGTTTGTACAAGTGTGCGCTCTCTGAAGAGAAGATTTAAATCAGTTTATTAAATCACGCTGACTTTGTTGTCAGGCTCAGGCAGTGACACCTCAACAAAACGCATCCTAAGATTTTGAGGCACTAACTGAACAGGAGGTATAATTAAACTGTTTGGTTTTGAACCTGGCATTTAAAATATGTTGTTGCTGCTGTTAGAATAGCTCTCTGTCAAATCAGATCAGAGGAGGAAGTGTCACTCAGCACAACAGGCCACAGTCTGCGCATATAAATTGTCTCAAATCTTCCCTTTCAAATGTCAGCTGACAAATCAAAATGAAAATAGGCTATGCAGCATAAATACCAGTTATACATTAAAGACTTAGCACAGGGCTCCTGTCTACTAGCGTCTGAGAGCTCCAAATGTAGAGAAACCACACAGAGTTAATGATAATTGAGATCATATGGTCTTTATCAAAGCTTCCTCAAGAAAAGCAGCTTAAGGGAAAATCCATAAATGTGTGTCTTGACCACAGTCTACCGATCTTCTTCCGCATTGGAGCCTTTAACTAATTTGTTGGTTTAATTACTGAGGCACAGGAAAGTTTGCAAGAGTGATAATTGCACATTCTTTGATTGCTGATCATTACATCAAATGGTCTTTATGAATTAAAAATAAACCCGGAGTGTAATATGTGAACCTGGGAAATCAGTCTCTGCCTAAATTTGGAATTACAAGCCTAGTACTCCTGGCTGACAGCACAAAGTAAAAAAACCAAAACAACAACAAAGTCCCCAAGTTCTGAAACTGCTGTGACAGACACTTAACTGAAGCCTACAAAAATCTGGGATTCAAAGTGGGTCAAGGAAGATCAATGAGTCTGTGGGATCTCATTTGAGAGAGGCTTGTTAGGTAACTCCTAATGTGCTACATACTCGTTTCTTTAATTGGAGGGGGCAGTATAGCCTACTGCGTCGCTCTGAACTAGCGCCGGAGGAATTAGCTGAAGGTCAAACGGAAGAGAGAGGCAGGGGGAGGAGGAAGTAGTCATTGAAGAGACAAGAGATGATGGGGAAAGCGCTTGGAGGAGTCTGTGTGTCTGGCAAGATGCAACGGGCCAAGCTATAAACAGGAGGCAAGACACTTACTGGCACAACCTCTTTCCTCACTTCCCTCCCAGCCTAAAGCCATGCCATTGCTGACTGTCCCCAGCAGCTGCTGAAGCAACAGAGCACAGCAGTGGCTAATTAACTGCAGTATCTACCCCAGTGTAAGGGCAGAAATATTGGCCATTGATACACTCACACGGGAGTCAAGCATGTATCTGCTGAAACACCTTCATTTTCCAGAGATTAATTGAAATGTCAGCAGAAACATGTCATCTGTAGTTGAATGGCCTACACTCTGTTCTGGATCAGTGTACAGGAGTCTTCTCTCTCCTTTCTACTGTTTATAAAATGGAGTATCTTATAAAGGTTTGCATCATTCTGCAATAAAACTCGGTCGGATCTTACCTATGGAACAGGCCAGGCTTTCAGTCATCAGCACAGCTTTTGTCATCCAAGAAATAAACTAAACATAGCTTGAAAGATAAATTCAGGGAAAATGTTCTAAGCAAAATTACAAAACGAAAAACCTTTTTTTTTTTTCCTAATAGCCCATCAAGAAGTTAAGGGGGTGACCAGTGGTCCTGGATGACACTATGGACTGAAGGATTCAGGAGTAGAACCTGAAACACATATGGGAAAGAGGGACTGGGTGTGCATAAATTGGGCCTTGTGTCACAGACCACTCAAAGTGCAAAAACCTCAAAGGCTAAAACTGATTGCAATAAAAACCAGGGGTGAAAGAAAAATTTGGGCAGTAACATTCCAAATGGAAGGATCTGAGGCACAGTGGTAAGATAGCCCAAGAGACGGCGAGAGGAAAAACGGCAGCATTTACAATGCTGTAGGATGACACAATAAACTGCAATTGAAGGAAGAGACACCAAGAGTCTGATGATCAACAGTTCATCAAAGTAAAAATAATGAATCCAGAGCGGGACAGATAAAGGAAGGGGTTTGAATAGGGAGAACCCACATGACTGAAGCCGTGTGACGCGGGACTGAATCAGGTACGTGGAGAGACGGGGTGAGTCAGGTACTGATGGTAGCTTATAAAAGCACTGTTTTTCTTTCAGATCCTGAACATCCACCCTGTCTGACTGGGAGCAAAGTGTTTGGCTAACAGGAAATCTGGCATGTTCTTGCCCCACTTTTCTAGCAACTCTTATTTATTTCTTGCATTTCAAAGAATTCTCTTGCAGCTTAAACTGACCCAGTATTTTTCAGCAGTTCTGGTAACCATTGTTTACTAGTGTTACCTTACACCTGAAAAAAGTTCTTTATAACCTCCCCAAGCCATATCTTTTAAATTAGCACAATCTTCAGACTGTGTAGTCAGAATAAATCTACTCTTCAGAATTTCTCCTCGGATCACCATGCACCACGCAGCCCCCTCTGAAGAAGCTATTCTGACATGCATTAGTAAATTTGAGATGGAAAAGCTATAAAGGGAGAGAGAACGTAGAGTTCCTTACGCAGCACACCAAAATTTGATTTGCAACACCTAGTTAAGCAAAAGCTTCAAAAGAACAGCAACAGCATTACAGCTGAAACCCCATACTGTTTGGAATTTTTTTCCCCTATAAATAAGGAAGATGAAATATATAAGCAAAAAAATAGGTTTGCTACTTGAACTTTTTTGATAGGTGCTTTAAGAGCAATTTCAGTTTTCAAAAAGAACATACATTTATAATTAATATATCACCACTTTTTAATAAGGATTTTTTTTTGGTGTAACGTACCTTAATACAGCCACAGTATATCTTTATAACGCACACCATTTGCCAAAACAGACATTACAATCATAAGGAAAGTATCTTAAAGAGTTTGTGCAGTATTTTTGGAGCTGTATTGTAAAATGCAAAGCCACAAGAGTAGGTCATTATAATTCAAATTTAAAGGCAAGAAAATTCAATATTAAGTACTTTCTTCTGCCAGTGTTCGAAGACTGATACATTTATATTCTGCTGCATAAAAGAATAGACAGTATTTCAGCTAATGGGTTTTTAAAGCATGCACCAACCTTAAAACTCTTATAGACAGACCAGCTTTTTGCTTGTGATCCATTCCACCCTGCAGTGCCATCACTCATGGGCAAAAGGCATCAGCAGACCAAGCCCAGACCTGAAGATCTTGATCAGAACTTGGACACCAAGTTACAAAGGGAAAAAAGTATTTCTACTGGCACGGAACAGTTGGTCTGCAGTCATCCTTATTTCATATAATTCTGTTCTATCCTTCTGAGTGTTCTTTCAGGCTGACAAGTCCTCCTGTCTAGTCATTGCTTATACAGAAATCATGCAACACCCATCAACCATCCCATCAATCTTCTCTGGGCTTTTTCCAGTTGCCCATATCCTTTTGGGAACGAGGGGATCAGAAACACACAGACTGCTCTACACTGACCTAAAGCAGATTCATTGTGGTAAGATCAACCCCAATCCTGACATTTGATTTCCTCCTTCGACTGCTATTGCATTCACCCAGTGTTTTTATGGCACTATTAGTTATAACCAAGGTGGAAAGAATCAGCGTATAGCTTCAAGTGTAGAGGAGAGGATTTCTCCCACCCTCTGCTGTACCACCACTTTTGTTGGTTATTATGTCATCTCAATGTCTGTTTGCAGACCATCATAGTTGACCCTCAACCCTATTCCCCTGAAAAGCTTGTTATCATCAACAAACTTCATCACCTATGGTTCTCCCACTCATTTCTCAATATATTGAACATGTACAAATCCTTGCACAACTTGCTGGTGATCTCTCTCCTTTCTGAAGACTGGTTACTTACTCCTGCTCACTTTTTCCTGTCTTTTAGCTCATTACTTACTATGTAAACACCTTCCCTCTCATGCCACAGTGCCTTTAATTGCCAAACACTTCTTAAAGATCTGTATTAACTGGGAGTCAGTACACACAGAGCAATGGGGTTCCCTCAAATAACACCCCATATGTGATGTTTATCAAAGAATCAGCTAAGTCTGGTCTAAGGACAATCCTTCCTTATCTGCCCAGTTCTTAAGTCAGGCTTTCCAGTCCCCATAGCGCTGCTTTCCCTGTTCCCAAGACTAGATGCCCTTTTGTCATGTCTTTGGAGTTGGCAGAAAGACAAAGCTACTTTTAAATGGCCGTTTTGTAAGAAAATGTAGTTCCCCTTTTGAAACAGAGTGCAACAACAACAGATCTGGGGATATATGCTGCATGTACAAGAAAAATGAATTAACCTAAATTATCCTTGCTGCTGAGCAGCTTGGTAGCACCACAATAGCATTTAAAGTTTCTAATAGTGGAAAGGCTTCAAAATGTTTTTGAGCAATTCCATTCCTCTCCTCACTCTCCTGCCGTTTGCAGGTTCCCAATAGGATGGAGTCTTTTTCATGCTGGCCCCAGGACCCAGGCAATTACAAAAGTGTAAGTATTATCTTTTCCTTTTCCTTCCTTTCTATTTAAAGGCTCCATCTTTCTTCTTCCTTTATCCTCCCTTCCCTCCTCCCCGCTGGCAATTTGTTAAAGATCCTGGTTAGACCTTTGTTGTTTTACTGTGGAACAGCCTATCAATACCATCTGTTGATAACAGGACACAGGGGCTGGAAGTATTTTGTTTTGGTATTTTTGATGTTCAAGTTGAGCCTCATCTGCTCCTGACAAACAAAGATCTGGATGTTGGCTTCACATCTTGTCTGTACACAGCCCCATTTAAAGATTAATTGCATAAATATCAGCTGTATGTCATATAAGTGGTTAGATGGTTAAAACAAGAAGTCTGAAATTTTCCAGGCTATTCTAACCCAGGCTATGGGTCTATGTTTCTGTTCAGCAACGTGGAGACACCAGTGCTCAGTGTGACAGGTATGGAAAGGCATTTGAATTGGTACTTTGCAAAACAGAGTCTGGTTTGGGAAATTCAGAATTAGCCATGGTGGAATCCCATTCTGCGTGGACCTCCACAGTTCACATTAAATGATGTCTCTGTCTCTGATAGGAGTACCTAAGATGGAAGTTTTTGAAGTGGTGGGTTATAGCTCCATTAGCAAGTAGTACAGTCCAGTAGAAGCAGATTTGTGGAGCACAGTAATTAAAGTGCTGAGGACCCAAAGACTTCATTCCATGTG
>JAOXNG010000002.1:1189981-1203714 GCA_028566535.1 Scolopax minor
AAGAGGGGACCTGCCCAGGAACCTTCGCTGGCGTCTCAGAGACCACCTACACACAGACTTACTTTCCGCATCCACTTTCTGTATCCACTTGGGACTTGCTAGAAATTGGCATTTCCTCTGCAGGGGGGGTGTGTTAAATTCTTTTTGCTATCTATGATTATTTTGCCACAGACTTTGTGATTTTGATCGTATTGGAATTTTGTGTTGTTGCTTTAATTCATTTTCTTGGAGCCATTCCTATGCATGACAGGCATTTATGTCTATCAAATTCTCTATTTTCCTATTTTGTGCTAGAAAATTAAAATGGTTTAGACAAAATTACGGAACAGTAATTTAAGTCTTAGCATTATTATAAGGGACAAACCTGTTTTTTTTTTTTCTTTTTTTCAATAAGGAAAGGGTAAATGCTTAGAATTACGTTGAGGTTAGCCTGGTACACAGACAGTAGTCTAGGGAAATTCTTTAATTACAATTAAGCAAATAATAAAGAAGAGAGTAGAAGTCCTTTTAATTCTTTAATATCACCATCTATAAGGTTTTCTGTTAATACTGGAACTGGAATTAATATTGGACATAGAATTAATACTGGACACATAGAATAGATTATCAGTATTAAATTAGTGGTGTTGCCCATATAATAAAAAACTAATGAACAACTGAAATGAAGATTTATCATCAAAAGATGATCTGTGACTTTTCAAAGCCCACCTGACACTGTATCTTGTTTCCGTGTTGCCTACAACAACCTTCAGATGAAGAACTTGTGTTACACAGAGGGTAAGTAAGGCTATTAATCTTAATTGCTCTTGAGCAGACACTATATTGCAGATTAAAAGTGTAATATAAGTAATTCTCATTCAATTTGGAATTGAACTTTCTTAAAAATAGCACCACGCTGTGTTTTGAAAGATGCTTGTAATTCTCTTATAGTTTCTTGTGGCCATGATTAGAAGAAAAAAAAGCCCCCAAAAGACAAACCCATCCATTCACTCAATACAGCACAAGGATCTATTCTGACAAAAAGGCAAAGGTCAAAACAACATCATTTGTTTCCGGGAAGGGATTAAAGCTCTCCAGTGAGGGAGGAATTGCTTCTGGGAAAACGTTATCAGCCAGACTTCACTGCAGTCAGTCAGAGAGAAACCTTCAATGCAAAATGGGAAGCAAGGACATAGTGCCTGAGATGGTGCAGGACAATATGACAGCTAGTATACACTGCTAATACTTAATGTGAAAGATAAAACAAGAATGAATTTACATGTGCAAAATATGCCAGCCTTTCACAGGTCTGCACTGCTAACACAGGTTAAAGGAACCGTGATTTACCTACAGCAACAATTTTCCCAATTACTGGCATCCCAGCAGGCGTTCACTATTTCATCCTTTATATCTGTCTTCATATTAAAAGGAAAAGCATTATAAACCCCACATACTACAGAAAAGGCAACTGCTTATCAATTTGCCCTTACTCTTAAAATTGAGGTTTCCTGCAGCTCATAGCTGGAACTGAGGAGAAAGAATCCAGAAGGGAGGTGAGTAACGAAGTGCTACTGCTCAGCATCAGGTTTGCAGAGAAGCATTCTCCACTGATGCAATGCTCAGAACTCAGGACCCAGTCTTGATGATGAAAAGATAAGAGATATATCCAGGATCACTTCGGACCCTAATTAACCAAATCAGACAACCTGAAGAGGGGGCAATAAGTTTACATATGCTCAACTTCTTACTATCTAATAAATACTCTGTAGTCCTTCAGAACTGCAGCCAGACATCTCAATGGGACAGAACTTCCCTGGGGTAGGTTGAAACACAGGCTATTGTTACAGTTTCTTTCCTGGTCTAATAGAAGGATATTTTTTTTTTTTAAACAAAGTCCATTCAAAAAAAAACCATTAAGAGAACAAAGGTTACATTAATTCCAGACAAAATAAAACTAGGTTTCATAAACCTTCCAACTCAATAAAGGTCTCCAGAATGAGAAAGTAGGTGGTTTTTGTTAGCAAAGAGCTGATTACCGTGACACACACCCCAGATGAACTGATGGGGTTCTGGAACTGATGAAGCAAAAATGAGATCCTCTGCGATGCCCATTCTTTCTGCTTAAGGAAGGTCACAAATAATTGTAGGCGAGTAAAACCTTTGGAGTCTCAGCTGTGAATTACTAAACACCTCCATCTTTGCTGTGTGAGATCTTAGTTGTCTAATATTTTACTAGGAATGCAACAAACTTCACAAAAGCATCCATTACAGGTCCACAGGCTCGAAAGCGGAGTAATTCCTGATGCTCATCCCTGCTCGCTTCCCACTGCCCCACTCCCTCCACGCCTGGACCAGTGCAGACACCCAAAAGCAAGCAGACGTGTAAGCCAGCTTCCAGTTCCACTCTTAAACCCAAACAGTTTCCCTACCTAACAGCTACTGAACCTCGACAATTTGCTGCTGGTGCCGGAGTCCTGGCCACTCCTGGAGAACTCAGCATCATCGGCGGGTGTTCTACACACATCTCATCAAGGATACAGCAAAGATGGATAATCATTCCCCATTTCTCTCCCGTACGTGTCTCGGAATTACAGTCTAGCTCAACAAGACTTTTAAGCAAAGAAAAATTCTCATGTATGAGCAGAACTTGTGCGATGGAGTTTGGCTCTGGGACAAAGAAAGAGAAACCACCTTCAGCAGCTTCTGAGTGAAACACCCACACACGACCTGACAGCACACTTAACAGAAAAGGTAAGAGAGAAAAGCCGAGCACCACGGAAATGCTGAATAGCTCTAGAGGATCTGCTAAATAATTAATTACCTTTTTGCTCAAGATTACACCTTCCAATACTGAACCGGGGGTTCAGTTTTATTTCGTTATGTCATATCTACCTTTCCCAATATGTTTTTAACAACTCTCATATTAAACACAAGTATTTTGAATTTTGGCAAAAGACTGAAACAAAACTTGCTGGTTGGACGAAATTACCATTCATTTAAATGGCAAAACTGCTTTTACTTACCATTTTTTTCAAAGGACAAGCTAATTTACTATAATTGGCATATTCAATGTAAAGGTCTGATTTAGATGACTGTGAGCAAAAAAGCCAGTAAGTAAATCCGTATTAGAGGGATTTTTATAAGTATTGGAAAAATCTTCACTTGATGACACTAATCAGAGTGATTTTATTACAATTTAAGATAAGCAAGATGTTTCAGCTGTAAAGCTCGTGGCAAATTAGCATGAAAGATAAAGAGAGATACCAACAACATGCACATGCAAAATTAAAAAACAAACAAGCAAACGCTTTGTACAGTGAAGAAATATGTTACAAAATCAAAACTTTTAACATGCAGTTACAATATATATAAAAAAAAATAAATAAATGCAATGGAAGGCAGAACACAGGTAACAGGAGGAAAGACAGCCAGGTTTACTGACAAATCAAGCCAAAAAAAAAAATATCTTTCTTCTGGCTTGAGATGCGAAGACGAGCTGGAGGAAGGGATGTTGGGTGGCAGAGCTGCCTCGTCTCCCGAGGAACACCGAGCCCCTTCGGTGGTGACCCCGGCTCCCGGCCCCTTCCCACCAGTGCCCGCTGGCTCCAGAGGCCAGTATTTGACAGTAAGATTCCTCCCAGGTGGTACATTTTAGGGGCAAAGCAAGAAATTCCAATTACGGCTGCAGAAAAATCCCCCTGCGTCCTGACGTTACCTACAGTGAAGGCTGCTCAACGTAAAGCAGTGCCAAGCCCTCTGCCGTTTATGTCCTTGGGTAAAAATGGACAGTTTCTCCCAAGTTTTTTTGGTAAACAGACTAAGAACTGGCATCACAGAACAGCAAGATGTCACTCGTAGACTTGTTATACATTAAAAATTTCTCAGGGAACGGGAAAGACGACGTCTCTCGGTTTGGGATCAGGACTGAATAAGGAGGTCTATACAGCAGAGGAGGGGGAAACGTCAGAGTTTTAGAGGCAGATGCCATGTGCTGCATTAGAGTCATCTCACTCAGAACCTTACATGCAGAAACCATCCCACCACAAGTATTACAGTGCTGTTGACTGAGACGGGAAGCGTTTCTCAAGCTCCTCCACAACACAGCTCAAGCTGCCGTTCTGCTGGTTGGGCTCCCCCACCGGTGCTGGGGTCGGCAGCTCTGGAGGTGCAACAGGTTTGAGCTTAGAAACGTGCTTGGGCAGAACGTGGTTTTTGTCTATTTGGCTGTACATGTTGGCCACAGACTTTTCGATCGCCGCTAAATTCTGAACGTTTTTCAGAATACCTTTCAGCTCCCTGCGGGGAGGAGGCTCCGGCGCCGTGGCCGGGGGCGGCAGGGCTGGCTGTTTGGCAGGGGATTTTGAATGCTTGGCAGGAGAGAGGTGCTGGGTGGCAAGAGGAGAGGAAGAAGGAGAAAGAGAAACGGTGGGCAGAGGCGGAGGATGTGGTGGCAACAGAAGAGGGGATGGAAGAGGTGGTGGTGGTGGTGGTGGAGGTGGCAGCAGCGGAGGTGGGGGTGGGGGAATTTTAGGCGGATCTGGAATGCTTTCTATAACTTCTTTGGTCTGAGGAGCTAGACAACTTTGGCAAACTGTTTTCTTTATCCTAAAAGATGGAGGAGTTGGTTTGCGAGCTGGTGGAGGAGAAAGTTCTTCAGGATAGTCGTGGTGAGTGACTATTACAGAGGGGACCACGGAGGCCTCCGGTTCAACTAGTTCAGCACAAGGTGTTGGAGAGGACAGAGGAGAAGAGCGAAGGCAAGGAGAAGCAACCACACTTTTAGAAGACTGCTCTAGCACGTTGTCTCCGTCCTGGAAACAGATGCTGTGCGTTGGCGACCGGATGGATTTCACGTCAGGAGATCTCACTTGCTTCATGTCCTGCAAAGCCTGCTGCTCAAACTGTCTGGCCTTCTCTTTTACACTTAAATTGGGGCCACTTATTTTCTGAAATAGTGGGCTGCTAATATCAACACTGCTGTGCTCATTTTCGGCTCCTCCATTCTCTGCTTTGAGTCTCTCCTGTTGCCACTGAATGGGGTCCATGATAACTGGCCTGCTCAGAGAAGCAGGCACGTGTCTCTTAGCTGGGATCGTCCACGCACGGTGACTGCCCCCCAAAGAGGCATCTCCCAAGACTAGTCTTGAAGGAGAAAGAGTATCTAGAGTACCGTTCCTTTTCCGTAGAAACTCAGCAGCAGCAGGACTTTGAGTGACACCTTCCACATATAATGGGTTTTGAGTAGTTAATGGGTTCTCATCAGATAAAAAAGTAATGTTACTTGAAGATTTGGGGAGATTATTGTTCAATGATCCATTGATATTAGATTGCTTGTGAGCCTCAATAGCACGGGAAGCAAAGCTGCTTATAACTCTCTGACGGTCTCCTTCTTCTAAGACTGACTTTTTTCCCCTGCTTTGTTGGAAATGGTAGAGAAGAAAAAGACTTGAAAGAAAAGAAGATAATCACATGTGAGGAAACATGCATGGACACAGATACTTATGAGAGAGAAAAAAAGAACTTATGATATGAATCAGAGCCATTAAATTATTTCTAGCAAGCTGCTACTATCCAACAGAAAGATCACATTTACTAGACTACTGGGCAAGACATTTACTTTTACATCTTCTTTAAGGACTCGAGGAGGAAGAAAAATTAAAACAAGTTTTCAGCTACTCAGCAAGTTCAAAAATAAGTTAACCTCTTTAAAGAAAAACACCCTTAGATTTCAAAAAATCTCAGTCAATACTGTACCCTATTTCCCCAATGCCACAAAACATCAATGCTACGTAATTATGTGAACCAATTTCCCTGTGAGAAAATACGGACTCATGGTATGTATACCATAAGTCATATATACATGTACATATGTATGCATGTGTAATCGTGCCTCCAAAATTCTGTGCACACAGCCAGCACAGAATATTCACAGGGATTTTTCACTAAACCTATTCCATAATAATTGTGCATCTGAACTCTGCTATTCTATAAAACACAGGTCAGTCTCAGACTCAGACCATTCTCTTCACCCTAACTCTTAAAGCATTACCTGTGTTTATGGTACGCACATTGACACGGGAGTATCGATATGTGTATGAATTTCATCTCTCTACCACGTTAAATCAAATGAAAAAACCCTTCAGGTGGATTACATTGAATTTTGACACCAAAATTAGGAGGTTTCACCGTTTTCTGGCATTTGTCTAGCACCTCCAAGTGCCTCGTTAACCTGCCTCCCTCAAATATTTTTAATATCACAAACTTCTGAGCAGATCTTAAGATAAACAGCATTTAAAAATCAATATCCCTGAACTGCCTGCTAGACAAGTGGGCCCTCAGAGTCCCATTTTTAATACTGCTCAATTGAGGCTGAAAATAAATTTATTTCCCCCCAATCTGTGACAAATTTAAGACATTGACCAATGTCAGATAGAGCTATAAACAAACCCCTTACCCTTTCAAAGAGAAGTTTACCCTCAGCAGCAATGAGATGGAATAAAAATGCATGTCCATTGCTGCCATATACAAACTCATTGTAACTAAGCAGACATGCTCCCTAGCATGGGGATGAGGAAAAAGCCCCAAACAAAGAAACAGTATTAAAAAGGACACCTACTCTAAAAAGCTCTCTGAAATATTTTATATATATATATCTGTAAGACAGGTGATGGCATAAGGGAACACTGTGGTAGAAACGGGGTATATAAAGACTGAATTGCACATTTGTGCTACCTCTGACTAATGCTGGTTCTCTAGATGCTGAATGTCATCTTTAAAACCTTCTATTGTCTGCAGTTAAGCAACTGTCACTAAAGTGTAGCATGAGTAGCAATGAATTCTACACACACAAATCAAAATACCATATAAAACTATGGTATCACTATTTTTAGTGACTTTCAAAAAACCTCAGTTAAAAATCCCAGGTCTTGTCTCTACCAAGAGTTGAGTCATATTCTATAGAATTTCAATAAAAAATGGTTAGGCTTTATTAACAAAAAAGGAATAGGGGGAAAATTATATTTTCCATGATTACGTGAACGTTGGAAGACAAAGTTTTAGATCTCATAGTCGGATTGTTCCATCTTTTTTGGTGGTGTTATTCTGTATCTCAGAAAATATTACCAAATCTAAATTAATGGAAATTTAACCTCTGGTGGTTAAATATTCTATAGTAAAACCAGAAGAGAAATTTAAAGAACTCTATACTGGAGTTAATAGAAATATATTAAGTCTCCTCCAAAGAGTCCCCTGAAAGCCTGTATTTAGCAATGAAGCACATTTGCTTCTTTACTTTTGTTTCTTGTTTTGACTGGGAGATGACCCAGGCTGAGCAACCAGAGCTTCCCAATGGTCGCAGGACCTGAGCAGACGGATGAGAAGAATCACTGCAGGGATCACTCTCCCATTGGTAAATAACACCCAGGACAGCCACGAAAGGGTCTTACAAGCAAAGAAACTCTCCCCAAGCCCAGGAGTTCTCCAAAAAACAGTGTGCCTTTGGGTAGCATATAACCGTATGAAAAATAATTGACTTCACGCTAATAATAAACTAATTACTTATTCTAAAGCAGCATACTTTGAGGTTGGTTAAGCACCCTCGATTTATTGAGAGGCAAGAGAAAGAAATGATTCTGAACTTGAAGGAAACCCTCCAGCAGAAGGCTCATGCAGGATGAGATAACCTTCCTGCTACTGGGACAGATTATTTCAAAAGCTTTGCAGTTCCTTCCTCGCTTCACAGGATGGCTCTCGACGATGAGGTTATCCTCCCATCTTTTTCTGTTTATTTATAGGTATTTTAATCAATGAGAAACATCAAGCCACTGGTGTGAAGCATATTTCTGTAAATTGAAAAAAAAAAAGTACTTGCCTTGCAAGGAATTGTAAATAGCAGACAAAGAAGATCTTGCTTGTGTTCAGTTGTGAGATCTGAAGTCCATGAAAGCAAACCTCTGTGGAAGCTCTCAGTGGTGGTTCTGTTTGGTTTTTATAAAGTGGTGGGAATATTTGGCTTTTGAAATAATACCATTCAAGTTCAGGAATCATACTTCATCTCTGCTTCCAAGAAAAGGATAAAGAAGCACAGAAGTACTGAGACTTCAGAGTAAATGTCTTTCCTGCACTTGATCAATGGACAACTAAAACATGAGCTACAGGCTGCGAGGCTTAATGGGAAATACTGAAAGGAAAATTAACCAGCATTTCTACTAGCTACAAATATTAAGACAATGAAATGAGTTTACTTACTGATGCCTATGTATCCAAAGACAGAGAAAAATGAAAATTATGAGACAAGGCAGATTTAAAACTAAAGAGCTTCGTTGCAGTTCCATTTCATTTGCTATCAACGCCAAATTAAGAAAACAAGACACAAGGCAGCACCACAAATGAAAGAAAAGGAGGAAAAGTAAAGACACAAAATAATTTACTAAAATTCATGAAAAATGTTAATAAAAGGTATTTCCCAACTAATAATTTCCTAAAGTATAACAGTGCTTTAAAATCAAATATTTGACAAGAAAAAAAAAGATAATTTGTAATTATTTTGATTGCAGTATGTTATTTTCTTTAAAATCCCAGGGATTTTACTAGGTTATGTTTAATCAGTTCCTTAGCACGATGATATGAGCATAACTTAGCTGTATGCCAAGACATCTAAGAGAAAATATTCCAAATATGGCATATTTTTTTTTTGTGTGCAATAAAGCCTACTTTTAGTCAAACATAAACCTAAGCCTCAAAGTCAACACTGCAAACCTCTAAATTTGCACCTATATGTTGCAGTATTAAACATTAAAAAAAAATGAAACATAAAAAGAAACCCAGCAAAACAGGCTTGTTCTAGGTTGGGCATAAGCTGCTCATCAGTACAAAAGGCAGGTCCATCCACTGGGATGTCCAGTTCCCACAGATAATCAGCTCCAGTATCACAAAGGCAAAAGGCCTGGGAGAAAATTCCGCAGTTTGGAGAAGCTGTTCTCACCTCAGGGACGGCTCCTCCATTTATACAGAAAAGCTCAAGCTCTGGAATTATTTCAAACCGAGCCTGGACTCGGATGGCCAGGAGTTCAACGGGCAGTGATGCGCTCTGCTACGCCTCCTTACATTTGATAAACTCAATCACCACATCTGGAAACTTCCAACTTTCTGAGCAAAACAAATACTGCTGGAAAATAGAGCAGAAGTTGGGCAATCCTCAACTCCAGCAGCTCTCTCTCTCTCTCTACCTGCCTCCAAACCTACTATCAATGGTATGCTCTTTAGTGTTACTTGGCTTTAAAATACAAACATAGATGGGAAAGTGTGGAAAGCTTATCAACAAACCCCCCAGAATGATACAGCAGTTAATTGGCTACTCTCTGCTGTAATATTTCCATACTGAGAGTTAAATTCTTACTGGAGACCATAAACTTCAGATTTACAGAAGCATGAAAAGACAGACATCTTTGCAATATTATTATTTTACGAGCATATAATAGGTAAAGGATATATTCATTGAACTACAAGTGGCTTCTCTATTTTGATAGCTCTCTTTTTCTTTAATTTCAATATTAAAACAGTTTCAAATTTAGTACAATAAGACCCCTCACTTTACACAGCAGAGTATTTCTTACTATAGCAAATAAGGACTTTGGGGCAGCAATTTCATGGGATGTGTTTAACCAACGGTTTTGCAAACTTTGCAAAAAAAAAAAAAAAGGGCAGTTTGCAAAAGCAGTAAATGATCCCAGTTCTGGCTCACCCTACTCTCAATGGCCAACTTAAATCTTTTAGAGATGCCCCCACGCACTACAAGAAATCCCCATTAGCAGATGAAACTGTTTTTTCTCTCCTTATGGAGTCATCCTATTCATTTTCTGGATGTTTGACAGCCCCAAGCAGCTGGGAAGGGGAATGACCCCTTCGTGAAGAGCCGTGTTTTTTGGCACAGACTGCCCGAAGCGGTGTCGCTGGGAAGTCAACCCTGGCTTTGGTGGCTATCAGTTCCATTGATGGATGACAAGGAGTACTCACATGGTGCTGTCTCCAAGCTCTTCGTAGAGGTTATTGGCAGCAGCGCTGGCTGGTTTGCCTGCTGGTAAGGCCATCTGGATTCTGGCAGTCTTTGCACATTCAGCCTGTCGCCTTCGGGAAGCCACGGAGGGAAGGAGAAATACTCATTAGAAACACTCTAGACACTAACATAACTAACATAAACTGAGACGTCAAGTTATCTGTGCTTTTTCCTGCAGTTTTCAAAACACCCTCTGTTTTGACATCTTCAAAGAAAAGCAGTAACGTGATACTCTTTTCCTTAACTTTTTCAGCTCTCTTATTTTTTCTCTCTTGGTAGTACCCCAGAGCATTCCCAGGACAGAAAGCACCTGTCCACAGAAGGTATTTCCCAGGAAATAATGTATGCTCTGGCTTTAACATTACTCTCATTAGGAGGTTTATCTGTTCTGGCTGCCCAGGACTAACAGTGCAGAGAGTAAGCTCTTTGTCAAGTGCTTCATTCAAGTGCCAAGAAACTGTAAGTTTAAACACAAAAACCCCTCTCTGGTAAAGTTTATCACTTGCAACTCCTTTCTCATTAGAGCTGGCTGGGAAATTTCTATCTCAATGAGCAGTTTCCCTGAAAAAATGACTTTTACTAGGAAACAAATTTCTGTCTTCTATCTCAAAAACGAAGCCCTGGTAACATCGACCTTGGGAAGGGGCACTGAGGCTGATGCACCTCGCGGGGATTTTGCGGGTGTCGATACCTGATCATTTGTAGGGAGGTCTCTCTCTGCACCCTCTCCTGACAGACCCTTGTGTGGTTTGAGGAACAGCACACACAGGGAAATACCCACTTTTTGTCTCTGCAGGAAATAAGCAACACCCAGAACCACAGCAGCTCTGCCATGCACTAGCAGGCAATAACAAAATACACCCCAAGTTGCCATAGAAGAAATTTTTAACCCTGCCATAGAGGGTGTGGAGGAACAAGCTGGAGTACAGGAAGTAACGAAAAAATACGGTCAGTATTCCTATGCAAACTGTTAGAAACAGCTGAAAATGAGTACTTACTCTTTGAATCTGTTTGGTTATGCAAAAAAAAAAAAAAAGAGATAAAAAGGAAGGTTAAATGAATTCTGTTTGCAATAATTGTCCTAAACAGTGAGCCTAACAGGAGTAATAAAATAGGTGCTACTTCATTATTCCACACACAGAATTACTGAATTGATGGCATATCTAAAGATTTATAATTTCCAGAGCTGAAGGGTTTTTTAGCTGCTACTTGTGACACAATTCCACAGTCAGCATAAACACCAACTTTAAACTGAGCTGCAACTTTAACAGTGATAATTTTATAAATTAATTCAATTTTCAGTAACTGTTATTTTTACAAAATTTTGTAAGCTTATCACTGGATCTGGAAAGCACTGAAAAATGGACCTACTGCACATGAAAAGTTTTAACAGCGAGAAAAATCTTAATATTTCCATTATACATGCCGCAAGCATGCCAGTTACATTTATGCCATTATAATCCCTACCCTCAGTGGCAGACTGGAGCATCTACTTTGCCAGAATATTATCAGGAAGGACACTGAAACTGCCTTTGAAAGGCAGAAAAAAAGCTGTAATGCAAAAATAAACTGTGAGGCTCAGGATAGCTTTTTGGTGTTGATATTAACACTAGTATTCCTTTTATTTTCTTTGGCACTCTTCAGTAATATATTTTTCATGAAGATCAGTTTATTCACATCGGTCTGCTACAAATCCAACTCCAAGTCGTGCTTCTAGACAACAAAAAAGTGATTTTTTTGATGAAATGAAGTTAAAGCTCTTAAAAGAGACTGATATTCTTTTGATAATCTAACAGGTGTCAAGGAAAAATACTGCTGTTAGATTTCTTAAAGAAACAGGCAATTCAGAAAACAACAAGAATAACTAATTGTCGGTTTGAGGTGCACTGCCATCCTAATGGGGCAGAAGTTTATCAAGATCTTTCAAACTCCTTTAAAATTCTTATTCCTTTGGCTCAAATTATGGAGAAATTGGGATGTAAATATAATCCAAAGCATGTGCAATAACCATCAAGAAAAGGCTATTCTGAGCAATTTCTGTGGTGTCAGTATGGAGAGAGCTCTCAGGCAGGCTGCTGTTTTTTTCAGGGAGGATATGCTTTAGAAATGATGAATAACATCATGCTTTGCTAACTCCTCGCTGAAAGGAAAGATGCAGAGTTTAAATCTCACCTGGTGGTATTGTACCACCTCTATTGCGGTGTTCAGATCGCAATGGCTTTACTCTAATACCTGTCTATCAGCTCTTCCAGGCCTCTCCCTCCCCCTGACTGACCGACGATGCTTCACTGCCCTCAACACAACAGAAAAACAAACAAAAATCCAGCAGGAAATTCCTCTGGTCCCGTGGAGCAGAGGTTTTCCATAAGGACATACTACATTCCAGCTGCTTCACTTCATTTGAAAACAAAGCTGGAAAGATGTGGAGGTACAGAGCGATATACACAGAAGTTGAACACAGCCATTTCCTGGGGAGGATGCACAGAATTATTTCTATTTTGATTCTGTAATAATTGGTAATTCTTTGAGTGCTCGGAGCACGCACGTGGAATTAGAAATCTTTCAAGAGAAGAAATTGAAGAATAAATATACAGCCTTTGAGTCCAACTACATTGATTTTAAATACGAGTGGACCTGGAAAAGCTTAGTTCAGAAGAACTTGTTAGTGATGTTGATTCTTTAATTAGTCTATTAGCCCAATTACGTAAACCTCTTGAGTCTGTGAGAGGTGACTGGAAATATCAAGAAGGTTCTCTGTGGTGTATGCTGCTTTAGATGGTGCTAAAATGGCACAAAATCAATTCTTAATGAAAAAATTGCAATTAAGAAGCATACAGCGAGGGAAAAAATATAACTATGAGCATTTTAGGATTTAAACAAAAAAAATTCGCATCCTCTTATTTGGCCCGAGCTACACAACTTTACTTTTGATTAATTTATTGAATTTTTTTTTTTTTTTTCCTGGCATGGAATGCAGCTCTGAATCCATACTTGCATTCCAGACTTCTGGATGATGTCTTTTGGCACGTAGTCTAAACCAGCTACTGCAGCACAGCCTTAGAAAGACAGCAAGACGTGAAGAACCTCCTTGTAATGGAGGACAAGTTCTGCTGAGAGACGTACTGCCACTGCTACAAGGCTGCTGGCAGGAAAAGGAGGAGGAGGAGGAGGGGTACTTACTGCCTGTAGCTGACCATAACTATTAAGATAGCTGGCATGCAGCAGAGGATGATTATGACGGCCAGGGCCAGCAACGCGCCTTCCGTGAAGCCGACGGCTTGTGCCTGCTTCTTGACGTTCGCCACCACGTCCGGGGTGCGGATCTCCAGGATGCGCCCCCCCTGCCCCAGGTACGGCTGAAACTCTTTATTGATATCCAGCAGTTTGCCATCCAGGAACCTGCAATGTCACAAAAGAAAACTGTTACGGACACGTTCGTTAATGGTGTTTGAATTGCCACAGAGCTGGATTAATAACCGTGGTCTGATACAGCACGTGCCTCCTCTTGATGTGCTTAAGAGTATTAGTAACTCCTCCTAATCCCTATGTCAGTGGTTCTTGTTCTCAGAGAGGGAAGACTTGTGTTTATAGTTCCCTGCAGGTGAGCAGAGAGGCTCCTGCTTAGACTCATTGTTTTCACAACCAAGGACAGGAGAGGTGACCCAACCCTGACCCACAGGGTACCCCATCCCCTCTGCCC
>JAOXNG010000002.1:1244107-1254339 GCA_028566535.1 Scolopax minor
ACCTGAGCATGTTCTTACAGACTCTGGTTCAGACTCTGGCAATAGACTCTTTTTCCCTTCACATTCCAAATTTGTTAATGCTTGTTTTAAATATTTATTTGTGTGTGGCTCCAGCTCTTTTTTCTGGTACCTGAAGGGAGGCAACAGCACCCACCGTGTAACATGCACTGTCAGTTACTGGTACTCTCACAGGTAGGACAGTGGACACCAAAGGACACCAATATTTACACTCACCTTCCAGAGGGGAAATTTTGTATCCCCAGCCTTGCTCCTTTGGCATTCTAGATCTGGAATCCAGCTTCTGTTACAATCTTTTTCATGGATTCCAGAAGCCGGAACCAGAATTTACTTTTCCATGGTACTATCTTGTGAGACCTCATGCAATCGAAGTTTAATTCTTATTACTGTGACTGAGTTATTACTATTCTTAAATGGCTGGCCAGGTGAAAGGAGAAAGTATCTTTTCCTGAACAAAGCAGCACAGGATTGCCAAGGTGGCCAACAAGAGCAGAGAATAAAGTTGACTGAGTGCTACAACTGTCTTCTTTCAGCTGCTCTTCTAGACCCCTTAGATGAGGTGCAGTGTACACAGTGTGTACCAGCATTTCCAGAAGTTCCTCCCAAACACTCTTGTTGAAAACTCTTTTCCAGTACCACCACTAATATAAGTATTGCTAATAACATGCCTGATTCATGTCAGCCTGTGGTTTCTTGCCAGACTGCCGAAATTCTGCTGAACTAGAGCAATGCTTTTTTAACACTGGAACAGCATCGACTATGCTTTCAGCATTACCAGCTTGGTTTTACACTGTGCTTCCACCAATGACACTGCACTTGTCTTCTGTAATAGGCCAAACCAGCCATTGATACAGCTGCTCTTCATACATCGGTCCATTTAACACAGAAAAGCCCCATCCAGCTTGAGCAGCGGCTGTTTATTCTGCAGTAGGTAACAGCAGAGTCTTCTCTTTTAAAAGTTCATTTTAATCAAAGTGGGAATGAGAATTATAATTGGACAGGGTTCAACAGCACTTCTCTTTAGTACTATCTTACAAGTCTGTCGAGCAGACTTTGTGCTTTGGCAGGTAAAATAAACTGAACTGCAGCTGCACTCAATCTTGCCTTACTAAGTTTGGCAGAACCAAATAGGAATGGGCACCAAATATTTTTCAATGGCACTTTGATCTAAATCAGCATGTGCCCATAAAGCTTGAAGAAGTTCGTATGTTGCAGCTGATGAGGAACAGTGCAAAAAGCAGCTTCAATGAGACACAAACAGCAACGTATTTAGAACAGCATTGATCCAAGGTCTGATTTAAATAAATACAAACCATTTTCTTCTACCAAATAATTAATTGTAAGGGCATTCACGTTTTATGCAGTCTCTAAAATAGACTGCTTTGTTGCCCAGAGAAATTTGAAGTTCATGCCAGGGGCTTTCAGGGAAACTACCCCAGAGCTGTGTGGCAGGGGAGGCAGATTCGCAGCTCTTCAGGCTTTACAGCATATTCTGCCCATCTGTCATGTCTCTGGGATTCAGGGACTGCCAGGGCAGCCAACCTATAAAATACCAACAGCATGGACATGTTTGAAGCACGGTTGAAACTAAAAAAGTAAGGCTACTTGACAAGTCAATAATACAGGGGCGCAGAACTAATTTTCATATTTGACTCTGTAAAACTATCATTCCCAATTAGTTAGGAGTAGTTGATGAATTTTGGTTGCAAAATTAGTTTTATCCCTTTGTGCTTTATGATTCCTGAAGGTTTATTTTGTGATCAGAAACACAAAAATCATCACAAGAGAGAGAGAACTGTTCTCCTTTTACTCTCCAATGCCCCCAGCTCCCCCAGAGCCCAGCCTCGGCGCTGGGATCAAAGCGGGTCTGAAATTGCTCCCCAGGGAAGCATCTGGGAGATGGATGTGCACCACTTCTGACTTGGGCCAGAGGCAAAAAAAATAGTTCTAACTGAAAGAATAAAACGCGGAAATAATAAATTGAAAAGTGCATTTTTGCTTAAAAATCTTTTGATACCAAACTAGAAAAACCCACCTCTACCAAGATCACATATTCCCACCTGGCAGCGAGGCAGTATTTAGCACAGCTGATTGCACTGACAAAACGGGGAAGTGCAGTCCCCACTCAGCTGGTCTAACACTCTTGAGATACCTTGCCTCTGGCTTGTTTAATTCTCCTCCTAAGTTGACTTTTAATTAAAATTTGTGCTACTCTGAATTCTGCAGCACCCACAAGAGTTTGGAGAGATATCTTTTAGCTCTCACCTGTGCCAGGCTGTACACAAAGACAGAGAGAGCACTTGGAGATGCTGAAAAGGAAATCTGTTGATCCAGCCAATGCAAACACAACTGTAAAAGATAACAAATTAATCTTTTCCTGTGTTTTTCATTTATTTTTGATTCCTCTTTAAAGACAGCAAACCCACCACATGGTACTGTCATTATTCTTGCACCTCTGGAAATGTGAGAGATGAGCTTCCTGCTCTTCCTTCCCCTGGGCTTTCATCTGAGCACATCAAGTCAGCACGAGCGCAAGAAAAACTAAAGAAGAGGATGCAGGAGAGCTGGCAGTGGGACTCCAAGCGGTGCCAAAATTTTTGTAATGAAGATGCAGGTGACAAGATCAGGGATGCTGGGGAGAGCTCTGCTGCATTTACAAGTCTGTGAGACAAGAAACCCCCCTCTTCACCCCCACCATAAGAACATGAGTTACGTGGGAGGCAGAAGCATCTCACGGACAGTCTTGGAGACAATCAAAACAAGACAAAATCTACAGCAGAGCAGCCTGCAGTCAAAAATACTCCCTCTGGCCTCCCTCTCAACAACTGACTGAGCAGGAAGCTGTTAACACAGGTAATTTCTAATGAAGACAAACCTTTCACACAGCACTGTGCCAGCTGGTAACACCTTCGCCTGTAAGGTTTAATTTTTCAATTCTTCATCTTCTCTGTAAAACCCTCTGCTGCCTCCTGTCCCTTCCTTCCTTCCCACAACAAGGTTACTGCTCTGACCACATTTCCCTGGGTATCAAACCACAGGTCAGTGAGATGCTGATGGAAACTTTGTGAGCAGCTGACTGTTCAAATGAGGCAAAAGATGATTTTTCTCCTGTTCCTGTCCAAGGAATAGTTCTGGTTTAGTAAATAGTTAATTGTGCTGATAAATTCCCTTCAGCTCACTAATTCCCAGATCTTTCTGGGAGGAAGGAGCTGCTTGCTCTGTGATAGATTACACAGCAGCACCTTCCCATTGCAGAACACATCCTGCCACATGCATTTTTGGGATGTTCCCCTTATGTATCCATTTTTCTTTTTTTCATCTTATCCATTGAGGAAGAACTGAAAGCTTCTATCTGAAAGAAGAAGATAGCTTCTACAGTAATCAACTAGACTATGGAGGTGTCTTGAAATACATAATCTAAGCAGCAAACAGCCAACAGAAAAAAACCACAAACAAGCTGTTAAATTAAACTGGAGAAGTCCATTAAAACTGAAGGTCTTTCAGGCTCAGCATCACCAGTTGCTGATTCTTCAAGACAGAATTTCAACCCTTTAAATTCACTATCATCAGAAAATCTAACTCTTTTTCCATTCAAAAGAAGTAAAAATGCACTGCAACCTCGTATTATAAAGTTTCAGTTAAAGTAACTCCTTTAAGGAGTTCAATTCCACTGAAAGTAAGAGTCTGATTTTGCATGATTTAGCATCACATTTAACAAACCCAGTTTAAGTCACCAATTTTATGTTCTCATACTCCAAAGGACATTTCAATTTACTTTCCCTCCTCATTTATTTATTCATTCAGCTATTACCACACTATTGGTTGGCACCATCACTGAATGACAACCTCAGTTACACTTAAAGCAGTATCACCCACTGTTCCTCTGCACAGATGAAACCTCAAACTCCTATATCTTCTGTAATACCACACTGTTAAAAGCAATTTGGTACCTAGTTTCTGAGTTTTGCAAAATTCAGTGCTGTTCTGTGGCCGAGCAGTTTGTCAGTGCTCCATCATCTAGCTCCAGAAGGGCTCATCATTGCAGCTTCAGAGTAGGCCATCAGTTCACTGCCAACAAATTCCAAAATTGTTCAGCAATTCCATGGTATCTAACCCCAGAACTGGCAGAAATTCACTGCCATTGAATGACAAAGCAGTTTATTAATTCAATATCACATAATTCTGGAGAAGTGCATTCAAAGTCACCTATCTCCAAAGCAGGTCATCATTTCAGTGTCATTGAAGTCCACAGTGGTGCATTAATTCTGCCTCATCTCCTTCCACTGTGGTTCATCAGTTCAGTGCCCTGAAACTCTGTGGTAATATTTAACCTGATTAAAACTCATCAAGAAAGAAAAAGGTGTTGAGAAAATGGAAAGACATACATCTTATAATGTGGGAATCAAAGCTAGAGGTCAAGGGATTTCCATTATGAAGACATAAGTGATTTAGCCAGACACTTCCATTTAAAAAATATACATCTACCATGCTATAACACATTCAGTTGAACTAAAATTACTTGTTAAATTACTGGGGCCTTCAAAGAATTGTACAAAGGTTTTAAGATGTACACACTTCGATAAATGCCCAGATCTCACAGTCTGGTACTGGCATTTTGTTTATGGTATCACCCCCCACCCACCTCCCTTGATTGACAAGTAACCAAATGCTAGTTAACTGTATAAAAAACTGAAGTCTGAAGTAAATCTGAACTCCAATTTTACTTCATGATTTCAAAATACCCATGTGATGTCCTTTTCCGAGTGAATGATACACACACAGCAGGTACCCAAAGTCTGGCCTCCTGGGGAGTCCTCAGCTCCTCCTTTTTTGGTCAGGATGAGCCTGCTTTTTTCCAGTCCTAAAGATTTGCTCTATGATTAACACTGGTCAAACTGCAGAGGGGAAAAGCTCCAGCCACCTGTGAGAGCTCTGGTTTGCAGCTCATAGTGGAATTACTGTGACTGCAGACCAAATGACGTGAAATAATCTTACATTCAGTTTTAAATGAAAGAGGGTAATATTTTCATAGCCTTTAAGCAAACATTCCATTCGTCACTGCCCTTTTCTCACTGCAACTTTCCACCACCCTGGGCTTATTTCATTGCATCCATGATTCTCCTTAGCTAGAGTAGGGAAAAACAGAGACTTACAGAGACCAAAAATAGAGGGGAAAAAAAAATGAGACAACAAACAGTCTGTCTAAAAACACGTACCAAAATACTTTCTGGTACAAGTTAGGGCCCAACTGTGGCTTAAATAAGATGTTGTACGGGGTGGGATAGGACACAAAGTGAGACAGATGTTCGAAAGCCAGATTTCCCAGACGTTTTCCTTAGAGAGAGGATGACAATAAACATCAAAAGACCTTTCAAATTAGTTTTGTTAGGAAAAGAATTAAAGGGAAAAAGAAAAACCTCACTATGAGACAGAACCAAAGCAAACCAGTTTGTAATTAAACTCCTTGATTAATGCCTATAAATATTTAAAAGGTGGGAGTCCAGAGGATGCAACCAGTCTTTTTTCAGTGGAGCCCATGGTAAGAGGAAACACGCACAAACTTGAAGATAAAAAGTTCCATCTAAACATGAGGAGGAGGCAGAGCCCTGGCAGAGGCTGGTGGTGGAGTCTCCTTCTCTGGAGACATTCCAAACCCATCTGGACACGTTCCTGTGGGATCTGCTCTGGGTGGACCTGCTGTGGCAGGGGGTTGGACTAGATGATCTCCAGAGGTCCCTTCCAACCCCACAACATTTTGTGATTCTGTGATCCTTCCTGCCTAGAGACACTGCTAAGAACCTTCTTGTCTCTGTCAGAGCAGGTCCTTGCCTCCAGTTTGCTCTCAGTCAGGGTTCCAATAAACTCCACGCAGACCCTCAGGGGTGCTGAAGGAGTCTTTTTCTTCCCATCACCCTCACTGTGTATCTGTTCCCCATTCCTCTCGCAGTGTCCTAACCCTTGATGCAATGTTCCCAGTCCAGCAGGGAAGAGTATTTGGGCTGTACAATGTGTTTACAAAAAAGTAACTGTGACATTCCACATAAAAAGCCTGAATTACACTGAAAGTGTTCAATTTGTGTCACTGACTCTCTGTTTATATATAAAGAGAACTTTCGTCTGGTTCAGTGAGACCTACAACTATGTAACGGGGACATGAATTGTGAGGATTTAACTCAAGACCGATACGTGTATGGAAGGCAAGTACAGAGATCCACAAATGCTGCTCACACATCTTCATCACTGTTGTATTTTGGATAATAAAACAAGGTCACTAGCTACAGTGCACTTATCAATATCCCCCCAAGAAATAATGATATATCTATTGAAAAGAGATATAAAAATAAGGATTTTTAAACTCACTTTTGGAAGGGACACGCAGATTGGATCGTACCACTTGTAAGGAGTCTGCTTGAACTCGAAGCTCGTAACTTTTCACGCTTTCATAATCCAGAGACTTTTTAACTGATATCACGCCTGTTCTGTTATTAATAGCAAACACATCTGAAATCCAGCAAAAACATAAGTCACTTCCTAAGATGCATAAACACATTTTTTTAATGCCTAAGTGCTTCTTTTTCGGTGATGACACTGATCTCTGACACTGTCTTCAGAAATTTGTTTCCCATCCCTCCCTCAGGCCTCTAAAAGCCCATATAACTTCTCTTTGAAGCTGTCTTCAAAGGAGCACAGCAGCTGAGTCTGACCTGGTGCGGGAATAGCCCACTGAAGCCACACTGGCAAGAGCAGATGAGATAAACAGCCCACTCTCAGCTCATGAAGAGGAGGATGGGACGGGGAATTATTCCACATCCCTCCAAATAATTTAGTGTAACTGGGCTCAGAGATTTCAATGCGGATCATGGAGAGTATCCAAGGAGGACAGAAGCGTAGGACTGACGACTCATTTAAATATCAGGCTCTAATCTAATACTTGGGCCTACAGCATGGCAAAGTCTATTATACCTTAAAAAGATTTCTAAGCAAGAAGTACAACTCTATAAAGGCTATTTATATTCTTATTTCAGTATGCCAGAGATTTACACCATGTGGCACCAATGTGAATTTTCCCATCAGGAAAAATTTCACTGTATTTTAATTTTCATTGTAATTCTGATGACTTATCTGATCTTTAGTTAATCTCTAAAGGCTTGATAATGGCAGACCCTCCCGTTTCTACAGATGAGATGGGATTTCACCTCAGCAGCTTAAAGACTAATCACTATTTCTTCTGACATGTGTGCCAGGCTCAGCATAACCACCCGAAATTATGACCGAAATTATACTTACCCTCTTCGTTTCCTGAAACTATGGAATATACAATTGTCTGGTTCAAGGCTGCTGCTGTAACAACTGCGACCACAGTTCCTTTCGGTGCATTTTCACTCACTGGTGGGGGTCTGCAGAATTAAACAAAAGTATTTCTGTTATCTTCCAGTTGCTTGAACAGCACATAATTGAAATTTATTCCTCGGGTTAGCAGTTTCATCCATCTATCAGGCTGCCAAAGTGAGCTAAGCTGTTGTTACAGAAAGACAGATAAAAAACTTTTGAAAACATAAAGATTTGGTTCTTTGGCATGAGAAATGGAAAAGCAGGGAATCATTATATATATAACATTATATATAACAGAAACACTAGAACCACCAGAGGCTGATGTGAACTGGAGAGTAAAATTCAGACCACAATAGCTCTTTTATAATACTCATCTCTACTGAAAAAGCTCAGTAATCTATCAGAAACGCATGCAGGAAAATTCATTCATGGGCAAACCTCTATCAATTAAACAGTGAGAAATTTAAAGCCACCTCCACAGGAGTTTCTACTTTTCAGAAAGATCAAAAAATTTTCTGCCAACCTGTTTCGATACTAAAAGCCAAGATGCTTTTCAGGAAATCAGCTGCAACCCAAGTATACGTACACATATTCTAAGCATTCAGTAAATTGTTTTTGATTCACTAAGCACTGATTCGTGTAAAGAAAGAAAAAGAAAAAATTACACTACTAACACATCAGTATTTCATGTTCTCCATACCCTAAAACACTGAAAAATGAGCATCTCCTATTCAGTGTAGTTTCATCAGCTATAAATAATGAGTTTCCTGAAATACAACCAGGAGTTACTTCACTCGTTCTCTCCTATTGTTCAAATGTGATCAGAAAATGCGATTTTGAGATGTAGTTTCCTCGAGGAAACTACTTGAGAATGAACAAAGAGCCCCTGTTAATATATTTAAAGCAGCAATCTAAACAATTTCAACAAGGTGAAGTGAGGCTCTTGAGCTAATCTCAAACTAAATGTTCTGATTTTCACCACAGCAAGTAAAGGCTGAATTCATGCTTAAAACTATTCATGCTAGCGAACAAATAAATCAGTAAGGACATTTTCACCCTCATCCATAAATGCCGATACATCTTTGTTAAAACCAGTGCTATCCATGTATCTACGTTCTTTAACACGCTTATATAGAACTAAGTTAAAAAGTTTCAACGAGTAAATTATTTGTTATTGTTTAAAAAAAACAACAGACAAAAGCAAAAGGAGACTGGTAGGTTTTCTTGCCTTCATGCTTTGCAGCTTTCTGCAGCAACCAACTGCCTTCTGCCTACACAAATGTTGGTGAGAAGTTTACCTGTATTTCTGCCTCTTCCCTCAAGTTGCTATTCTGACTGCCTTCACCCTGGATTCTCCTAGATTCTCCACTTACTCCCTTACTCTGCCCTAAAGGTTATAATTCTCTTGTTCTTCCCTAGCTCTTGCTCTCAGCTTAATCCAATTATGGCACTGTATTGCTGGCTTGACTGCTCATGTTCCAGATAACACCACCTCTAAAAAGGATGCCATATCTGTGGCCCAGAGGATGTGTGTGTGTGTGGCTGGACTTGGTGATCTCAAAGGTCCCTTCCAACCATGAAGATTCTGTGATTCTTCTGTCTCCAGCATTCCTTCAGCAGTAGAAATAAAATTCATTATTGCTACCTGATTTACTAAGCTTCAAAATCAGTGCTATAAAATGCTTATCAATTTGCATTTTCCAAATGCCAAGGTTAATCCTAGAGATGGGGGGAAACAGCTGTCAAATCTGAAAGCATTTCCAGCTGTAGCTCTGTTGATGAGGTCAGAGATGCAGGCCAGCACAGAAAATGAAGTTCCTTTTTATGATCCATTATATATTACTTACTTTTATTTTTCTTCTGAAGGCACATAATCTAAAAAAAAAAAAAACAAACCCTCCTGACTGCTTACACAGGAATGCCACGTTTCATCTGAAGCACACTTTCAGTATATCCTTTTAATGGAAATGGCCTCGTAACTTCCCTTCTGACACAGCCCAATTCAATGAATTGACAAATCAATATCAATTAGCAAGTGGCTTTTGTGTCTGCTGTGAGAGGCTACAGAGGGAAGGGACAGAAAACCGCCACAGTAATTGTATTGATTTCATTTCCCTGATTTAACGAAGGTGATCAGGTTCAACAGGAGCAATGCATCAGCTGAATGCAAACATACAGCTGGGCTCTTCAGAACAGTTTGCTGAATTGGAGAGAAGTGAACCAGTAAAAGACAAAAGTATTCAGCTGACAATACACTGTTCTTTATCTTGCACTACAAGCTTTAATAGGCTTTCTTCGGGGATAAGTTCATTATTTTTCAATTTTGGAATGACTAAGATGTACAACAGTGCTTTCTCAATTTTTTTTTTTTTTTCTGTAAGTGTAGACATACTATTTGAAGCTGGTTTAGGGGACAGGCAAGGGCATTTTTTATGCAATAATCTTGCATTACTGGGTGAAAAAAGCCAGTTGTTTTTGCAAGAAGGCACTTGCCTTCTCCAGCCCACCCAATACTCACACACATGGGGATCACCTACATACAGTCACTGAATGTAAGAAGGTCTAGTGAGGTGCCTCCCCTTGTAGGCTCACCTACCAGTTGTGTCAGGAAGTTATCTTCCATACACTCAAGGAACCTCCTGCCCTGCCTGTTCTCTGCTGTGTTTTATTTCCAGCAGATGTCCAGTAGGCTGAAGTCCCCAACCAGAACAAGGGTTGGTGATTGAGAGACTTCAGCCAGCCGCTTGTAGAATACCTCATTGCCTCATCATCCTGGTTGGGTGGTCTACAGCAGACTCCCAACACAAACACCCAACTTTGTCATCACTGGAATCCATCTCTATATAATCAAAACACCCCCTAACGTACAGGGCCATACCCTG